>OY992877.1:61218702-61818702 GCA_963921405.1 Cepaea hortensis | reverse complement strand
TCGTTATCCATCTCTAATTCTGTATTACCGTATAATAAGACATTATCATCTGATAGAGTCGAGCTGGGAAAACCCAATATATTCTTCAATCTGTCACTAACTTTAGCCTGGGCGCCTTTTTCAAATATTTTCATCCCGACCTTTTTCCAAGGTGCACCTAGAAAGAATTTGATGTTTACTTTCTCGTCTAGTTGGGTTTCTACACACAGCTTATTCAACTCCTCGATGAAAGTTTCAGGGCTGCTGAACGGACCCGGTGGACATTCAAGGGTTATAGGTTCTATACCACTACCTTTAGGTGGAAAGTATTGGAACCAAATTTCACCAGGCAAACCATTAAAATACGAATTGGGGAACTGAATCTCGACCAGGGCCACTTCGTATTGGGTCGTTATATCAATGGTCTGCGGCAACTTGACAAAAAAGTGACCGGGTTGGTTGTTGGGAAATACCTTTGGTCCAGAATTACTCGGTAAAGTTATATAGAAACTCATCGTTTTTCTAATTTAGGATTAGGTAGCATATAGCCCAAACAACTACTCATTAGAGCTACCCACAACTTGCCGTCTGGTGCGTCTGCGCTGCCTTGAGTCAGATTGAACAAAGACACGGCAATTACGGCATATATAACCACCATTTGACACAGAAATACAATCTCTGGCCTCGGTACACGTTGTCCAAAGAATGACCAGATCGATGTTCTTTCCCCCTCTGTCAGTTGTGGGCGCACCCCCATAGTTTCCACCCTGTCTTCAGTCACACCACTAGTCTCCATAACTAGCTAGTTGCGTGTCAGCTATCCAACTATTGAATGAATGGGGATAACCAAACCACTTCACTAAATACTCTTTCCCACCACCTCGCCTGGGTCTTTCTTGTAAGATTGTTTCGATACGATACACTTGCTTGTCTCCAACTAGTTGTATTTCTTCTCTGTAGAACGAGCCCTGTAGTTCCTCTCCCGAATCATCTTTTACCACATAGGTCACTGGACTGGTCTGGTTTATGCGACTGACGGTAAACAATTCTTCTGTCCACGAGGGCATATACCCTTTTTTAAAAGGTTGTTTGGGTTCAGCCAGTCTGACTCGATCCCCAGGTGTAAAATACACTTTTTTCGATACGTATGTCGGCTTATACAAGTTATCCCACACCTCTTCTTGATTACTATAGTTGACTTGTACAGGGGCCATGCGAATACTTCTGTGATACGAACCATTGTAGTTCTGGATCAAATTATCTATCACGTCGACGTAGCGCAGTGTATTGGTCTTGGTGAAATAACGCCACATTTTTTCTTTCAGGGTTCGATTGAATCTTTCCACTATCGCTGCCTTCACATCTTCATTCTCGGTGGTAAAGAAGTGCACACCTCGATCTTTCAGAAATTTTAAGAAGGTCCGATTAACGAATTCCGAACCTTTATCGCTCTGAAAATTTATCGGTTGGCTATCATCAAAGATTTTACTCATAGCCACCACCATTGCTTTCCCCGTTTTCTTCTGGATCGGGATAGCCCAAGCATATTTACTAAACACATCGATACAAGTCACTAGGTACGACATCCCATCATTGTATCTTTGTAATAGTCTCATATCTATCAAGTCGGCTTGAAATTGGTGCTTTATACCACCGGTTATGGTCTGACGTCCCTGGAAGCGGCGACGGATCGGTTTATGTAACGTGTAGGTATCTTGATGACGTAACCATTTATCTATTTTCTTCAGGTTAGTATTTCTTTTTAAGGCGGCTGCTCCACCATAGGCTCCGGGTTTCTTAGGGTCATAGTAATATTTTTTTAATTGGGCGGCCATTTTTGCCACTTGGGGGTAGGTATCCTAGTCTTCTTCTTGCTTCGCCTGAGTTTGTAAGGTGGTGTGGTCTCGACTGTTTTGGGTTCGACTACTTGAGCCGGTTGAATAGACTGAAGAGGTGTTGGTTGAAGAGGTGTCTCGGCTACTGGTGTCGGTACACTGGTGACTTCAGGTTTTTGTTCCTTGATATCTACTAGTCCCAGAGGCTTGTGTCTGTACTGCTCGAGTCGATTCAGATACCTCTGTAGTGTTTGCTGATACGCTCTGGCCTTGTCACGGGGTGGTAGATCTTCTGTTTCCAGGACTTGTTGCATCTGACGATCCAAATCCTGTAGACTATCATTTACTGTGTCGGGTGGTACATAGGGTTTTTCTAGCAATCGGGGATCGATCAAGATCATATTCTTGGCCATTACAATCCCACCACGCTTTTCAACACATTTAGTATGGGGCCTAGTAAGGCGCCTATGAAACCACCTTGTTGTAGAATCTCTTTCCTTTTCTTGAGCGATAATTTCTTATGAGTGAATGCTCTCAGACTGTCTTTGTGTCGTTGCAGACGCTTCTTCTGAGCTGGTGTCAGGGGAACATTACCTTTTAAAACGTTGTGACAGCACTCGCAAATTGATTGGACGAGATCCGGGGAAGCTGATTTCATTACTGCCTTCACAGTGGCTGGGTTGGTCTGACCCAAGAAACGTAACATACCCTCGTTACGTTTAAGTCGGTTAGACATGTTATTTGGGGACGTAGACGACTTGCTGCTGGTCGGGAAATATATGACTTCGTAAGCGGAGCTGATCCGGTGTTTCCTGTCGCAGGTCAAATAACAAATACCCGTGTGGAGCCGATGTCGCGTCTTTAAAACTCTCTTGGACATATGACACACGGCCTGGATACATCTGTTTGGCGAGATTGGTAATCTGAGACCCGTCTCGAGGATTCTTAAACACCACTAGGTAGTGCGAATTCAGACTGATAGTTCTTTGTTCTTTATTCTTACCAAATAGGTTCTGTACTATATACATAACACTGAGGTTGCGATGATGACTGCCTTTAGTAAATAATTTAGTCACTCTGTCATCTGTCTCAGACATTAGATCATCTATGACTACTAACCGACGTCTATCACCTGTCCATTTTTCCATATCTGGCAGACCTTCATTAAATTGAACACCCTTCATAGTTTCGTAGATGGGTTGCCATTCCCCATAGCACCATATAATCTCCTCTGGAAGGGGGTCTACCATGGCTGGTAGATGGGTCAAGAACTGTTGGACAAAGACGGTTTACCACTCCCCGTTGGGCCCGCAATCAAAGCCGTAAAAGGATGTTTCCACCTAGGATCCATGGGTATTAATAACCACCTATCTACTCGCATTGGTGTTTATAAACGTATCGGGTGATATTATTAGACCATTTGACCACCAACTGCACGCTAGTGGGTCTCTGGTAGCTATTGGTATAATAACGATGGAACCAATGGTCGACTTGATACAAGTTCACACCGAGTTGGTGAGTATGGCGTTGACTATTATTAGTTCCTACAACCCCACAAAGACCAATAACTCGAGGTTGTGTCGCTTAGTACGTCAGATAGCCAACCAACATGATGTGTTATTCACGAGACTAGAAGTCTGTATCAAGCCCGAACACGTTTTCCCGGTCTTTGTTTCAATCGCTGACGAAGTCTTTGCCGATAACGTCATCAACTACGGGAGAATAATGATGGTTTTTACACTTGGTATGCGTCTGGGTAAGCATCTGGTTAATAATTCTTATAACACAGACGTGAATGTCCAGGACCTGGAGGAAAGCTTCGCTACATCTGTAGGCACGTATATGACTGATAAACTACATCATTGGATACTGCGAGGTGGATGGTGTAATTTCTATACTTGGTTGCAAGCAGCAGTTGAATAAATACATAATACATTTCAGTATGTGTCTTTGTTTCATTGTCTGTCAGTGTTGATGTCTCTCGGAACAATAAGTAAAAACAAAACCACTAAAGAAAATCATCAAATATCTTGGTTTCAATATATCAAAGAATGTATTATTCATCAAAACACTTTAGTGGTATAAGAAAACATCAATGACATACATGCTTAGTGACAAAATTATAAAACAATGTAGTTGGGGGATGACCTAGACATCAAACTATCGGGAACTCGGGCATATGAAAGAGGTAAAAACATATACCAGCTACTGTCTCTTGTGTGTATTTGGTGTCTGTACGTTGTTGCATGGCGTAGGAATGAATGTCATGTTCGTGTACTGTTGTAAGGAAGGCATCAAAGTCATATCTGTTATGTATTAGCACTGGAAATTCTAAAACAGAAGAATTGTTAAATGATGCATGATAGAATCTAAGATCTTGTGTTCCTCTATGTCGTAACACTAGATGAAAGCTAAAGTTGATCTTAAAGCGACTAATTTGAGCATTGAAAATCTTATACAACGTATCTGTCCAGTTGATAGGCTTTTGTATCTCCGGGCTAATAAAGAAGGTGTATGTCGATAAATACTTGTTAATCTTGTGATGTGTCCTGATAGCTTCCCAATTTTCTCTATATATTTGTTGAATATCCGATGGAAGGATGTGTAGTGTCTCTGGTTCTCCGGCTGCTAAGATGCTCACTTCGTCTTCTACCAATTGTTCAAGAATATTCTCGTCTGGTTGTATCTGATTGTTAGTTATATTGGTTTCATTTGGTGGTGTCGTCGAGGTTGTTGGTGGTGTTGTCTCTGATGTTGAAGAGGTAGTTGTCTCTGGTTCTGATGTATCCATAGACCGGTGATGGTGTATTCGTTTGTGTTTTTGTAGATTGTCTTTTCTGTTGAAACGTTGTCCACAGATATGACATAAGTATGATTTCGTACCGTGAATGATCCGAATGTGACGATTAAGGGTATTCTTATCACAATAGGCTTTGTCGCACACTGAACACGTGAAAGTAGATCTGGTGGTCATATTGATAAACTGTTTTTTTCTTCTTTCTTACAACCACGAAAAAATGTTCTGGTGTATACAATGTTTCACTGTTTTATCAGATGCCAACGACACGAATAAGGGTCACACCAAGTTTCACTGCTGTACCCAAGTCACTACGTGAAAAATAGCTGCTTACTACACTGCTCACACCAGCCTGAAGCACCTCTGTAGATAGCCAAGTCAGCCCGTGACCTGGTACTGAGCTCACAAGAGACGCCTTCTATTTTATACACTGGGTCTGCACACGACCTAGCTGACGTGGCAGTTAGACAAGCTATTCTCACGCCTGCTTCCCACAAACCGATGACTCATACTTAATGACTTTTGCACATGGCGGTGATGACGTAGGGGCTTTCTCGGACATCCGCGTTCTTTATCACAAGGGGGTATGTGATATTCTTGTAGGGACACGTTTTGTTTATGTATTTGTATATAGGTGTCTGTATGTGTGTATGGTTGTGGTACCAGTAGTAATGGTATGGGTGTGTGTCTTTGAGTATGGGTGTGTACTTGTGTATAGCTGTTGTTGTGAGAGTAGTAATGGTATGGTTTGTCTGTACTTCTGTATCTGTATGTGTGTACGTGTGTGTGTTTCGTTGTCTTTGTATTTGTGTGTATCAAGTATGTACTTGGTTGTCTTTGTGGTTGTCACTAATATTCGTAGTAGTATTATCACTACTATTGATTCTTCCTCACTTTACCCACCACCATTGCACTATACGTACTTTCCCCTACAATTTAAGTGGTCACTCGAGTACTTGACCACTGCTTGACCACTGCTTGACCACGTCATCGATCACTTTAATCACTACCATAATCTTAGGCACATCGTCCTCTACAATTTAAGTGGTCACTCGACCACTTGACCACTACTTGACCACTACTTGACCACTACTTGACCACTAATTTACCACCCTTTAATCATCACCATCTCATTACAATCACTTTTCCCTAAAATTTCCCTAAAATTTTCCTCACTTAACCACCGCTTGACCACTGCTTGACCACTACTTGACCACTACTTGATCACTAATTTACCACTAATTTAAGCATTACCATGTCACTACGACCAATTTTCCCTAAAATTTTCCTTACTTGACCACTGCTTGACCACTGCTTGACCACTAATTTACCACTCTTTAATCACCACCATATCATTACAATCACTTTTCCCTAAAATTTCCCAAAAATTTTCCTCACTTGACCACTGCTTGACCACTGCTTGACCACTACTTGACCACTAATTTACCACTAATTTAAGCATTACCATGTCACTACGACCAATTTTCCCTAAAATTTTCCTTACTTGACCACTGCTTGACCACTGATTGACCACTAATTTACCACTCTTTAATCACCACCATATCATTACAATCACTTTTCCCTAAAGTTTCCTTACTTGACTACTTGACCCTTACTTGACCACTTGACCACTGGTTGACCAGTGTGTAACTGCGAACACCTCTTATTATATTTATGACCACCCCTATATCACTCCTACTTGATCACTAATACCCCTTACCACCATACCCATTATAACTTTATATGCTTTCCTTTGTAATGATGGTAGTGAATATACCACCCTTTACCTTCACTACTATCACACTGTTCAGATGATAGTAACCACCTCTTACTTCGTCGAGTATAACCACGACCCATCACACCCTTGTTTATACATCACCACACATACACATTCATATACGCCACCACCATATATCCAACCCATGAGTAGAACGACCCATCACACCCTTGTCTATCACTACACATACACATTCATATACGTAACCACCATATACCCATCACACCCTTGTGTATACATCACTACACATATACATTCATATACGTAACCACCATATACCCATGAGTAGAACGACCCATCACACCCTTGTTTATCACTACACAGACACATTATGTCTACACCACCACCATATACCCACTACACATATACATTCATATACGTAACCACCATATACCCATGAGTAGAACGACCCATCACACCCTTGTTTATACATCACTACACAGACACATTCATATACGTAACCACCATATACCCACTACACATATACATTCATATACGTAACCACCATATACCCATGAGTAGAACGACCCATCACACCCTTGTTTATCACTACACATTCATATACGCCACCACCATATACCCATGAGTAGAACGACCCATCACACCCTTGTCTATCACTACGCATTATGTCTACGCCACCACCTTATACCCCTCCCCTTTGCTTTCCAGAACCAACTAAACATTTAATTACTTTTTACACCCCACCAGGCAGCGTCAAAAAACCCGTTCCCACGAAAAAATTCCCACCAGGCACGCCGAAAAAAATTTCACCCGCCCAAAAAATATTTCCTTCAGCCTCAAGGCTGGAGCCATTTTACCCATATTTCCTTCATAAACACTACTATGGAGGCTAAAAGTGGGGTCTGGAAGCCAGCCTCTACTACTGTAACGTGCTATACATATGGGGATATTTATTGGCTAGTTGTCGTTTGAAATAATTTATCATTTTTTTAAGGGGGGGGGGGGTGTAGTCTGTACTGAGGTAGTGTTCAAACAGGTTGCGACTATATGTATAATGATTGGTGGTGTCTTTGATTTCTTGTGGAAGATTTTTCCACAAATAAACTTGTTTTATATAAGTCAATCCTAGATTTAGGGACTTGAAGTTTATTTAGTCGTTCGCTATGTCTTGAGCTATATTTTAACAATGGCCAAATGTAGCTTGGAGCATTTTGACATAGGATTTTGTGAATTATTTTAGCCTTATTAAAAAGTATGCGTTTGTGGAGTGGCAGTAACTGAAGACGTTCATGTAGGTTAGAATTGTCAGTAAGCTTTTCACCATTAATTAAACGCACTGCCCTTTGCTGGAGTGAATAAAGGCGTTTTGTTATTGATTTGGAGAATCCATCCCAGATTGTGGAGCAATAAGCAATATGTGTTTGTATGTGGGAGGTATAGAATATCTTTCTTGTGTTTTCGTCAAGGAAATATTTAAGTAATTTTATAATTATTTAATTAAATACTGTTTTGGCTATTTGTTTCACTAGAGCATGAACACGGGAATTAAAGGTTAGATTTTGATCAATGATAAGACCCAGTGCTTTGTGTTCAGTTACACTTTCTACAGGCACGCTACCAATGTGCAGCTGAAGAGTTCTCTGCGAGTTTAGAGTGTGAAGTATTTGCCTGGTGCTATTAACATAGTTTTTGTTTTGGAAATGTTAATTTGCATGCGGTTTGCCTGACTCCAGTTAACTATACTATTTATTTCCTGTTGCAAGGATGATTCTAGCACATTACAATCAATAGCGTTTGTATATACTGTACAGTCGTCTGCAAATAGATCTCAGGACGACGAAAGTTATAAGGGAAGATCATTTATATAAATGACAAACAACTGAGGGCCAAATATAGACCCCTGGGGTACTTCAATATTTTTGCTAATGGCTTGAGATAACGATTTGTTGTGTGATACTACTTGTTTTCTGTCTAATAAAACTTACGTTATTAATGTCACTATATTAAAGTTTACTTTCGTTGTTTCTATTTTTTTAAAAATTAGAATAGTATGATCTATCATATCGAATGTTTTTCTGAAGTCTATAAACACCTCTCCACATAGAGTATTGTTGTTAATATTTTGATGCCAGTTTTCTACATTACACTTTAGCGATTTTAAAGGCTGATGGAAAGTTACCTTTGGTGAGACATTGATTATATATTAAAGTTAGTGACTCGCAGATCGCCGGTGCAGCGTAGCGAACTAACCGATTACTGATTCCATCAAGTCCTGATGAGTTACTGTGTGTTAGGTTACTGAGATGAGTAAATACTTCAGTGGTCGTCATTAGCGGTATGTTGAAGGAAATTCTCCATAGCATGTGTTCTCACAAAATTATGATAATAAAGATATGTTATGAGGCGCATCTGGTATTGCAGCCTTCAACTGGTTTATGTCGGATTAAAAGAATCTACTGAATTGATCACGTGTAACCTGATTTGATGGTAATGATTGTGATGACTTGTGTTTGTGTGTCAAGGTATTAAATGCTTTCCATATATCTTTTGTGTTGGTGTTATCTATTATTACGTTCTTAACATGGTTTTTTTTTTCTTTTTCTTTTGAATAACATATTGAATTTTGTTTATCAGAATACGGTATGTGGTTAAATCTCTATTTTTATGTACCCTGTCCCGGTCTCTCATAATTTTAACTGCCTCCTGTGTGATCCACGGGGCATAGTGTAATGTGTAACTCGAACTTCCTTAAATTGAACATGCTTATCAAATACACTTAGAAAAGTTTTCAGCCAGTGGCCCAGAGCATCGTCTGGCCCAGGAAGCTGGTAAACATAGTCCAGAGATAAGTTGAGCAAGTCTTGTAAACAGACATCTTGATTGAAATTTTTATGATTTCTATATTTTAAAATTATATGTTTGTGTTTCCGAGTATTAGTACCTCTTTTCGACTGCGTGCAACATACTGGATAGTGCTCATTGCATTAATAGGTACAGTACATTCTGTGATGATGTCAGCACATGTAGTATAAATGTGATCAATAAGTGTTGCAGACGATTTTGTTATTCTAGTGGCTTGTTTGACTAACCGTTGGAAGTTATATGACTCTATTATGTTTTAACATGTTTTGTTTGAATTTTTAGTGTCTATTTTGATGTCACCTAGCAGTAATATTTCTCTTGCATTAAAGACTACATCCATCATAGTGGTGAAATGTTCATACCAGATATTTCCTGCACCGGGGTTTCAATAAAGATAGCCAACTACTAGGGGTATGTTTAACTTCAAGCCATACACACTCAATCTCACAGGTTTCAAAATCTAGCCTGCGGTGACGTTAAGTGAATTAGAAATATCAACTGCAATACCCGTCTCTTGTTTCTTATAAGAATCTATTCTAATAGCTTTAAAACCTCTGATAGCGATGTCATCATCTGAGGAGTTACCATTTAATCGACTGTCGCTATCGCCGAACATGTGAAAATTTTGATTAAGTATAAATGATAGTTCGGGCAGCTTCCTTAATAGATGGCAGATATTTAAATGCCCGACTCTGAGCCAATATTTACTAAGCCAGTGTTCATACTTATTAGACAGTTCAACAATGCGTAATCATAAATTATTTTAAACACAAAATGAATACAACTTACGTCCCTTATTACAATACACACACTAAAGTACAGAGAAACAGTAATATCTCTGTCAATATACAAACTTACATATACAAATCAGTAAGGAAGAGCAGTGAAGACTCCCTCACTCACAGTATGAACACAATAAAAAGTATTATAGAAGATATACAACTTAGTATCAATTAATGTAAAGTCAATACGGGTCATTTTTATAGTCACATAGAACCTATTAAGTTACTATATAAGACAATAACCAAATATACACATAAACGTTCAAAGATAGGCTCTTTCTTGTACCGAGATCCAGTTTAGCTTTGTGCTGAATTGCTAGTAAATATCAGGTTGTATTAGTCGTTGGTACAGCGACATCATAAGTGCCTGACGAAGTGAAGCTGGGCTAAAACGAGTGAGGTATAACCATTCTGGGTTACAATGAAATGGATACTGTTGATGTCTCATGGGTGTGTATCGACTACCAACTACAGGCTCTGATTCGTAGCTAACAGGAGGCTGCAGTGGCACGTTGTTGTTGCTGATAGATGGTTCCTTGCTGGTGAGGAGAGGGATCATATCTTCATAATTATCACTTTCCTGTGTGAAAGAGGGCGTATTGTACGGACTTGGTGTGGTGGAAGTGTTCCATCTGGCTTGGATTTCATGTGCAGTGGTTATGAGTGGTCTGCGCATTTCTGACCTATTGACACTTGATGTGATGGTAGTATGTCGTCTGGCTTGAGTTTCAGCTGGAGAAGCTAAAAGTGTCATAAGCAATCCTGTATTGGGTGTATTTTGTGTCCGTTCAGGGTACTTGATATTTTTGGCGAGCAGGCTGGGGCCCATTGTAGATATATGTATTTGATCTCTATAAAGACTCTTTTTGTGTGTGCACAGGCTGTGAAGTGAATAACGGTGTGTTGTTGATGAACTGTATGTTGTTGTGAGAATAGAACTTCTGCAATATATTGTTATTTATGTCAGCTAGATTATGCTGGAATCCATAACACGGTGATATGATGGAGGATAAGACAATAGACGAGTTAGGAAAGGTTTGACGTAACCCGTTCAAGAGTGCCAGCAGCTGATATACTGTGATTTGTTGGTTGTTCATGGTGTCGTTTATACCAATGTGTACGATTACCTTTCTAACGTTATGATTTATAGCCAACCTGCTAATCTTGTTTGTTAGCCGGTCAACACCAGGCCCGTGCAGTGGGATTATGGAAACAGTGTCTTTGTCTGAAGTGACCATCCGGTCGCTGTATAGGCCTTTCATTAAAGAATTGCCTAGTATAATGTGTGTACAGTCTGGTCGTGCTGTCTGTATATGTTAGTTGTCAGCATGCCTCGCCCCTTGTTTCTTCCATTGATGATTGTTAGCAGTCTGTGTGTCTCCATGTGGTTCTCCCAGTGTTTCTTCTTGTTTCTTGTGTCTATTGTCAGCGTGTTATAGCACTCTACGTTTTCTGGTGATTTTTCTTGAAGCACCGCGAACCTATTGCTTATTTTGACGTCAATGGGATAGATTGCTTGTTGTTGTTTATCTTCCTCTGTGCTTTGAGGTGTTTGTTGTTATATATCTTCCTCTGCGCGTTAAGGTATGTTCATAGTAGTTATATGTTCTGGGTGGACTGAGCTTCCCCAAGATTCCCCAATGATTAAACAGTTGCTTGGGAATTACATGCTTCTTCGGTTGGGTTGGTGGAGGACATATTCTGTAAGGTTTGAACTGTTTTTCACAGCAGCAAATTTTCCTCTCGCAGGTGCCTTCTGCCTTGAGAGCATTGTAATCACTGCTCATCTTGCTGTTTGCTTTGATATTAGTTAAAAAGTGACAATGAGTGCCTTTATTGATTGTTCTTAGTCTTCAATGCGCTGTTGACAGTCGCACGAATGTCCATTGATTATTAAGATGCTATTGTTATCTAAGGCGGGTAATTCTTCAACAACCTACACGTTGGGTTCTTATGTTGTTTTGGATGCGCTTCTTTGGGTATTCAATGGCCAACAACACTGGTGGGTTGGCAGGCCTCGTGTTGATGTTGTCCTGTACACGCGTCGTATGAATTAATTGAAGAACATTGTTCGCTAGTGTGCTATCTACAGCTGAAGTTGCGGACTGTGTAGAGTCGGTGAATGTCTGTATCGAGTTTTCAAACTCGACAAAATCTAGTTTTAGCCAAGAATTAATGTTTTCAACATTCCCCTATGCCATTAGTTTATTTTTCGTGTGATATAAGTGGATCGTAATCACAGACAGGCAGGCAGACAGGCAGACAGGCAGACAGACAGACAGACAGAGAGGGGGAAAGAGACAGAGAGTGAGATGACAGAGACAGAGATAGGGGGAAGGGAGACAGTCAAAGGCATAGAGTGAGAGGGTGAAAGAAGAGACAGGGAGAGAGAAGAGAGAGAGGTAGAGACGAGAGGGGCGGCGAGAGGGAGGAACGAGAGAGAGAAGATGAGACAGAGAAAGGAAGAGAGAAAAGAGAGATTGGGAGAGAGAAGAGAAAGGAAGAAAAAGTGAAGAGAGGGGAGAGAAAAAAGAGTCTCACAGTGACGGAGAGAGAAGAGAGAGACAGAGAGCCGGATAGAGAAAAAAAAGAGATAAGAGAAAGCGGAGAGAAGGAGCGAAAGAAAGAGGGAGAGGAAGGAGGAGTCGAAGAAAAGAACTAACGCACTTTATTTTCACAGAGATACAAATTGGAGACGCAGGACCATATAACATTCTGTCCTTCTAATCTCTTTCATTTATACATTGGTTCATTCATATATCACTATTGTGAGTGATTCATCATAATTAAGTCTAATCTTGTCATCAACCACAATATATGAATTGTAATGCTTAGCAGAAAGATAAAAGAGAGAGAGGCAAATAAAGAGAGATCGAGAGAGAGAGGGAGAGAAAGAAAGAAAGAAAGAAAGAAAGAAAGAAAGAAAGAAAGAAAGAAAGAAAGAAAGAAAGAAAGACCATATGACATTCAAGGTGTATACAGTTGCCTGTTTATAACTTTAAAGAATAGAGATGTTGATTTTTAAACTGGAAATGGCAATTAATGAACATAGAGTAAACAATACGAGCTGTTTGGAGCGTGCATTCACATACATGTGTATGTCACCCACGCGTTTCATATTGAGTTTCTACGAACGTGTAAATATAGAGATGGTAGTTGAAGCATTTAGTGTCTCTGTGGGATATTTTCCTCATCGCTGAGCTGGCTGCTTGTTATTGTGCAACCAAAATAAACAGTAAGCGCAGACGAGATACCAGTGTTAAAACGATACTACTGTGTGAGTCAGAACTCAGAGAACGACTAAAACAATTACTAATAAACTTCAAATATTCATTAATTGGGGCCTGCGCAAATATTGGAACTAAAATGGTATGGCGGAATTGGCAGAATCACCAATAGGAGCCCATGGAGAGAACTAAACAAATGCCAATGAATCTGTAAAGAAGAGTGTGAAATTATTATACAGATAAACGATCAAAGGCTAAAACAAGTACACGAATTCAAGTACCATGGGGGAATCTTTACATCAGATGGCAAATTAGATAGAGAGACTGAGACAAGAACTAAACAATCCAATAATGTTACATATAAAATTACACCCATCCTGAAATATCCAGCTATCCCAATGGATATTAAAAAGAACATTATAAATGCAATTTTTATACCAACGTTGTGTGATCAGTGCCAAACATGGGCACTAACTAAAGAACAAGAACGAAAACTCAATAATCGTTAAATGAGATGCCTGAGAAAAGCGAACACATCAAGAAATAACCATATTAGAAACGAGGAGATTTATAAAACAGTTGGAGCAACACCAGTTGTTAAATTCATTCATGGACAAAGACTTAACTGGTTCGGCCACCTAGTGAGAATGAACCCAATGTCGCCAACCGCAGGAACATACAATATGAACATGGAAACATCCAGAGGCAAGGGGAGACCACGAAAAAGATGGATCGCCGGAGTCATCAACGCCTTACAAACCCAAATCTCAGCATACCAAGCGACCGACCGAGCCTAATTTGTAAACCAATCATCAAACAAGCTTGCGATACTTTTCAGCATAGAGCAGTGAAAGTCAAAAGAAATAACAGAAAGAAAGAATAACGCGTTTCACAATTCCCCGACATAAGGAGTCCATGTGTTCGAAATCAGCTGCAGACAATTTGGAAGCAGACAACATTGCGTTGATCTACATAATATGAGCGAGCTACTGAATGCTTATGAATTCAGAGCAGCCGAAACATGCGGGGGTTGATTGCGCGGTCTGTATAGAACATACAACAAACTGTTTATTCTCTTGGTTGTTATCTCCTATGGTACAGCTGTTATCTATTCTGGTCTTATCTGGGTTCTCAGTTATTCTAATATCATTGTCCTCGCGCGCGCGCACACACACACACACACACATACATACACACACACACACACACACACACACACACACACACACAAATAAGCAGTATCCGTTTGGCTTTGATTTTTAATTCTGTGTTTGTTTGTCTAACAAGTTGTAAGGTCAGGAGTTATATTAATTTGTATTGTGTTTTTTGTCTACAGAAGCCACCCCTAACCTTGAACCTGCCTTGAAGGTGACAATACTTTCAAACTTAAGTCGGAATATCTTAAATGTTCTGTTCAAGCCGCAGGCAAGAATGGGTAACAACAAAAGTGTACTGACTGAAATTATATACGTACCCATAAAATCGATTGAAACTATATATTTAGGCATAAAAACCAATTGAAACTACGAGTATATATGTACGCATAACATCCATTGAAACTATATGTGCAAGCGTACAAACACGCATGTGCAAATAAAACACACACACACACACACACACACACATATATATATATATATATATATATATATATATATATATATATATATATATATGTATATATATACACACACGTGTGTGTGTGTGTGCGTGCGTGCGTGCGCATATGCCTACATGTAGTTTGTGTATTTTTGATCCGAGGTATTCTAAAAATGTTTCTCTAACATGCGAGCTCAAACACCTCCATTTTCTGTCGGAGTGTTTGTGAAATGGTGCATGATATACATGCGCAAGTTACCACAGTGGAGATGCCGTAGATGATGCTTCATGCTGTGTAAGGCATGTTGTCAACGTGTTTACTCTATTGTCTGGTATTGTGCCGTAGATGATGCTTCATGCTGTGTAAGACATGTTGTCAACGTGTTTACTCTATTGTCTGGTATTGTGCCGTAGATGATGCTTCATGCTGTGTAAGACATGTTGTCAACGTGTTTACTCTATTGTCTGGTATTGTGCCGTAGATGATGCTTCATGCTGTGTAAGACATGTTGTCAACGTGTTTACTCTATTGTCTGGTATTGTGCCGTAGATGATGCTTCATGCTGTGTAAGACATGTTGTCAACGTGTTTACTCTATTGTCTGGTACTGTACCGTAGATGATGCTTCATACTGTGTAAGACATGTTGTCAACGTGTTTACTCTATTGTCTGGTACTGTACCATAGATGATGCTTCATACTGTGTAACCTTAGCATTGGAGGTCAGCACGACCGAATGGATAATAGCGCAAGTCTTAATCATGCGGTGTGCTCATGTGGAGGTAGCGGGTTCAACCCCTACACCGGTCAGTTGGACTAAGATATTGACTTCTCTTCATGAATGGGGACGTAAATTACAAGTTCTTAAGAAGTCGGAGTGGGTTTGCCTGATTGCGAGGGACACTAGTAACAGGGAAAATTAATCCACAAGTAAAATCCAGTCAAGCGCATTATAAATAGTAGCACGTGTATTTGACAACGCTTGAGTTCAAAGGGATCCAACGCTACAAACAAACAAACAAAACCTGTGCATTGCTATGTTCAAACAATACCTATGATTCTATGATATTAAAAGTATGTGGTATTTTCAATGTCTTTCTTGATGGTTGTAATTTTTTGGTCGACAGTAGCTTGTCTCTGGATGTTGTATCTCTCTCTCTCTCTCTCTCTCTCTCTCTCTCTCTCTCTCTCTCTCTCTCTCTCTCTCTCTCTCTCTCTCTCTCTCTCTCTTCTCTCTCTCTCTCCCTCCCCACCCCTGTTAATATTAGAAACAAGTGTTGATCTTCAGTGTATCGTTTACTAGGCTACATTGTCAGTTCTAATATCTTGACAATGTTGATGAGAACCGTATAATCCGCACTCTTCTGTCTTTGAATCCCATTTCCAGTTATAAGTAAAATTATGTAAATGATCCTTCCACGCGCCCAGTGGGAATGCTGGGTAAATGATAACAGCAATAATAATTTGTACTGAAGCAATTTCCTGCTATGGGTTTTAGCTGTGATAGTACCCTGTCCTTTTCAAGGCCGGAAATGCAAGGAGGAACAGGTGGCCTGTCTATCCCTCACTTTCGCAAACGACGAACCCAGGCGTGGAACCCAGCCCGACCGTGCTCACGACATCACCAGCGCGATTCACTATCAACTAGGCCAGAGCGTCTGCTGGGGTATATGATCAACCAATCAATTAGGTGCCGTCTCCACAATGAAGGTTGGCTGCAGTGGATCTCCAACACTGTCTGTCTCTCGCCTTGATTGCATATTCTGTCAAACTGATGTTCGCCCATCTTTTGATGTTATCTTCCCACTTGTATCGGTGTCTACCTGTTGCTCGCTTGCCTTCAACCTTGCCATCCATTATGGTTTTTATAAGAGTGTTATGTCTTTTAACGTGGCCGAAATATTTCACTTGCCTCTTTTTTATTTCTTTCATCAACTCTCTTTTCATTCCCAGTTTTTCTAGAACTTCTGTATTTGCTTGTGTCTGTTTCCATGAAATACGACATATTCGTCCGTATATCCACAGAGTAACTGAAATGTTTTGTTCAAGCCACAGGGCGTGTATGACGCTCGCCCTATATTTGTATCAACCAATCAGCACCCGGTGCCTGGTGTGGTAATGTCCCGCCGTCGTCTTTACTTCCCATGACATTATCTGGTGTCCATTTTAGGCTGTGTCAACCTGGGAGTCCCGGTCCATTTATAATCATTTGGCTTGGCAAGGATTCGAACACTTAATAACCTGGCCGGCAGGCAAGGGTGCTATCCACTGGGCTACCGCTGCCCACCCCACCCCACCTCTGCCAATTATAGTAAATTAAAGCGACGGATAATTTTAAACGCCTTAAGGAGCATTGGATAAATGGTGCCAGACCCATATTTGAACAGGCCAACCGGCACTCAGTGGCTGATGTGGTCAGTCTCACGCCTGCCGTATTTACTTCCCAAGACATGTTCTGGTACCTATTTTAGACTGGGTCGACCCGGGAGCCCAGGCTAAGTTTAAAGAATCCACCCCGATGTGGAATCGAACCCATGACCACCGGACAGATAGGCGAGCGTCCAGGCATTAGGCCAACTTTTCAGTTAGCGGAATAAAGTGTTTCGTATAGAATGCGATTAGCATCATCATCATCACGTGTCATGCCGATACAGTAAATCTTACAACCAGCTGAAGCTTCTGTTTACCCAAAGAATACCGCACTCTATTTCCGGTTAATGACTTTACCTTCTTCTCCTGAAGTTTCAATTTACGAAAGCCTGGTGATGATGGTTGCTTCCTTGCAGTCGCATGGCATGACTTATCTATGTTCATTGCAAGAATAGCGGGCGCGTTGTTGTAACGGTTAGAAAGTTAACAGTGGCTCAAACTACTTTCTCTTCCCATACCACTGCTGCTGTTATTGACTTTTATTTTCCGACCTTTCATTGTTTGTTTCATAATAGAGCTCACTTAAGAAAGTAAACAAGCATTCATCTGTTTATTAAAACTACTTTTGGCAGCCTTTTCTAGTTTGCTGTATGGGGTTTGCCTCTATTGAAGACCAATAGTTTGCTACAAATAGATAGTGGTGTTTGTTCATCAAGTATGATTTAGACCATTAATTTCATCCAGTGAGCCATGAAAATTTTGAGCCGTGAGTTCTAAGGTTGCTGATACCATGCCGTCTTTGCAGACTATAGTTTGTTATACTGTGCTTCAAAAAGACATCTTCTTCTTTTCGTTCATCCGGAGTGTTTTTTTTTCCAGATGTGATTGCGGTGTGTCTGTTATGCGCCCTTGGGCCGAAACCCGTAGGCCAACACATCGACTTTAGCGTGCTTTTTTGACCAGGTAGCATTCCTGGGAGACTCTCACTTTTGTGGTGCCATCTACAACCATGCTGGCCAAGTTGGAACGGTCGAAGACAACGGTCATCCCTCAAAGGAAGGCAGGGACAGTCCATAGCATTTTCCGCCATCCAAGGTTGCTTCCATAGTTGCAGGGCCGACACATAACGCCCTGGTTCTGGGCTAGCCGAGGGAATCGTCACGTCCTGCTCATGGCTGCTTTAAATCCTCACTTCAATATATTGGTCATTTTGTCTGCCCCGGGCCATTCCCGCACAAACCAGACAGGTTTGCAGACGGCATCCACTCAGCGAGTTTTCGGACATGTGCTTGTCGTTGCGCCCGTCAGAGCTGTTCCAGGCACGACAGACATTCGGAAAACTACCTAGTCAGAGCTGTTCCGAACAAGAGCGGCATTCGGAAACTAGGTAGTCAGAGCTGTTCCTAGCACGAGAGCCATTCGGACGAGACATTTCACTCGGACGTAAATGCGTAGTGTCAATTTTTAGTTTGCCACCCGTAGGACGACACTTCAGGCTTCCGGCGGGCATTTTTTAATGAGGTTAGCCTTCCTCGGGTTTCGAGACTCTTGTTTCGGCTTCCACACAGCAAGCTTTCGCTTCGGGCTGCCACGTAATGGATTCGCAAGACAGGCGTTCCATTTCGTGTCAACGAGACAATTTTCCACCTTTGACTACACTCACTCCATGAGTGTGGTTACAGACTATCGGACGTCTGCGAGACGTGCGACCGAGGTGTTTTCCCACCTTTTGTACTCACTCACGAGGTAGGCTACATGTGCTGCCGGCTCAGCACCTTACCTCCGTGCGTCTGTGGGCGAGTAACGGTCAGGCCCTTTCATCCGGGTATACCTCATATCCCCCAGCTAAGAGCCATCGAACGAATCTGCGCCGAGCATGTAGCGTTCTCAGCACATCATCACAATTTTGATGTAGGTTTGTGTCGGCCAGGCTCTCACTTCCGAGAGTTTATGGCTTAGAGACGTTCAGCCATACACCTCGGATGGGAGCCTTAGAGGTTATGCCCGGACTGAGATTTAGGGATCGTTTGCCTGATTTTGACTGCTATCCGCAGTCTTACCTGCAGAGCAGCAGGTTGTGTCTCTCTTAGTCTGGTCCCTATCCCACGAGGCGTCCGATATGTAGTTTTCACCCATCGGCAAGCACATGGGGTCGATGGGACACGCAAGCTCCCCCACCACGGCAAGGTGGAGACATATCGGGGGAGCAAAAAGACATAATAACTAGAACCACCCAGATAGAGTTATACCTATCCATAGCATCAAGCAGTGGTTCTCAACCGGTGGGGAATTCCCCCCCCCGGAGAATTTTAGGGTTTCTAGGGGGGGGGGGGGGGGTGGAATTAAGATTATTTCAAGATCGCGTTAATACAAGAACAGATTACTTGATATTGTTTTTCCCTCTATACTTTACAGTTCTGTACTTCCCGGCCTTCTGAAATTCATTTAATAACATAAGTAGACCCGCAAATCACGTTTTATGTAGACGTCTAGACTTGTTCTAGTATGTGTTATTAAATTTAGCTTCTATTTTTTACATATACTGTGTAGGGGTGGGCGGGGGGGGGGGAGGGATTTATAGGGAGGAAATTTGAAAGGGGGGATTTATAGGGAAGAAATATGAAAGGGGGTGGGGATGACGTTCTGAAAATATGGTGAAGGGGGCACGGACCAAAAAAGGTTGAGAACCGCTGGCATAAAGCCTTAGATGTATTGCAGAGACCATGTGTCGCCCATGATCCCTTTCTCCAGAGGAAAGGTAACACCAATACATCTGGAACAAGACAAGCTGCGCAAACTGTCGGATCAGCAAAGTAATGCTCCAGCTGTCCTCCTGTCAAAGCTCCGATCCTAGACCAGTTGCCGACAAAGGCTTAGGGCTTGGTCTGCCCTGCCATAACATTTAGTCTTAGGTTGAATTCCCTCGCACCAGGATAAGGATTGTACTCTTCCAGAGCTACTTACTTATTCTCTGGAAAGTATTTCGACATTTAAGTAACATTTCCGGATTTTAATAACACGACGCAAGTAATGTAAGAAAAGGAGCCTTTTACAGGCAATAAGGCGAACTGGCCAAAAGGTGCTAGGCCTACATTTGAATAGATCAGTGAAGTGGTCAAACCGCCTGCCTTGTGCTACGGAGGTCGTGGATTCGTCTCCGGACTTCGTCATTTGGTTCACGAGTAAAGTTTTCTCGGGGACTCCTGGCGGTCGTCGCTGGAGCTACGGAGTTTGTGCTGTGTGTGACGCTTTAAGCAGGCCGCTCTGCGGAAAGATACCGAGCCATATGGGATAAAACCCGGTGCAATTAAGTCGGAGCTGAAGGTTTTAATCCATCTCTTATTTGTGTAGACCTATCGACACCCGGTTGGTGATGTCGCCATTATCAGGCCGAAAACCTTTACTTCTTCAGACAGACATTTATGGATGCCCATTTTAGTCTGGGTAGATCCGGGAGCCCAGGTCGATTTTTAAAAGTCCAAATCCGCCTTTAATAACACGTAGCACACCCATAAAACCAGAGATATGTGAAGCCCTGCAAAGTTCACTAGCACCTCATTGGCTTGCTTGCAATGTGTCTGCCCCCCGCTTGCACAGGTTCTGCGTGCAACCCGGTCGTGCAGACTTGCCTTGGAGGACACACGAATCAATGAAGAGTGTGGTTTATCTGGGTAGAGGGAATTGAGGGCGGAGAGTAAACCCCTACAGTTCAGTTATCTTCATTCATGAACTGAATATTAAGTCCCTCTGTCTTACCCCCCCCCCCCCTCCCCTTTCACCCACCCCACCTCTCTCGAACATGTGTCCTGCAAACTGGCGTAGGCGTTCATGTCTCTCCACAGATCTCGGTCTTTGGTGTTCTGGGTCAACTCTGTTGAAGATATTCTACCATGACAACCTCTCAGTCCATCCAACGTCATTTTTCTTGGTCTGCCTCTCCTCTTTTCCCACTGATGTTTCCAGTTGTCCAACTTTCCTAACTCACATTCCACGTTCATGTTTTAAATTTGTTTATTTTAGTTTTGATTTTGCCATCAGTTGGTTGCCGACAGTCTGGTGTCCCCCGTGGCTCATGCCAGTTCCTGTCTGGCATGGCGGTACTAAGACAGCCTTTAACGTTGTTCCCTGACTTTGATTTGTGGACATTCATTAATTCCTGGGAGGATAATTTTGTTGGTTTCCCATGGCCTTCCACATCCACATTGAGGTTGGGATGGGGGGGGGGGGTGATTTACCTCTTCCTTTAACAGTCATTTCCGACTGTTAAGACAAGTGAGTGCCTTCCTCTGCTCTGCTGCAGAATTGTCCACTGATCTCGGTGAATACTCGTAGCTCTGAGCTACCTATTTTGCTCTGGAAGCCATGCGAGTGTGTGTGTGCGCGCGTGTTTGCACAATCGCATGCATACGTGCGTTATTATGTTCAATCCATCATGTGCCATGCCGATAAGCGTGGGCGGTCATGTTTTGCCATATCACTCGATCACCAAAATCGTGGATCAGCTCCGTGTTTCTGTCTCGACCATGCCACGTGGCCAAGCCATCCAGGTATTTGCTTCTAGGTCTTCCCCTTGGTCTGTTCCCTTCGACCTTACCAGTTGTCACCAAGTTCTCCAATTCATTTCTTCTCATAACATGCCCAAAAAATTTTGACCGTCTACGTCTAATGTCTCTAATCAGTTTACGATCTTCATTTGTTTCTTGAAGGACTTGTTCATTAGTCTTTCTGTCTGTCCATGGTATTCTTTGCATTTTCCTCAGAAACCACATTTCTACAGCCATCAGATGTTTTTTTTTTTCCAGCTTGACTGCTCATTGTCCAAGCTTCACATCCATATAAAAGTACAGGTTCTATGTACCTCAACACTCTTTTTCTCGTTTCAGTTGACATCTTTTTATTGGTCAGTATGTTTTTCATCTTGCTAAAGGCTACTTTTGCCATGGCGATTCTTGTTCTAATCTCTTCAAGGCATCTCCCATCAGATGCTATTACTGTTCCGAAATAATTGTACCGATTCACTTGTTGAAGAATATTCCCATTTACTTGTATATTACATTGTGGTATTTCTTTCTTCCTAGTGACGACCATAATCTGTGTCTTTTTACAATTTAATTCTAACCCTAGTTGTTCACTGTGTGTAACAACCGCATCTACTAAATGTTACAGGTCCTGTTCATTGTCTGCAATCAAGACTGTATCATCTGCATATCTAATGTTATTGATGCATAGGACCCCAATGTTGATTCCTTCCATATCTTCAATATTTCTGAAAATACTTTCACTGTACAGGGAAAACAGATCTGGAGACATTACACATCCCTGTCTCACACCTCTCTTAATAGGCTGATATTGGCCTACTTCATTATCAACTCTTATGGCAGCTTGTTGTTTCCAATATATGTTTTTCACAAGTCTAAGGTCTTTTCCATCAATTTTTAGATCTTCAAGCATCCTTATCATGTTGACATGTCTCACTTTATCGAAAGTCTTTGTGGAGTCAATAAAGCAAAGATGTAAATCTGTGTCTACTTCTATAGGGCGTTCAATTACTGTTCTCAGTATGTACACGGCATTTACTGCATCCTTGTCTTCTACAAACCCACATTGTTCTTCTCCTATTTCAGGTTGTATTTTCCTCCTAACTCTTTGCATGATAATTCTTAGCAAAATCTTCGTGATGTGACTCATTATACTAATTGTTCGATGTTGATCACATTCCAAGGCTCCTGATTTCTTTGGGATTGCAATAAATACAGAATTACATAATTCATGAGGTATATTTCCAGTATCATATATTGTTGTAAGCAGACTGGTAACTTTATCTATTCCATATTCTTCTAAAGCATTAATCTTTTCTGTTGTTATTATTTTATGATTCATATATTATGTTTTGTTATGTATGACTAGAAGAGCTTCAGCAAAGTTTGTTCTTTATGCAATTTGTCTTCTTAAGCCCTTTATACCTCAATGGGGCATAACCGCTCGGCTCAACCAATTCAGTCCTCCAATCATCCCATATCCCTTCATATGCTCCTCATATTATTTTTTCTGATGCTTTTATACGTGTGTTTTGGGTATCTCGCTCTATTTCGTTTGTTCCGTGCGTTCCAGAGAAAGATTTTTCAGTTACACTAGTATCAGCTTTATTTTTTATTGAGTGTCCTATCCATGTCATCCCTTGATTCTCTGGAATCGGCCCAGTTCTCTCCTTCAACATAGCTGATTACTGATTCTGTAACGCCATTTTAGTCATAATTTGTACATTCATATTAATTATTAATTAATAGGATATTAATTTATTCGTAATTGTTTTAGTTGTTTTCCGTGTTTCTGATCCAAACAGGAGTCCTGATTAAAGTCATAGTTACAAATTATAAGTTTGGTGCTCAGTTTAATTTCTTTTTACCTCCTGTCTCTTATATTATTGTCTCTGTTCCAACATCTTTGTTAACATTGCTGTCTTAATAGATCCAATTCCTGAAGTGAGGTTTCATCAAGAGAGATCGGATAACTACATGCTTGATTTATTCTCAACGTATTTTTTCCCCATGACCCTATGCATTTAGACTTGTGCATTAGCATCAAGAGTGTTTAGTTTCTTTTGCATTGTGTTCGTGCACGGGACAATGTATGGCATTGTCATCAGCGATGCCCAGATCAATAAGCTGCTCTACTAGAGTCCGATGAATTCTAATTCTAACGCTAGTTATTGTTATTTTAATAATCCAGTCTATGGTCAGTGGGACAAATGAAGGCATCTTGATCACACCCCCTTCTGTTTTATGTTAATTTTCCCTCATTACTGGCACCTTGCCGTCTTAACAGTCTTAACGTCTTACCAGTGTGCTTAAAAAAGGCATAATAACTACAACACCCGATATTTTTCTCTCTGTAAGAACATAAAGCGGCGTGTTCAATTCAGTTTTTTCTCTGTTTGTTATTAATGCCGCTTCGAGGGTATTTGAACGCATTTTTTTTAGGTGGGGGGGGGGGGGGGGGGCTAGCTCGCTAGGAACTCAAGCGTAGTCCATACACACTCTTTATAGTAGTGATGGACTGAATTTTGCGTGTGGGTTAGCTTTCCCTATTAACTGTGTCCCTCGCCATTAGGCGAACCCACTCCGACTTCAGAGGTACTTGTAATTAACGTCTCCAAGTCAAGGACAACAGGTCAACATTTTAGTCCAGCTGTCCGGTGTAGGGATTGAACCGATTACCTCGGTAGGGGTTGAACCGCTTACCTCGGCATCAGCGCGTCGGATGTGTAAGAACAGGCGTTCTTATCTATTCGGCCATGCGGTCCTGCATTAGAACGCATGACCACCGTGCCGACATGCAGACGTGCTAGCCACTCCGCTACCACAACTCCCATACTGTAGATGTGCGAGGTGCATATTGCCTTCAGCAAATAGGGGATGGTCTATTGTGTGATCAGAATCACACTCCCCTTCGTATCTGTTTAGAATATCGTCTGGAAACCCATATTACAAGGATGGGTGGACGCCGGAACCCTGTAGTCACGAACAATCCTAATTGGTGCGAAATTTGATCCCTGAAAAATCTGATGGGCCCATTTGTGCACAACATGAGCGTGACAGCGAGAGAGAAAGAGAGAGAGAGAGAGAGAGAGAGAGAGAGAGAGAGAGACAGACAGACAGACAGACAGACAGACAGAGACACAGAGAGAGACAGACAGAGAGACAGACAGGCAGGCAGGCAGACAGACAGACAGACAGACAGACAGACAGACGGACGTGCGGAAAGACAGACAGACAGACAGACAGACAGACAGACAGACAGACAGAGAAGGCGAGAGAGGGGGGGGGAGACACCAAGAGATATAGAGAGAGAGGGAGAGACACCGAGAGATACACAGAGAGGGGGAGAAAGAGAGAAACTAACAGTCAAGTAAAAGACCCTTCTACACACTTTAAGTCGCATTAGGTATATAGCACTGGTCCCATTGTTTATAACCCAATCCTCATGGGTGATGTGGTCAATAACATTGGGTATATAGCACTGGTCCCATTGTTTATAACTCAATCGTCATGGGTGATGTGGTCAATAACATTGGGTATATAGCACTGGTCCCATTGTTTATAACCCAATCGTCATGGGTGATGTGGTCAATAACATTGGGTATATAGCACTGGCCCCATTGTTTATAACCCAACCCTCATGGGTGATGTGGTCAATAACATTGGGTATATAGCACTGGCCCCATTGTTTATAACCCAACCGTCATGGGTGATGTGGTCAATAACATTGGGTATATAGCACTGGCCCCATTGTTTATAAAACAATCGTCAAGGGTGATGTGGTCAATAACATTGGGTATATAGCACTGGTCCCATTGTTTATAACCCAATCGTCATGGGTGATGTGGTCAATAACATTGGGTATATAGCACTGGCCCCATTGTTTATAACCCAATCGTCAAGGGTGATGTGGTCAATAACATTGGGTATATAGCACTGGTCCCATTGTTTATAACCCAATCGTCATGGGTGATGTGGTCAATAACATTGGGTATATAGCACTGGCCCCATTGTTTATAACCCAATCGTCAAGGGTGATGTGGGCAATAACATTGGGTATATAGCACTGGTCCCATTGTTTATAACCCAATCGTCATGGGTGATGTGATCAATAACATTGGGTATATAGCACTGGTCCCATTGTTTATAACCCAATCGTCATGGTTGATGTGGTCAATAACATTGGGTATATAGCACTGGCCCCATTGTTTATAACCCAATCGTCATGGGTGATGTGGTCAATAACATTGGGTATATAGCACTGGTCCCATTGTTTATAACCCAATCGTCAAGGGTGATGTGGTCAATAACATTGGGTATATAGCACTGGCCCCATTGTTTATAACCCAATCGTCATGGGTGATGTGGTCAATAACATTGGGTATATAGCACTGGTCCCATTGTTTATAACCCAATCGTCATGGGTGATGTGGTCAATAACATTGGGTATATAGCACTGGCCCCATTGTTTATAACCCAACCCTCATGGGTGATGTGGTCAATAACATTGGGTATATAGCACTGGTCCCATTGTTTATAACCCAACCCTCATGGGTGATGTGGTCAATAACATTGGGTATATAGCACTGGTCCTATTGTTTATAACCCAATCGTCATTGGTGATGTGGTCAATAACATTGGGTATATAGCAATGGCCCCATTGTTTATAACCCAATCGTCATGGGTGATGTGGTCAATAACATTGGGTATATAGCACTGGCCCCATTGTTTATAACCCAACCCTCATGGGCGATGTGGTCAATAACATTGGGTATATAGCACTGGTCCCATTGTTTATAACCCAATCGTCAAGGGTGATGTGGTCAATAACATTGGGTATATAGCACTGGTCCCATTGTTTATAACCCAATCGTCATGGGTGATGTGGTCAATAACATTGGGTATATAGCACTGGCCCCATTGTTTATAACCCAATCGTCAAGGGTGATGTGGTCAATAACATTGGGTATATAGCACTGGCCCCATTGTTTATAACCCAATCGTCAAGGGTGATGTGGTCAATAACATTGGGTATATAGCACTAGTCCCATTGTTTATAACCCAATCGTCATGGGTGATGTGGTCAATAACGCGCCAGCCGCCTAGAGAGAGAGAGAGAGAGAGAGAGAGAGAGAGTTTGTGTGTGTGTGTGTGTGTGTGTGTGTGTGTGTGTTTGTGTGTGTGAACTGCATGTCCTTTACATGGCGTTGCAACCAACCCCAACATTGATTGGCTGTTTATGATTTACTACTAGACAATATTACTTCGCTGTTCTCCGTGGCTAAGGCCTTACGGACACGATTCGTAAGCCAGCTTACCCATGTTCGAAACAGAGTTGCGACCGATTTGGCAGCAGACCACGTTGCTCTGGGTTTTAACGTGTTGGTATGGGAGCCGGTCGTTCAGTAAGCAATGGCAAACTACTAAACGTAAATCTTGCCAATACATCAACAACAGCAGTAAAATGCTGGTGTTGACGATGTCTTGTAAACAGGATATGCAAAAAAAAAAAAAAATATTAGTTCAGTAATTTACCATTGCCTTCTTCGTCGTCTCTTTTTTTTTCTCTTACGCGATCAATGTGTTCTATGCGTGGTGAATAACACCCATTGTAGTGCGCCTGATGTCCCACTTTCAAGTCCCGTGCCACTAGGACCAACATGCTCGGACTTCGATAGTTGAGGTTTCTTTTCTGGATCCCTCCTCCCATTGGAAGATTGACTTTCCTGACTCTGCCTGTCGGAATACATAAATATAATACTGCTTGCATAAAGGGTTTAACTAACAAAAACATTGATCACGTGAAATGTCAGATCGCTGCTAACAGGTAATCAAAGATAAAGAAATGTAAATAAAACTAGGTTCCTGGTAGTAATTGGGCTAAAACAGGGCACCCAGAATGACGGAATCAATGGGAAACTACAAACAGACCTGTAGATAATTTGTCAGCAAATGATCTTGTTTGGTTGCGAGAATGTACTTCAAAGTTGATAATCACGAGATTTTAATTACATGGATATTTTTATGAGGGAAAAGAACTCGAAAAATTCCACCGTGCCCACATAAACAATAACTGATAGCAGAAAACAATAGCAGCAGGAAAACGCTGACAAAGAACTAGGCTAGTGTGCCGTGGATGTCAGGGATTTATTTAAGGGACCAAGTGTCGAAGCGCAAATCTGTCAGACGTCTTCTTTAGTAAGTAAAGTCTTACGCCGACGCCATAATCTCCGTAATCATCATCATTATTACGACCACCATCATCATCTCCACCACCACCATTATCACCATTATCACCATCAATATCTTCTTCTTCTTCTGCGTTCATCTGGAATATTTTTTTGGACGTGATTGCGTTGTGCCTGTTTACAGCAGAGCTGCGTTCTTGCGTCGTTATGCCGACACATCCGACTTCTGCGGGCATATGTTGACCGGGTTAACCTTCCCGGGGACCATCAATATCATAAGCATCGTCATCTTTATACCATTATCTTCCGGGAAGGTTAACCCGGTCAACAAATGCCCGCAGAAGTCGGATGTATCGGCCTAACGGCGCAAGAACGCAGCTCTGCTGTAAACAGACATAACGCAATCACGTCAGAAAAAAGAAAAAAAAATTCCGGATGAACGCAGCAGAAGAAGAAGATACCATTATCAGCATCATCTTCTCCACCACAGTCATGCACACCTCATCTCATAGCCAGACATAAGTCAAGAAAAGTCAGGGACCCTTTCGCACTCCTTCAGGCACATTGGCTATGTTTCATGGTGCTAGTATCATATTTGTATATACCAGTTGGCACTCTACGAGTTTTGTTGTCAGTACCAGGCCAACGGCCGTTACTTCCCATGACATTTACTGCTACTCACTTTAGACTCGATCGATGTGAAACTCCAGGGCAATTTACAAAGCTCCCTCTCGGTAGAGATTCGAACACATGACCAGCCGGTCGGCAGGCAAGCGTGCTAGCTACTGCACTAACTCGGTTACCGTGTTTTATGTTCTATCAAACACTTAGAGCACGCCATAATTTTTTGCCTGACCAAATATATTGTTTCTGTGGTTTCCTTGACCAGTTATGTTCTTCCTGTGGTTTCCCTGACAAATTATATTTGGGTATATAATTTATATATAGACCATCTAGATTCTCTCTGGTTTCCCTGATCAACTACAAGCCTCAAATTTTCAGGAGTTCATGAATACTTGTTGAAGCCTCAAATTTTCAGCAGTTTATGGATGATACGGACACCTCAAACCTTCAGGAACCTGTGTAAATCTTTTGTCTCGCCATGCAGTGGTGCAAAGAAACTAGAGAGCTGATGTCCTAGGTTTAACAGTTATTCACATTTGGAACATTGACGACGGGCAGGGGGAATATAGTAAGTAAAATAAAAGAATAAAAGACATCTGTTCACACAATAAGGTTCTGAGTATATGGTGCTGGTGCCACATTTTAAACACATAGGTACTCTATATTCAGAAAGCAATGGCAAACTACTGAATGTAAACTTGTCAAGAGATCACAACAGCAAAAAAATAAAATGCTGATGCTGACTGCGAAGTCCTGTAAAGGATATGCAACTAACTAAGGTACTCGATATACAGTCTGATCAATGTCACTTCGATCACTTTTACATCCCAAAGATTCGAATTCATGACCACCAGACCGACAGACCAATGTACTCACCACCTCGCTACCGCAGCTTCCAAAGAAATGTACTTTTTTTAAATTTTAATTTACATATCCTAGTTACAAAACATCGCTGTCAACACCAGCACTGCTGTTGTTGATGTCTTGGTAAGTTTTCTTTCAGTAGTTTGCCATTGCTTTCTGAACGACCGGCTTCCATACCAACACGTTAAAATTCGGCGCGACACGGTCTGCCGCCAAATCGGTCGCAGATGTGTTTCGAACGCAGATAAGCGGAATTATGAACTGCGTCCTAAACTCTTTGCCACGGAGCCGGCCAGAAATGTACTGCAAGAGATTAATCTGACATATGTCTGGTTGGATCTTCTTGGTGACGGCTGCATGGGTCGGGTGTTCAGCCTTTCACAACGACCGCTGGAGTACATGACTTCGACGTGTAGGTAACCAATGAGAAGCAGACAATATAATTAGCGTCACCAGTCTTCGACTTCTGCTGGGGGGACAGGAAGCTTATATGCTTATCTCGAGTGCAATTAGGTCAAATTCTTATCATTATCATAACCATTAAGGAATATGGGCCTCGCAAGGCGGGATTAAGCAAATAAAACATCTGCATAAAATGCATGCCATGTTAGTAGGCCCAGTTTTAACCTTTTAACAAAATTGTGCCGCTTCTTCTACTCCGAATTTTGTTTTTATTCTTGTCGCTAACCATGGCTAGCAAACATTCAAATTGTTTATCATCATTATTGATTTTTACCCACCGTTTCCTGAGCTGCAGTAATCTTGATTAGGCATGGTGCCAGTGTTTATTATACATTCAAGTTCCGGTCTCCATGTATATTTAATTCTTCCTTCAGGTTTGTTGTCTGGGTTATTTCTTGTACCTTTGTGCATTTACTAATTGTGCTCATCTGTTGTCTCTATAGATTATAGAACCTTCTAAAATCCTATCCACTTCGTGTCTTTTAAACTCAGCGCCCAAAACATCAATTTGCATTTTGTTTTCATATTGGTTTTTCTCTCCTGTTGTCCTTCATTGAGGAATGATTTCTGGAGCAATGCATAGTTGTTGTTTTTTTTTGTTTATTAGTAAACCTTTCCAATGTTCGTTGCAGACATGTCTAGAGTTTCGTTTCCCCCGCGGCCCCGCGGAGTTATTGTTGTCCCCTGCCGCCTTGTCTATAACACCTCAGTTGTATCGCTAACAAGACCATTTTCTATTCTGTTCCGACTCAACCATTGCAAGGGAAGAGATACACAAATTTGTGATTGATTTATAAAGTGTCCTTTTTCGAGAACAGAGCTAAACCTCCCTCTGTACGTTGATGGTTGCGTCCAGGTAGATCTAGGCCCAGAATTTAGCCGAAAGGAAGGTCGAAGACATGGAAAAAGTAGGCTAAACTGCAGTCGAGGGTTGTTTATATCCCGGCTTGGCGCCGAGCCATGTTTGCTGGTGTTTGGTTTGGAAGAACATGGATGATGCAATCTCCAGCTCGGTTGTTTGGGGGAAAAACAACTCATGTTTGTACAGCAGTGATACTTTGTACATATCTACCGAATGCTTCATACCTGCTTACTTTCCTATGTAGTTGTTGGGCTAATGTAGTTGGTGTTTCTAGCTAATGTTGGGTTGTATATACCTTTTTCTCGGCCTTGTGGCAATGGCTGTTGTGGGTATGTGACCTAGGTCGTACGGTCGAAGTGAGATCGTTGTTACTTCTATCGATAGAATGATTAAAAATAGATACCTGACTTGGCTGTGAACTGAGGACAGTGAACTTTTAACATGTTCTATTCTCTAACACCATTATCCACCGTATGAAAATGTTTATGTTAATGGTGCGCGTTGCTCAACTCGTTTGCTGTGTATCTAAACTAGGGCCAGGACTGAATGAGCTTCACAGTGATTTAACTTCACTTTATAGTTTTGCCTTGTCTTACTTTTGGAGATCGTATCTGATGAGCTTAAAGTGCTAGATATAAATATTAATGGAATTGTAAAATAATCTTGGACAAAGAAAACAGGCTAAGCTTCTTCTATCAGATATTAGGTACAGAATGATAATGCCGATACTCGCTTGCTTCCTTGCTTGTGTTCGTTGGCTTGAGCTCCAACGCGAAGTCCTGTATGTCGGATGAAGGCATCCTGTTGTCCAACATCAGTGTGATGTCATACAGGACCTGAGTTTTGCGTGAGTATCCGTTGTCCCCTGTCTGGCTTATTGGTGTGCAGACTGGTGGTTCCTCGCCGTACAGGCAGACACTCTCCGACTTCGGAGGAATCGGCGATCCTACTGACTTTAGCCAGGACCCCGAAGGGACCTGTTGCCCGGGACGCTCGACGAGGACGCGTCAATAGGTCTTGGCCAGTATATAACCAGGCCCTGGTGCCTTGGAAACACCTCTGCGTCCCATGCCGATACTCAATACTCCAAAGAAAGGCCAGAAAGACACATGCTGTTTGTCTATCCAGAATGATGATGACCATTCATTTCATACAGTGGGATTGAAAGTATGGAGCCGTGAGTTCTAAGATGGCTATAAAGGCCTATTTTGGCTCGAAATATTCTTTGACAATGTGGGAAAATAATGCTTGACATTCCAGGAGGAGGCTCTCCTGCAGAGGCTTTTCTGTCCAGCCTTTTCTTCACCTCTCTTGCTCTTGCAGCTCTTGCAGTCCAGGTTGCTTCACAAGTGACTGCACCCTTGCGTAGACACATAATCAGACTGCAGCTGGTACAATTGGTATTGGGGCTCTTTGCTGCTTGTTGAAGATGAAGGCGGAGCGCGCATAGAAATGTCAAAAGTGATGTGATGGCGGTTCTTGATTCAAGTCAATTCGTGTGTGTGTGTGTGTGTGTGTGTGTGTGTGTGTGTGTGTGTTATACTGGTGTTACTGAGTACTGGTTGCAGAACGACATATGCGTGTTGTAAGTGCTGGTTGCAGAATGTGTGTGTGTGTGTGTGTGTGTGTGATCGTCGTGTGTCTTGCGTGCTTATGTATTGCGTGTGTGTCTATGTGTGTGCTTCGATGGTAACTACAGGCGATAGGGCCCTACAAACCGTAATGCTGCCAGAAGTGTCACGACAGAAACCTGTCAATCAACGCCACTAAAAACGTGTGTCATTGAGTAAAGCAAACTCCTGAAAGAGGCAGGTGTCGAATGATGCAAATAAATAGACTTGTCAGCAGCATAAAACAAAGCACTAGAATAGTGCATCAAGTGGAAAATACAAGACAACAGTTTGAAAATGTGTCTTTGCCTGTCAAATGTATCACTTCAGAGACTATTCAAATGCATAACTACGAATCTAAACGGTCACAGCGGCAGGGGGATAAAATAAATATCCAGAAAACAGTCATAAACACAGACGGCCGATTAGAAATGTTTATCTAATTTATACCAACCCCTGCGAAAGATTTACGTACGCAACTCGTATTCCCTCATACCGCGTTCGAAACAAAGCTGAGGGCGATTTGGCATCAGACAAACTTGCGATGGTTTTTAATGTGGTATTTGTGTCTGTATGTCTTTAAGAAAGCAATGGCAAACTACAGAATGTAAACTTGCCAATAAATCATAAACAGTCGAAACATGCTGGGTTTGTCTGCGACGTCCTGTAAAGGATATGTTAGAACCAAGGTTGTTAATTTGTTTTATATAACTGATCTAAACTCCCAGCCTAAAACTGGTGCTATGAAATGTCTTCCGAAGTAAAAGCGACCAGTCTGACATTAACCACATCACATATCGAATGCCGATTGGTCTACAACAATATAGAACGAGGATGAGATATTCAACATTCTAAACCAGAAGTGAACATGAAAGTCCAAGTGACCGCGTGAGACCACGCCCACAAGGCCGCCGTCAGAAGAGAAGCGTTAATATGGTCTTGTGAATGTATATGGTAAGACACGTAACAAGACATGACAGAACGTAGCAGCGTTAATATGGTCTTGTCAATGTATACGGTAAGACACGTAACAAGACATGACAGAACAAAGAAGCGTTAATAAGGTCTTGTGAATGTATATGGTAAGACACGTAACAAGACATGACAGAACAAAGAAGCGTTAATAAGGTCTTGTGAATGTATATGGTAAGACACGTAACAAGACATGACAGAACATAGCAGCGTTAATATGGTCTTGTAAATGTATATGGTAAGACACGTAACAAAACATGACAGAACATAGCAGCGTTAATATGGTCTTGTGAATGTATATGGTAAGACACGTAACAAGACATGACAGAACATAGCAGCGTTAATATGGTCTTGTGAATGTATATGGTAAGACACGTAACAAAACATGACAGAACAAAGAAGCGTTAATAAGGTCTTGTGAATGTATATGGTAAGACACGTAACAAGACATGACAGAACATAGCAGCGTTAATATGGTCTTGTGAATGTATATGGTAAGACACGTAACAAAACATGACAGAACAAAGAAGCGTTAATAAGGTCTTGTGAATGTATACGGTAAGACACGTAACAAGACATGACAGAACATAGCAGCGTTAATATGGTCTTGTGAATGTATATGGTAAGACACGTAACAAGACATGACAGAACATAGCAGCGTTAATAAGGTCTTGTGAATGTATATGGTAAGACACGTAATAAGACATGACAGAACGTAGCAGCGTTAATATGGTCTTGTGAATGTATATGGTAAGACACATAACAAGACATGACAGAACATTGCAGCGTTAATATGGTCTTGTGAATGTATATGGTAAGACACGTAACAAAACATGACAGAACAAAGAAGCGTTAATAAGGTCTTGTGAATGTATATGGTAAGACACGTAACAAGACATGACAGAACATAGCAGCGTTAATATGGTCTTGTGAATGTGTATGGTAAGACACGTAACAAAACATGACAGAACAAAGAAGCGTTAATAAGGTCTTGTGAATGTATATGGTAAGACACGTAACAAGACATGACAGAACATAGCAGCGTTAATATGGTCTTGTGAATGTATATGGTAAGACATGTAACAAGACATGACAGAACATAGCAGCGTTAATATGGTCTTGTGAATGTATACGGTCAGACATGTAACAAGACATGACAGAACATAGCAGCGTTAATATGGTCTTGTGAATGTGTATGGTAAGACACGTAACAAAACATGACAGAACAAAGAAGCGTTAATAAGGTCTTGTGAATGTATATGGTAAGACACGTAACAAGACATGACAGAACATAGCAGCGTTAATATGGTCTTGTGAATGTATATGGTAAGACATGTAACAAGACATGACAGAACATAGCAGCGTTAATATGGTCTTGTGAATGTATACGGTCAGACATGTAACAAGACATGACAGAACATAGCAGCGTTAATATGGTCTTGTGAATGTATACGGTCAGACATGTAACAAGACATGACAGAACATAGCAGCGTTAATATGGTCTTGTGAATGTGTATGGTAAGACACGTAACAAGACATGACAGAACATAGCAGCGTTAATATGGTCTTGTGAATGTATACGGTCAGACATGTAACAAGACATGACAGAACATAGCAGCGTTAATATGGTCTTGTGAATGTGTATGGTAAGACACGTAACAAGACATGACAGAACATAGCAGCGTTAATATGGTCTTGTGAATGTGTATGGTAAGACACGTAACAAGACATGACAGAACATAGCAGCGTTAATATGGTCTTGTGAATGTATACGGTAAGACATGTAACAAGACATGACAGAACATAGCAGCGTTAATATGGTCTTGTGAGTGTATACGGTAAGACATGTAACAAGACATGACAGAACATAGCAGCGTTAATATGGTCTTGTGAATGTATACGGTCAGACATGTAACAAGACATGACAGAACATAGCAGCGTTAATATGGTCTTGTGAATGTATATGGTAAGACATGTAACAAGACATGACAGAACATAGCAGCGTTAATATGGTCTTGTGAATGTATACGGTCAGACATGTAACAAGACATGACAGAACATAGCAGCGTTAATATGGTCTTGTGAATGTGTATGGTAAGACACGTAACAAAACATGACAGAACAAAGAAGCGTTAATAAGGTCTTGTGAATGTATATGGTAAGACACGTAACAAGACATGACAGAACATAGCAGCGTTAATATGGTCTTGTGAATGTATATGGTAAGACATGTAACAAGACATGACAGAACATAGCAGCGTTAATATGGTCTTGTGAATGTATACGGTCAGACATGTAACAAGACATGACAGAACATAGCAGCGTTAATATGGTCTTGTGAATGTATACGGTCAGACATGTAACAAGACATGACAGAACATAGCAGCGTTAATATGGTCTTGTGAATGTGTATGGTAAGACACGTAACAAGACATGACAGAACATAGCAGCGTTAATATGGTCTTGTGAATGTATACGGTCAGACATGTAACAAGACATGACAGAACATAGCAGCGTTAATATGGTCTTGTGAATGTGTATGGTAAGACACGTAACAAGACATGGCAGAACATAGCAGCGTTAATATGGTCTTGTGAATGTGTATGGTAAGACACGTAACAAGACATGACAGAACATAGCAGCGTTAATATGGTCTTGTGAATGTGTATGGTAAGACATGTAACAAGACATGACAGAACAGAGAAGACAAATATAAAGGGCAGTGTACCGGGAATTAGAGAAGAGGAAGACCACAATGTACATATATATTGTCTTCCTATTCTTCGTTCTACTTCCGAGGGAGCGCATCACACTTGTCTATGCACCTCACAGGTCAGTGTGTCCGGCTGCGGCGTGCATTTGTGGACAGTTTGTTTCCCCTGGACAGATTGATTGATTGATTGATTGATTGATTTAGGAACCGACATCACAGCATTCGGGACATTCCCATAAGCCAGATCCCCTCGTCACTCCTCGCTGCCTCATTCTAACCAGACTATGGTGATCCGTTTGCTCCTCCGAGGTGTACACGTGCTCCCACAAGGCCGCAACCACGTCTGCCTTGTCATGCATCAATACTCCACCAAGTTCTGCCGAGCCAGCTAATCTGTCCGCCTGTTCATTCCCCAGGCAATAGCTCAGTCTACCCGTGGGTAGGTTTCTCATTCCCAACAATGGTTCCAGGGAATCGGCTTCGGGGCCTTCGGTTTGTGATGTTCAACTACCCCGGGATTCTTAACTGATTCAGTGTCAAACAAAACGTAAGTTTGGACCATACATGGTAGACAATCAAATGAACAAATATTATAATGTACATTTCCGTTCACTGAGCACGGAAGATACTGTGAAACAAAACAAATAACACAATGACCCTAGTATGTCGATATTTTTTTTTTTCCTTCTGTCCAAATGGGAGGTCATATTTGGCGATATATTAACCCTCGGTGCTGAATCGGTTAACTTGCACACTGGACGTATTATTTTTCGCCCTTGTTCGAGACGACGAAGTAGCCGATCTCGCTACCCAAGATATCAAGGGGGCGTGTGATGTCATTAAATACCAATGGTTCTTGAACAAATTCTCAGCTCTATGATGGGATCGAACCCGTTGCCTTCTGAGCCCGAGGCACCACCGTAACCTCGTAGCCATGCCCACCCACACTCTCCCTTGTTTTATTCCCCGATTTCAGATGTGGTAATGTACACATGACAGAAACAGAGGCTTACGACATGGAGAAATTTCCAGGCTGGTATGTGTGGAAGGGAGGGTGGGAAAGGAGTTCTGCACAGGACAGCCCACGGAATTATAATAAGGACGGCAATTTGAGGTTTGATTGGCAGGTAAATCAGAAGTAGGCGTTGACATCCTTTGGTGGGTTTAAACGCTGATCTAAACTCATAAATGTTAGCACACCGTCTGAAAATGCATATTTATAGGTTTTGAGATAATGGGTGTAAATTAATGTTTCGGGCAGAATACGCGACGTTTTGCCTTCTATTTTAACTTGAGGCATCTACAAGAATTCACCGTACATGTATTGCGCGTGTTTCTGTCCGTTCTGCTAACTGGACGCAGCGTGGCGGGGATCAACAACTTCTGGTCGTCCTTGTATTTGTTACGTCGTTTTAAGCGTCGGCGTTACAGTTCAAGGTCAGATGCTTGCATATTGCAGAAGAATTATCAAAGTCAGGATAGGGAAGGGAGAAAACTTTGGTGAGAAAAAAGGGAAGTAATTTGAGCTTGTCTATGGAGATTGCAGCTATTGTCCTGCGTCATACAGATAGTGTTTTTCGTGATGTGTTTTTCCTAATGTATTCATTTTCCCATTTGAGGCATTTTTTAATAATGGCTTGCGATTCTCCAGGATTCAGAGTCGCCCCATCAGGTCCCACGTCAATGTGTGTCATTCGGATGACCGCCTCTGCTAGTCGCCCTGGCAAGATAGGTGCAGTTACTACACTTTGATCTTAGCCAAAAGGCCGAGAGGCGATATATTTGAGACCTTTCCCCCAACACTTCACTGAGGTAAATGGAGGAAGACAAAAAGAATATTAGCTGTCCCATTTGAGGCCTTGCGAGATTTTGAAATTTATATAGTAACACAATTTATAAATGTCACCTTTAATAGTGAGTTTTTTTTTTTTTTTTTTTTGCATATCCTTTACATGACATCGCTGTCAACACCAGCATCTTTCAGCTGTATGTTGATTTCTTGGCAAGATTGCGCTCAGTAGTTTGCCATTGCTTTCTGAGCGGCCGGCTCACATACCCCGTAAGTTACCGATGCGATTCGAACCACTGCTGATTCTCACAGTCATCACGTCACCGACGAGAGTATACGAGATTACGGAGAAAAGTCATAACCTCTAAGCCACGAAACCGGCTTAATAGTGACTACGTTTATAAAATCGAAGCCATTGCCCTCTTTGGATAATAATAATAATCAAATTAATATCCTTTTTGTGGCTGACCCAAATTATTAATCTGAGCCAGGGATAGACCCTATATATATACCTTCAGAGGTAATGGTATAATATAAATCGAAAATGTCTAAAAGATTTTAGCTGCAAAATCCAACAAATCATGCGGAAAACTATGAAGGGATTGAATGTGATATTATCACATGTGTCTGTGAATGTATTTGTTGTATTCGCAAATGTCAAGGAAAGCATGCAATGCACTTTGTAAATATGCACTGTTTTGCAAGGAACAAAAGTTTTGTTTTAAAATATCTTTCTGTCTGTCTGTTTGTCTGTCTGTCTGTCTGTCTGTCTGTCTGTCTGCCTGCCTGCCTGCTTGCCCGCCTGCCTGTCTGTCTGTCTAACCTTTGTTGGACGCGGCAGTCAACCTCAGCGGTTTTATTGGGGGAGGGGGAATTGGAGATAGGGTAGAGGGGGCCTGTTTGTGATTTCTTATAAGTGTTACTTTCAGTAGGTTGCCATTGCTTTCCGAGCGACTGGCACTCATACCTTAGTATGGGAACCAACGCAAGAGGGTAAGCTGCCAAATCACCTGCAACTGTCTTCCGAAAGCGGTATACGGGATAACGAATTGCATTCGTGACCCCTTCGACACATTATATATATATATATATATATACATATACATATATACACACACACACACTGGGATTGGAGTGAGTTGGTCGATGCCTTATGCTCCGTTGGGAGATGAAAGACATAAGACAAAGATATTCCTAAATGGCTACCTTTCAAGGCAACCAGGTGCTTTAGAACGTAAAGAATATAGCATAATAACTCCTATGTGTCATATGAAAAGACTAAAGTGTTAAAGGTGAACGAACAAACGACACTGCCCAGAACAACAACTAGCTCAGTCTCTCTAACAGAACGATCAGCTGTCCACCGAGAGCTGCGTACAAAACATGAATTTCTTAGTCCCAGAGATGACCCTCAGGGGTCTCCGGAAACATCGCCCTCGAGGTCTGCACAATGCCGCCAGAAAACCTCCCCATTACCTTACGAGCGGAAGGCTGACTGCCGGACCGCTACGCCAATGAGACCCAAGTATATGAAAAAGCTGTAACTGAGAATAATTATAAGACGCGGAAGAAATAGGAGTAAATAAGGAATTCGTGATGAACAATGTGGATTTATAGAGGGAAAGTGCACACACAATGCCGTGTACATTCTCCTCCCTACTCCTCCTCGCTCTACCTCCTCCCTCTTCCTCCTTCCTCCACATCCCTCCTCCTCCTCTCCCCTCCTCCTCCTCCTACCCTCTTCCTCTTCCCCTCCCCTCCTCCCTCTCCCTCCTCTTCCTCCTCCATCCTCCTCCTCCCTCTTCCTCCTCCCTCTTCCTCCTCCTCCCTCTTCCTCCTCCTCCATCCTCCTCCTACCTCCTCCCTCCTCCTCCTCTCTCTCCTCCCTCCTCCCCTTTCCTCCCTCCTCCCTCTACCTCCTCCCTCCTCCCTCCTCCTTCCTCCACATCCCTCCTCCTCCCTCCTCATCATTCCTCCTCTTCCTCCCCTCCTTCTCCTCCCTCCTCCCTCTCCCTCCTCCTTCTACCTCTTCCTCCCTCCTCCTTCTCCCTCCACCTCCTCCCTCCTCCTCTCTCCTCCTCCTCCCCCCTCCTCACTCCTCCTCCCTCCTCCTCACTCCTCCTCCCTCTCCCTCCTCCCTCCTCCCCCTCCTCCTGCGTTCTCCTCCTCCCTCCTCCCTCCTTCTCCCTCTTCCTCCTTCCTCTTCCTCCTCCCTCCTCCTCCCCATCTCCGTCCTCCTCCCTCCTCCATCCTCCTTCTCCCTCCTCCTATTACCTCCTCCTCTCTCCTCCTACACCTCTCTCCTCCTCCTCCTCCCTCTTCCTCCTCCTCCATCCTCCTCCTTCTTCTCTTTCCCCCCTCCTCCTAATCCCTCCTCCTCCCTCCTATTCCTCCCCACTCCTCCTCCCTCCTCCTCCTCTCTCCGCCTATCTCTTCCTCCCTCCTCCTCCTCCCTCCTCCTCCCTCTTCCTCCTCCTCCTACCTCCTCCCTCCTCCTCCTCTCTCCTCCTCCCTCCTCCCTTTTCCTCCCTCCTCCTCCTCCCTCTACCTCCTCCCTCCTCCTCTCTCCTCTTCCTTCCTCCACATCCCTCCTCCTCCCTCTTCCTCCTCCTCCCTCCTCATCATTCCTCCTCCTCCTCCTTCTCCCTCCTCCCTCCTCCTTCTCCCTCCTCCTTCTCCCTCCTCCTTCTACCTCTTCCTCCCTCCTCCTTCTCCCTCCACCTCCTCCCTCCTCCTCTCTTTTCCACCTCCCTCTTCCTCCTCCCTCCTTCTCCTCCTCCTGCGTTCTCCCCCTCCCTCCTTCTACCTCCTCCTCCTCCTTCTCCCTCATTCTCCCTCTTCCTCCTCCCTCCTCCTCCCCCTCCTCCCTCTTCCTCCTCCTTCCTCCTCCTCCTCCTTCTCCCTCCTCCTCTCTCCTCCTCCTTCCTCCTCCTTCCTCCTCCTCCCTCTTCCTCCTCCTCCCTCCTCCTCTCTCCTCCTCCTTCTCCTCTTTCCCCTTCCTCCTCCTAATCCCTCCTCCTCCCTCCTATTCCTCCCTACTCCTCCTCCTCCCTCCTCCTCCTCTCTCCGCCTATCTCTTCCTCCCTCCTCCTCCTCCCTCCTCCTCCCTCCTCCACCCTCTTCCTCCTCCCTCCTCCTTCTCCTCCTTTTTCTTCTTCTTCTGCTGCTGCTGCCGCCGCTCCATTTACCCAAGTTAATTTTTTGGGGAATATGTAAAGATCTTTCAAGTGCTCTTTCTAATGCTTTTTGTAAGTTGGTCTTCGTTTATCTAAGGTTGTTCTAACCGCAACCAATAAATGATTAGACAGACAGGCAGACAGGCAGAGAGGGAGGGACAGACAGACAGACAGACAGACAGACAGACAGACAGATAGTCGGGAACGGGAACTTATATGAATTAAATGAGATGCTCCCCATCAGGGGCTGGGCGAAGCCGGGCCGGGTCAGACAGACAGACAGACAGACAGACAGACAGACAGATAGATAGTCGGGAACGGGAACGGGAGCTTATATGACTACTTATATGAATTAAATGAGATGTTTTTATTTTATGGCATTTCGTGATATTTATAGAAAACTAGCTGACCCTCGTGGGGAGCATCTCATTTAATTCATATAAGTAGTCATATAAGTTCTCGTTCCCGTTACCGACTATCTGTCTGTCTGTCTGTCTATCTGTCTGTCTGTCTGTCTGACCCGGCCCGTCTTCGCCCAGACCCTGATGGGGAGCATCTCATTTAATTCATATAAGTAGGGAGAAGGAGGGAAGATGAGGAGGAGGCGGAGGGAGTAGGAGGGAGTAGGATGGAGGAGGTGGGGAGAGGAAGAGGGAGAAGGAAGAGGGAGAAGGAGGAGGGATGAGAGGGAGGAGGAAGAGGAGGAGGGTGGAGGGAGGAGGTAGAGGGAGGAGAAGAGAGGAGGAGAGAGTTCGCCATTCCGAATTCATACTCGTCTAGTTCTTCCCTTCTACACGACTGTAGATAACTTCCTTACACATAAAAAGATGAATTGTTATTGATATTGCCGTGGCATGGAGGAATATCAGCAGCAGTGTTGATCCAAAAAACCAAAGACTGAGATCTACGGAGAGCCATGAACGCCTACGCCAGCCGGCACGGCACTTGATGATGATGATTGCCGTGTGACGATTCTGTGTAGTCACGTCATTTTCTTCCCTTTCCCTAGCGTTTTGGTTCGGGGATTCTTTCATCATCATCATCATATATTTACGTACGTATTTTGGGAGGGGGAGGAGGGAGGAGGAGGAAGAAGAAAAAAAAACTATGACAGTTGACAGCTCTGGAATGAAAGGAAGGCGTGTAGAAAATTTCATCTCAATCGGATGGGCCGTTCGCGAACAAATAAAGGACATACATATTTACATACATATATACATACACTTTGTTTTATAGATATAGATATGGCAGAGATCGCTGTTAATGGTTGTACAATTTAAAAAGCAAAAAAAAAAAAAAAAAAAAACTTATGTTCATGATACCCTCTCGATAGTAACAAATCAGGGGCAACTACAGAAAATATTTGATATTGTGGTTGTAGAAACTGAAAAAAAAGAAAAGAAAAAAAAAGTGGCATCAGCTCGAATAATAGGAACACAGAAGTAATCGGGCTGAAAATAAACGGATCCTGCCTTTAAATACAATTAACGCCAATTCAAAACAATTAGTTAGTTAGTTAGTTAGTCGCAGTTCCAACTTCACAGCAACGGGTCGTCCCCATTATGCTCCATTCCTGTGCCAGTGAATATCACACAAAACGCTCCCCACTGCCCAATGTGAAAAGTGGAAAAGACAGGAGTCTCGACAAATAACAGCCCGCACAGATACACTGTGCATAATTCGGCCACCAGAATGTCAACACAATAGTCCCCCATAAAGCACCCAGTTCATTTCTGATGGAATCGGCAGTCATTTTCCCATCTGGATGTTTCCTAGATGTTCACCCACACAGTCCACGAAATACAGTTCATCGTCAATGGCAGTGGCAGTCAACCAGAAGCCCAGCAGCCACGCATTTCTGTATAAGGCAAAAACCGGTCAACTAGTGGTGAATTTGAATAACGAAGACACTAACAATAGATTGCACGATTGGTTGCCTAGCATATTTCAATGCATTTTGTCACCTGACCAAGGCAAGCTTCTTTTTCTTCTTCTTTTGCTCGCTTTAAATAAATTGTCTGTATTTGTAATATTGTTTAGCTTTCACTTGTGTTTCTCTGGGCCAAATGGCTTCATTTGATAAGTCCTTGTCGGGGTTGTCATGGAGTATGTGGTCTGCTGTCTAGCCGCCAGCCCATATGTGAAGCTGTCACGGAGTGTGTGATCAGCTGTCTAGCCGCCAGCCCATATGTGAAGCTGTCATGGAGTGTGTGATCAGCTGTCTAGCCGCCAGCCCATATGTGAAGCTGTCACGGAGTGTGTGATCAGCTGTCTAGCCGCCAGCCCATATGTGAAGCTGTCATGGAGTGTGTTATCAGCTGTCTAGCCGCCAGCCCATATGTGAAGCTGTCATGGAGTGTGTTATCAGCTGTCTAGCCGCCAGCCCATATGTGAAGCTGTCATGGAGTGTGTTATCAGCTGTCTAGCCGCCAGCCCATATGTGAAGCTGTCATGGAGTGTGTTATCAGCTGTCTAGCCGCCAGCCCATATGTGAAGCTGTCATGGAGTGTGTAATCTGCTGTCTGACCGCCAGCAGACGTGTGGTACTGTCATAGAATATGTCATCTGCTGTCCGGGACGCCAGCCCACATGCGGAGCTGTCATGGAGTATGTCATCTGCTGTCTGGGACGCCAGCCCACGTGTGAAGCTGTCATGGAGTATTTGATCTGCTGGCTTGCTGTGTGGAGCTGTCGTAGAGTATGTGATGTGCTGTCTGTGGGCGCTCATGGCTGGTTTGTCAATATAGGACAAGCAAACACTGCATTCAATCAAATAAATAACATCTTAGGAACATAAATTCTTGTCATTAGAGATTAGAACAAGAACACTTATATGTTACATAGAATCAGTTGTAACATATTGCTGTGCATCCTTTACACCCAGAAAGACAGCAGCAAATCACTATGGGGCTGTAGAGATGTGGTTTTACAGAAGGTCGAAAACCTATTGGACAACCAAGATAAGTAATGTACATGTTTTGAAAAAGACTGCTGTACAAAGACAACTTATCACAAACATCTGTTCGTCAAAAACAGAGTTAGTAGTCATTTTTGGCAACATGTGAGAAGAAAGAAATTGCAGCTTACTGTGACAGCTAGAAAGATGTATGGAATTAGAGATGGAGGAAGACAATGAGAGAACATTCTTGACAGCTTTGTATCATGGCACGGATAGATGTAAGACTATGAACTGATACATACTGTGGGAGATCAAAAGTTGAGCAGAAACATGGTCGTCTACACCAGTCGGCAAGACTTTATGATGACGCCGATGTAATTGGATACAAGTGCTAAAGTAAAAATATGCTATGTTTTTTTTTTTTACATTTCTGTTTGTAGATATAGCATTTGTGTGAAGTTGTTATCAGGCGTAGATAATAATATCTCAAAACAAATTGTCTCTTCTTTATACCCGTCACTTTAAACGCCCCGAGAACCGTCGGAATAAGTCGGAAGATTGCACGCCACTCCAGCCGCATCGTCGTGATAAATATCGGTTTATTACTGCGCACATGAATTTTTGGCTCACATGTGTATTCAGTAGGGAACACCGCCGTTATTTTTACAGAGGCGTGTCCCTCAGCTGTGGCGGAGGATTGGGAAAATAAAGACAGTGTATAAATTATTATGAGAACCCAAAAAAACAAAAAAAAAACATGAGGTACCTTTAAAGTTCGTAATAGAAGAGGAAGTATATTACATACTATAAATTGTTGCAGTTAACATTTTAATGGAGTAACTAAACACTCTTTAAGACGCAATGGCGTGTGGTGCTAGACCTATCGGCACTGGATGGGTCATGTGATCAGTATCATGCCGACCACTTTTACTTCCCGATACATTTCCTGGTATCTATTTTAGGCAGGGCCTACCTGGGACTTGGATTCTCCGGACTCAGGCTTGAGTTAGGAGTAGAACGAAGCACTTATGGGCTACACCGTGTGCGTGATGTTGATCCGTCGACTAAACTAAACTAAATTTTAAAAATCCGAAGCCGCCCCGATGCGGACAGAATCCAAAGGCCCACGGGCGGGCAGGCGAGTGTCTAGCCAAAGAAATAGGGCGGTGTTTCGATGGAGTGACATGTTTAATATTATTGTTAAATGCTTCATGGCAATCTTTCGACTGAATAACATAATATGACGTTACGAACGGCGGAATAAAGAAGTAATCATCATCACCATCAAGTGCCATGCCGACTGGTATAGGCGTTCATGACTCTCCACAGACCTCGATCTTTAGTTTTCTGGATCAACTCTGTCGTTGATATTCCTCCATGCCACTGTCGCAATCCATCCAGCATCATTTCTCTTGGTCTGCCTCTGCCTCTCTTCCCCTAGATCTTTCCAGTTGTCTCGGTGTTCTCCAATGCCTCTCTTCTCATCAAATGACCAACAACAACAAAAGCTGCGTGCTGTTTCTTGTTGTTGTATATAATGTTCTAGTTTCATTAGCCTCCTTCGGGCATTTGTTGTTAGTTACTTTGGCAGTCCAAAGGATTCGCAACATTCGCCTCAATTACCCGGGAAGGTTAACCCGGTCAATAAATGCCCGCAGGAAAAAAGTCGGATGTGTCGGCCTAACGGCACAAGAACGCAGCTCTGCTGTAAACAGGCAAAACGCAATCACGTCAACAACAAAAAAACTCCGGATGAACGCAGAAGAAGAAGAAGTCTCAAGAACCCAATCTCTGTTGCTTCCAATCTCTTCCTAATTTGTTCATTTACATTCCAAGCTTCACAGCTATACAGCACAACAGGTTGTATATAGCACCTCATCACTCTCTTTCTTACATAAATGGCTACACAAATAAACTCTCGGACATAAGGACGGTCCTTCGTGGTATTGACCGTTGAACCTGCTAAGCGGGGTCAAGATTGCTAAGGTTCCTCCGTGCATTCAGGCCTACAGAACGTGATGATCATACCACATCATAGACTCATTGCTGGGCTTTGGGACTATTTTTAAAAAAAAAATGTTTTTGCACTTGAACACTATAAAGCAAACGATTCGCACGCAGACACACAACACACAGACAAGGGAAATGTGAGACGCATATTTAAGACCCGATTGTAGGATGCTATCGAAATAAGAATATGTATATGGTAATACTAGACCAAGGCTCTCACGTGATACATTTGGTAGCAGATAACAGTTTATTTATTACAGATTACAAATATAATAAAACTTGAGTTCTATCATGATGCAAATAATTTTGTATATATACGAGTAATTTAGTCCACTTAGGCTTTTTTAGTATGTGTATGTACATTGTAAATTGTGTGTACACGGAGTAAAGAGCAGAGCAGCATTTAATCACTTTACACAGGCCATCCCCCCCTTCCCCCCCCCCCCCCTTTATAACATGTTACCAAAAGGCGCAAGCGTGGCCTCTGGCATGTTGGTTCAACTCAAATGTGTACAGCAGCCTAGTTGATGAGTAGCAGTTGACATAGCCGAACGGGTAAGGTTGCTCTAGCTTTTAAACTTTCGGAGCGCTGATGCGAGTTAGGGGGTTCATTCCCTACATGGTAAACATCAACACGTGGCACATACCTTACAAGGAAATCCATCTCGTATCCTACGAGATGGATTTCCTTGTAAGGTATGTGCCACGTGTTGATGTTTAGTACGTTTCTTCTCGCAGGAGCTTAATATACCTATTTGTTTCCAGTTCATATTGTTATATCCTGCTGCAGCCGCTGCTTTTTCTGCCTATTCCTACAAGGTAAGTTAGACACAAGTGTTCATTTATCGTTCAGAAAGCTATGGCAAACTACTGAATGTAAAAATGTATTAGAAAATCAAACTGGGGTTGATCGCAGCGTCCTGCAAAGGACATGCTAATCATTCGGCAGCATAGCCGAACTGATAAAAACGCGCGTCCTAAACATCCGGTGTGCTGATGCCGAGGTAATGGGTTCAACCCTTAGGCCAGAAGTTGGACTACAATGTTGACTTCTCGTCCTTGACTTGGGGACCTAAATTACAAGTATCTTTGAAGTCGGAGTGGGTTCACCTAATGGCAGAGGACACTGGAAATAGAGAAAGCTAATCCACACGCAAATATCAGTCCAGTGCACTAGCAGTAGTAGTATGTCTATGGACTACGCTTAAGTTTAAAGAGAGAGAGCGCAAAATAAAAAAAACAAAATCTTTTCATATACTCTTATTTGTCAACTGTCAGTCATCTTTGCAGCTTTTCTTTCTTCTTCTTCTTTCGTTCGCTTGAAATATGACTATAACTGCAATGTTGTCTCTTGTATGAATCTAACAGTCTTTTTTAGTTCACTCAGCGGTCCATAGAGTTTATCTTCCACTGTTGTCTCTCTAGGCCAGAAGGTTTGCCTGTATATGTTGTAGTTTGGGCAATCCTGGAGTATATGCTCAGCTGTCTGCAACGCCAATCCACATGTGCACATGGCTGAGTCACCAATCTTGAATTTTGTATACATGTGGTTGCGTAATCTATTGTGTCCTGTTCTGAGGCGCAGAAGAATAACCTGTTCTGGTCTGTCCATAACGTGGTAGTCGTCTTGAGTAAGGTTTGGTGGCCTTCTGACTGATTTGATCATTCTTTTCTTTTGGTGGTATGTAAACATCAGGTTGTTCTTCTTTTGATCAGCTTCAATCGATCAATTGATCTTCAATCGATCAGCTCTATCGTTTCCGGGGATACTTAAACAAAACAAAAAATCGTTGATACTCTCGATCTACAGTACTTCATGTGTATGTTTCCTTTATTATCATAATCTTTCCATATCTTATTATGCGTCTTTATCCGTGAACTTACACGTACTGGAATTTTTTTCATTATATTTCATGCTAGTATGCCCATATTTCAGTTTTTTTTAAATGTCAATTATGTGTTTATATTTTTCTTCTAGCTTCATCTTTGTTGTAAAACATCTGTATTTCCATCTTCATTGTGTGTGTGTGTCTGTGTGTGTGTGTGCGCGCGCACGCGCGCGTGTGCGTGCATGCATGCGCGCGCGGGTGTGACAGTATTATTATTATGTTTATTTCTGTTATATTCACTTCACTTTTCTTCTTTCATTAAAAAACCCCCCAGCAGTTTCCTGCTAGGGGTCTGTGATGTGACAGCGCCATCACAGTGTACAGGCCAGAGAGCAAGCGGGAATTGGCGGCTAATCTACCCCTTACTTTGGCAAGCGACGAGCCCAAGCGTCGAGCCCGCGACCTATACAAATGACACTCGTATATAAAAGATTGCTGTCTTTCTTTCTTCTCTGCGGTCTATGGTTAGACTTCTCGGATAATGACATAAATATCGGATCTAGCGCGTGGACGTTAAAGACCTCGGTAGTTGAACACATGCAACCAAATGCTGTCTGTCATCTACTGCCTAGTACTGCCATCTGGTACCTTGCTGTGTGGGACAGGGGGGTCTTGAGATTGAGGAATTAAGGCCACTTGACTAGTGCAGGCGCCGCGAGCTTTGCAGGTTAGGGTTTTCTTTTTGCCCTCGGCGGAAATAAAATCCACACCTTATAGAGGATTCGAACTCGGGTCTCCCGAAGGAAAACTGCCAACTTGTTGAAAATGGTAGTACAAGTCAAAGGGAAACGACCGCCTTAATTTCTCCAGAAAAATATTCACCGGCATTCACTTAGCTTGATTTCTGATGGAGGGACATGTTGAAAACCTCATGGACAGTCATAGTTAGATTAATGATGGAGTTACACGTCAAAAAACTCAGGGACACTCATAGTTAGATTAATGATGGAGCGAAACGTTGAAAACCTCATAGGTATCCCGATTTAACATGACGAGTACTTTAAAGGATTCGTGTCTCTCCTTTATTTCTCAGTTCCTATATTTATAATGTACCGAGAGTGGGCTTTGGCCTGGCACAAGCCCACAAACAGCGCTGTTTACTCCTAGTGTGTGTGTGTGTGTGTGCGCGCGCGCGCGAGCGCGTGCGCTTGTGTATATACAGTTAACGACATAATTGCCTTGCTATATGCGTGAGCTCATGCAGTTCGATGCAACACAGCCTCGCCGGTCGCTGTGTTGAACTGTACCAACAAATGTCAGTTCTGTGTAAATTGTCTCAATCAGCCCACGTCTGTGAAGGCGAATCGCAATACGGCGTTCCCGCATACGGCGTTCAAAATAATCTGCGGCCGATTTGGAAGCAGACCGCCTTCTTTTGATTTTGTAACAATGGTATGAGCGCCGGTGGTTCAGATACCAATAAATCACAAAACACCCACAAAACGCTGAAGTTGGTTGCGAAGTCCTGTAAAAGACATGCAATTACCCTTTTTTCGGCCTCAACAATGGAATCAAACTGTTATGTTTTCGTGCACCTAGTCGTGTATTTCAATTGTTACCAAATATCACTTTGTGGGGAGAAACATTTTTACACCTTTAGGAAAGCTCAAAGGAAGAAGCAAAACGTTTAGAACACAAATCTTAGATTACGGTGTTTGAATGGTATAGCAACAGCGCTGAATAACTATGTATATTGGAGGTCAGCGTGGCCGAATGGATAAAAGCGCTCGTTGGGACGCTGAGGTGTTTCCAAGGCACCAGGGCCAAGTTTTATGCTGGCTAAGACCTACTAACACAGTGGTTCTCAACCGGTGGGAAATCCCCCCCCCTCCCCCCGCCAGGGGGGATTTTTTTTAGGGTTGGGGGGGGGGGGATTAAGATTATTTCAAGATCGCGTTAATACAAGAACCGATTACTTGATATTGTTTTTCCCTTCATACTGTACGGTTCTGTACGTCTCACCCTTCTAAAATTCAATTTATAAAGTAAGTAGACCCACAAATCATGTTTTATGTGGACGTCTAGAGTTGTTTTAGTATGTGCTATTAAATTTAGCTTCCATTATTACGTATACTATGTAGGGGCGGGACGGGATTTTTAGATAGGAAATACGAAAGGGGGGAATGACGTTCTGAAAATATGGTAAAGGGGGGCACGGGGGAAAAAAGGTTGAGAACCACTGTACTAACAGGTACTAGTCGTGCGTCCTGGGCAACAGGTCACTTCGGGGTCCTGGCTAACGCTGCAGGATCGCTGATTCTTCCGAAGTCGGAGAGTATCTGCCTGCACGGCGAGGAACCACCAGTCTGCACACCAATAAGCCTGACATGGGACAACGGGTACTGACACAAACCTCAGTCCGGTATGACATCACACTGATGTTGGACAACAGGATGTCACCATCCGACATACAGGACTTCACGCTGGAGATCAGAGCCAGCGAACGCAAGCAAGCAAAGCGCTCGTTCTTAAACATCTGGTGTGCTGATGCCGATACAGCGGGTTCAACCCCTACGTCGATCAGTTGGACTAAAATATTGACTTCTCGTCCTTGACTTGTGGACCTAAATTACAAGTACCTCAGAAGTTGGAATAGGTTCGCCAGATGACGAGGGACGCTGGTAATAGGGAAAGCTAATAGCGAACGAAAGAAGAAGAAGAAAGGCAAGATAATCCACACGCAAAAATCATTTCAGCGCACTAGAGGTAGTAGGACGTGTGTGGATTGCACATTCTAAGCGAGCGAACGCAAAACTCTGTGTATCAAAATTACACGGATTTATCGGGCCCTTCTCGTCCCTTTTGATAAGTTGATCCGACATCGTTGTGACTTTGCTCTACTAACCCCGCAAGGGTCAGGGTCACAACACGAGACTCAGCGGTTCAGTGTACTGCAGTTATCTATGAGGTTTGTACATAACATATCTTGTACTACATACAGTGAGAGCGTGTACATCTGTTATGTCATTCACCTTACACGGGGAAAGGCGAAACTAGTCCCAGAAACTAGACAACAAGTGTAACCTATACTTTGCTAAGGGAGATAAATTATTAGTACAATCGGATATTTGCCAACAAGGCAAGACATACATTATCACGCGCATTTTGGCTTCAAACACGTGGAGTCAGTATTTTGGGCCAATATTCCCACACATTTGTCAAGGAAGGTCAGTGTTGATGAACAGTAATTACACTTTAAAAAAAATATTCCATTTAAAACAATAAATATAGTGTTTTGGAATAACGAAGACACAAACAATAGATTGCATGATTTATTGCCAGGCATATTTCGCTGCATCTTGTCGGGTACACACTGTAGAAATCACACAACATAAACTAAAGCAATCAGATAAATCCATCAAACTGAAATATACACACATATTTACACAGTTTGAATTGTCTACCACGGTGATTTTAAACTGCGATCATTGTAAACTCTTCATGTGCCATGCCGATAAGCGCGGGCGGTCATGTTTCGCCATCTCAACCGATCACCAGATTCGTGGATCAGCTCAGTGTTCTTGTATCGACCATACCACATGGCCAAGCCATCCAGATATTTACTTCTCTGCCTTCCCCTTGTTCTCTTTCCCTTGATCGCTTCCCCTCGATCTTGCCAGTTGTCACCAAGTTCTCCAGTTTATTTCTTCTCATAACGTAGCCATACAATGTTGACTGTCTACGTTTAATTTCTCTAATCAGTTTGCGGTTTTCCTTTGTTTCTTGTAGGACTTGTTCATTGGTTTTTCTGTCTGTCAGTGGTACTCTTTGCATTTTCCTCAGAAGCCACATTTCCACAGCCATCAGATGTTTTTTCAGCTTGACTGCTCATTGTCCACATTGTCCATACAAAAGTATAGGTTCTATGTAGCACCTCAACACTGTTTTTCTCGTTGCAAGTGACAACTTTTTATTGGTCAGTATGTTTTCCATCTTGCATAAGGTTGCCTTCGCCCTGGCGATTCTTGTTCTAATTTCTTTAAGGCATCTCCAATCAGATGTTATATATAAATCTTCAGTGGGTAATAGATTTTTTTCTGTCGCTGGGAAAAAGAAAATTCGAACCTGCACAATACGCGGTGGCTGCACACACACACACACACACACACACACACACACACACACACACACACAAACACACACACACACACACACACGCACGCACACTCATATGAGTGGTCTTCAATTGAAAATCTTAAATGTTGTTTTATTTATTTTATTTCAGGTGAATATATTCTGAAAAAGTAAAGAACAAATGTATAATATTTTTATGTAGTCACCACTGCGTTCAATGCAAGTCCTCCAGCGCCGATAAAGTGCTCCGATTCCTACTGAAAACAAAATGCTCTTGGTCGCGTGTGTAACTGCTCTGCGTTCACTACTCGGTGTGTCTGACCCGGTTGTGAACAGTCTGCCACAGAAGTCACGCTGTTTTAAAACTTCCTACTTCACTCGTACACTTTCTGGACTGCATCGCCATACTGACCCTTCATTCGCCGATGAATTTCTATAGGTTACACCTCTTCACTGATTAACAAAAACGTCCTTATGACGTCACCGTGTTCGTCTGCGCTGTGATATCACGTGCTTAACCCTCTTTACATCCTTAACAACAATATTGCCAGGTTACAAGACAATAGTATGGTTAGTGTATTTTCTGTACCACTTTACGATTTTCATACGAAGCACCCTTGCGCGCGCGCAGGCGTTGTGCGTGTGTGTGTGTGTGTAAGTGGATGGGCGCGCGCGCGCGTGCGTGTTTGTGTATGTGTGTATACTTAAACAGAGCAAGTAGAAGGAAAAACAGGAGGTGAACAATAGCATAATATTCATAATCATTTTCTTTGCTTTCGCCTTCTTTGACTCTCCCTTCCACCTTTTCTCCTTCTTTGTCTGCTAATCCTACGTAAAATAAACAAGAAGGTAAAGTGAACGATCCTTGTACCTGTCGTAAAGCGTATTAGTTTACGATGAATGAACTAGTCGGCATTCCGTGAGTGGTGCGTTCAAAATGACAACGACTGCCATTACTCCCTGGAGCATCTCCTAGTACTCAGTTCAGACTGGGTTGACAAGGCGGCAGTAAGACAATTAAAAATATTTTTCTCAAGAAGGATTCGAACACATGACCATTGGCCCGAAAGGCAAGCGTGCAAACTACTGTGTTACATCGGCTCCATTAGCCCTTCACACTTTATCATTTCTAGTGGCATACAAAGATAATACTGACTCCTGTTTCTGTTCCAGAAACAAAACAAGAAGAACATAATTATCTTTGAATATATTCTGTGAGTACTTCTTTCCGGCCTCGAGCTATTTTCAAATGTGCAATGTGTACATGGTGAGTCTTTGTGTGTGTGTGGGGGGGGGGGGTGTATGCGCGCGCGCGTACGAGATGCTATTCAATGCACTACCCAGAGATCAGGCTGAGATATGGCGCCAATAGATCCCCTTGAAATGCAAAAAAGTGTCTGAATATAATGTCTACAACAGCGCTCTAAAACTTCCATCTTCAATATAATGTCCTGTCCTGGTATATTATATATAACATTGTTGTTGCATGCATCGCCATCTAGTACTTACATGCTAGCGGTGGAGTGGCTTCGTGGTAAGAAGAGGATTCAGTACTTACCCTTGATCTTGAGGTAGTGGAGAGGTCGTCTCTCCTTAACGGATTAGGGCGAAAAACAGAAGAGCAGCAGTCGCGCTACACATGTTACAAACCAGTTGGAACTCGAGAAAGCAGAGCAGATAGGAAAATGGCTTGGCTAAAAGTCAACAAAATAAGAAAACCTACCCACAAAAGAATACGTAGACGGTCAACGTGCCAGAATGGATAAGAGTTCTAGCTTTTAACTTCCGGTGTGCTTATGCCAAGGTAGCGCGTTCAACCCCTGCACTGTCAGCTGATCTAAAAAGCTGACTTCTCGTTCTTGACTTTGGGACGTAAATTACAAGTACCTCAGAAGTCGGAGTTGGTTCACCAGATGGAGAGGGACACTGTTAATATGGAAAGCTAATCCACACGCAAAATCATTCTGGTACGTTCCCCAGTAGTGGAAACTACTAGAGATAGTATGGGCTACGCTGGAGTTCAAAGGGAACGGAACAAAAAATATATGTAAAGCTTGTATGAGTTTGGTATACTTATATGTGGATCCCCGCCGATGCTACGGAGTTAGTGATCGATGCCCGAATTTCTCCTTCTGGATCTATGGGAGCAGACTGGATCATAGATCACTTATAGGTGCATCGGTGTACATTGAATGTGACCCTTAACCAAACTGAAAACGTTCACTCTGTCCAGAACACATTCGGATGGTCACAGCAGTTGGATATTTTAGGAACGACTCTACAGTTTTCATGATCACTTATAGTGCATGGGCGATAACCAATAATATAGTTTTGGAAATAGTGCATTTTGATTGCTTATGGTACATTGGTATCACAGAATGTAAGGCAGTGTGACCAATAATGTTATTTTTTTAATTTGCATGTCCAATACTTTACGGGACGTTGCAATCATCCCCAGCTCCTATTGATTGTTTGTGATTTTACTCAGCAATTTCTTCTTCTTCTTCGTTCCTCTTTAGGGGGGAAAGCGTCACACCTAGTTATGCACATCATAGGTCAGTGTGTCCGACTTCGGCATGCATTTGTGTACGGTTTTCCTCCTCTAGATACACAATTTTTCGTGCAATGTAGAGAGCGCTATCTGCCCGTGGGGAGGTTTTCTTTCCTAACAATTTCTTTCCTACCTTGTCAGCAGTACGAAGACCTGCTCTTAGCGATTTCTAGCTCGCGTGGAATGTTTAACGTGTGCATGATAGAACATCGGCCTCCTGTTTTCGCCCTTATACGAGAGAACTGTGTGTCTGATCCACTACCAAGAGATCAGGGAGACGTGCAGTATTATTATCAATTTTACGTTAGTAGACTGCCATTCATTGGAGAACATGACGTGACAACTGGAAAGATCGAGGGGAAGAGAGGCAGAGGCAGACCTAAAGAAATGATGCTACATGGATTGAGACAGTGGAATATCATCAGCAGAGTTGATCCAGAAAACTAAGGACTGAGATCTCTGGAGAACCATGAACGCCTACGCCAGCTGGCATGGCACTTGATGATGATGAGACTGCCATTGCTTTCTGAACGGGAAGTCAACGTATAAGTCCAAATGACCTGCGCGTGTAACGAACCTACTATCCCGCGTTACTACCAAATAGCTGCGGTAGTGGTCCATTTGTCTGCCGGCCCAATATCATGGGTTTGAATTCACAACGAGCCGAACTTGTGAAAATAACCTAGGCTTGCAGGTCTACCCAACCTAAACTAGGCATCAGGAAGTATCGTTGGAAATAAAGGCGACCGGCGCAGGTCAGCATGGCTGAATGGATAAGAACTGTGTTCTTAAACATCCAGTTTGCTGATGCCGAGGCTAGGAGTTCAACCCCTACACCAGACAGTCGGACTAAAATGTTGACCCGTCGTCCTTGACTTGGGTACGTAAATTACAAGTACCTCTGAAGTCGGAGTGGGTTCACCTGATGGCGAGGGACACCGTTAATGGGGAAAGCTAATCCATACGCAAAATTCAGTCCAGCAATATTGGAAGTATTATGTATGGACTACTCTTGAGTTCAAAACGTGCGAGCGCAAAGGTGACCGGCGTTATTTTGACTACATCACTCATAGAGTGCCAATAGGTCTATGAAAATATGAAGCTAAAACTAAACACCAAGTAAGCCTTTACTTTCACTGACTAAACTTGCTATTATAAGCTGACCTTGTGTGCTTTTGACTTGAAAGAACCTGTAAAAAACTATATAACTCGGTCTTTTTCCGCAGGGTGGCCTACTGAAGGCATGGCACAAAGTACGAAGATTGTCGCTCCAGGGATATACCCCAGGACTCACCAAGAAAACTGTACCTGTGAACAGACCAACGAAGGCCAAAATCGAACCACAACCTTCAGGTCGCGACACAGGCGGTGTCACCACATCTGCTTTCAACTTATTACTTTAGATGGATCATAATGTACATTGTATAACCTTGAACTATGTCAATCAATAATAGTGGTCATCAACGACAAGTGCTAGAGGTGATAGTCATTTTATTGTCTGTCCATTACATTTGAGTACCAGCTGCAATGTATCTATTTTAAACGTCATCTGCAGTTCAGTTTTCAAAATGCTGTCAACGGCAATTCACACCACCAACTAAACGGGAAAATGGTCCGAATTAAAATCATAACAGCAAAGAAGAAGAGAAGAAAAAAAAACTCCAGAAAATACCTCATCATAGCAAACAGATGCTATTCCTTCGGAACAACAACGGACACAGATGACCATATTAGCGGCAGAGAAAACAACCACCAAAACACGAACAGCGATATAACAGCGATATAACGAACTGCTATAACAAATACCACAATTCCCGCGACAACACAGCAAACAGGCGCAATGGAAATCACCTTTATAAACATACCAATAGACACAAAATCAGGCACAGAAGCAAAGTAGAATGTATCAGACGAAAACAAAGGCGAAGCACACATCACAGCCTTGCCGTTCGACCACCCTATTAAAGTATTTATCTTTTTGTTTTATTTCTGCCTCAGTTTTTTTTTTTTTTTTTTAAACAAGCTACCAGCTTATTTTCATAAAATACCCTAAACCTATGAAGTCGGAGTGGGTTCGCCTGATGGCGAGGGACACTGTTAATAGGGAAAGCTAATCCACACGCAAAATTCAGTCCAGTACTACTAGAAGTTGTGTGTATGGACTACGCTTGAGTACAAAGCGAGCGAGCGCAAAAAAAAAAAAAAAAAATATGCCCTACAATCTTGACTATCTACGTTTAATTGTGTAACATAAAAACTTGTTTCTATCTGCTTCTCGAAGAGCTGCTTTATTTATTTGTCTCTGTCAATTGTATCTATTCCGTTTTCATCAAATCCCACACCTCTTTCGCCAACATATGATTCTGAACTTCTCTTCTTAGTACCCAGGTATCACATTACTGAGTACATCCCGTACGGAGTATTATTACAAGAAAAAAAGGAATGTGGATGCTCATGCCAATTAACATTTTTAAAACTGTTTGGAACAGTTAGTGAATACGGGGCATTTACGACGTTACCCTTCAACCTTAGCAACAACGATTTACTCAACGCTGTGTCTTCAGAGAAGGCTGCCCGCGTTGATCCCGAGACCTAGGGAGAGAACGAAGCAGCCGGCCGTGCTGATATCAAAGCAGCTAATACTCTCGTCCTGGGACCCAAAAAAAGTTAGTTGCATATCCTTTACAGGACGTAGCAGACAACCCCAGCATTTTTTGGCTGTTCATCTAGTGATTCCTGGGCAAGTTTATGTTCAGTAATTTGCCATTGCTTTCTGAACGACCGGCACCCATACCAGTTCGTATAAAAACCAACGCAAGGCGGTCTGCTGCCAAAACGCCCGCAGCTGTTTTTCGCACGCGGATATGCGGGATTATAAACTGCATCCGTAACGCCTTGGCCACGGAGAGGGCCCGGGATAGCCACACTATATTCTCTTTATGCAGGTTAATATTTTTCAATCACTGAGATTACAGAGACTTACTTTTAAGTAAGGAGATTCACGTTGTTTGTGGACAGGGATGGTATTCTTCAGAGGAATTGCTTAACTATTTAAATGCCATGGGATTATTAATCATCATCAGCGTTTTCCCGTACCTGCCATGGGTTTACATACAGTAATTTTCCCTAAGCAACCCCCTTAAATTTGAAATAGAATACAACATATCTGCTACCATATTAACAACTTTTAGGTCGTAACTGTGGCAAACCCTTACTTCGCATTTTCCGCCGTTCATCTTTATTTGGTCCTAACCTATTGTTTTGTTTGGCACTCAATCTATTAACACTTGAGAAAGTAAAGTATTATTTGCAATGTAAGTACAGATTATTTACCTACGAGAGTCGGATGTGATTTTAGTTATTGTAGTAATGGGCGATTCGTGTCAAGTCTATCAGTATTGCATATCCATGCATTGGCAAGTAAGATCATGTGAGTGAGCTGAATTCCAGTGGGGAAAAAAACAAACATTTTAGTTGTGATACTCTCAGACTTTCTCAATATGTGTCCCATCTAGGGCAGTGACTTTCCGCCATCTTTTGATTCGCTGTAATCTTACCATGCGTGACCGATAGGAAGAAAGAAACACCAAAATGTAATATGCAGGTAAATGGGAATATTCTTAAACAAGTGAGCAGGTACAATTATCTCGGAACAGACATAACATCTTATGGAAGGTACCTTTAATAGATTAGAAAAAATAATCGCCATAGCGAGGGTAGCCTTTTGCAAGATGGAAAAAATACTGACCAGTAAAAAGATGTCAACTGCAACGAGAAAAAGAAAGTTGAAGTGCTACATAGAACCGGTGGAAAAAGTGTCCTAGTGGCACGACATGGAATATTGCTTGGATAGCAAATCCATTACGTGGAAAGTCAAAATCTAAAGCTCACTGTGTGGATGTAATCTGCAGACTGCATTCTTCTGGTTTCCAGAGGAACAGCCTGTGGTACCTGGAAGGCCCAAATACGGAAGTGAGTAAGCAGCCATGTGCAGGACGTGACGATTCCTTGGGTGAGCCCAGTACCAGAGCGCTGTGTGTCAGCTCTGCAAGTATGGTCGCCTCCTTGGATGGCGGTGAATGCCCATGGTCTGCTTCTGCCTTCTCTTGAGGGTGACCAGGATGTCTTCGGCTGTTCTAAATGGACCAGCTGGGATGGAGAATAACACCACAACAGTGAGAGTCAAACGTTCTAAGAAACCTCCGGGAAGGTTAAACCGGTCAACAAATGCCCGCAGAAGTCGAATGTGTCGGCCTAACGGTGCAAGAACGCAGCTCTGCTGTAAACAGGCACTACGTAATCACGTCTGAAAAAACAAACTCTCCTGATGAACGCAGAAGAAGTATGGATATGAATCGTGGATAATGAGCATCTGATGGCTGTGGAAATGTGGTTTCTGAGGAAAATACAAAGAACACCGTTGACAGACAGAGAAACCAATGACAAAGTCCTACACAAAACAAATGCAAACCGTAAATTGATTAGAGAAATTAGACGTAGACAGTCAACATGTTTTGGACACGCTATGAAAAGAAATAAAATAGGGAAACTGGTGACAACTGGCAATATTGAGGGGAAAAGTACAAGGGGAAGACACAGAAGTAAATACCCGGATGGTTTGGCTACATGGTGTGGTCGAGACCAAAACACAGAGCTGATCCACGACTCTGGTGATCGTGTGAGATGGCGAAACATGACCACCCAAGCTTATCGGCATAGCACGTGATAATGATGATGAGCGAAAAACTATAGGGATTCCGGGAGTATGGTGGAGACTGTCAGTAACTGTGATCTCGTATATCAGACGTCCCCCAAATGCTACTGGGACCATAAGGATGGGTAAAGAATAGTAACTGTAATTTACAATGCATATCGTAAGAGGTGACTAAGGAGGTTTCCGCTGTCGTGTTACGTGGAACTTTCAGGGTAGCAAAGAATAGTAACATCCTGTAACCTGCCATAGATGTCACAAGCGACGACGACGGAGTGTTGGGCGTGAGGCTGGCTTCCCCATTCTTCACAAAAACGTTAGCTGCACAACAACAGGAGGTGGGGGTGATGGAATGCTATGAGATTAGCAAGTATAGACATGATTAACATGTGGAGGACATGGGCGGGACTGCATGGGATAGCTAAGGACATGATGGTTTGGGTGTCAGTAGGTACGCCCCAAATGGAAGATGTCGGACTAAAGAAGAAGAAGATCAGACCGCGTCAGCCCCTAACAGTGTTAGACTAAAGCTATGAGTTATTATAGAATAAGAAGCCTCGGAAGTTCTCCAGCCTTGGAACCAACGCAAGACGGTCTGCTAAATACGGCTGTATTTCGAACTCGGTATGCGGGATTACGAACTGCATTGGTAACCCTTATCCACAGAGCCGACAACATAAAGCATATCTTAGACATTTGCTTTGATAAAAGGATTCTTGTACACGCCTTAAGCAACATTGCGCATACGGTGCTAGACCAATATTTTTGATAGAACATCGGCATTCATTGAGTGCCGCCTTTACTTCCCAAGACATTTCCTGGTGACCCATTTGAGGCTAGTTTGGCATGGGAGCTCAGGTCAGTTTTCAAAATCCGCCTCGATGAGTATTCGAACTCACGAAAACATCGGACCGGCAGGCGTGCGTCTAGCCATTAGTCTACGGTAGCATGTGATATGGAATGTAAACGTATACAACATGCTGGGGAAAAACTGATTGTCACTGCCTTTGCCTTAGCTCAGTGGTTCTCAACCGGTGGGGAATTCCCCCCCCCAGGGGGGAATTTTAGGGTTTCCAGGGGGGGGGGGATGAAGACCATTTCAAGATCGCGTTAATACAAGAACCGATTAATTGATATTGTTTTTCCCTTCATACTTTACAGTTAAGTACGTCTCATCCTTCTAAAATTTATTTTATAAAGTCAGTAGACCCACAAATCATGTTTTATGTGGATGTCTAGACTTGTGTTAGTATGTGCTATTAAATTTACCTTACATTTTTACGTATACTGTAGGCTATAGGGGTAGGGGGATTTTTAGATAGGAAATATGAAAGGGGGGAATGACGTTTTGAAAATACGGTGAAGAGGGGGGGGGGGGGGGGGGCACGGGCCAAATTTTTTGATAGGAAGGGAGGAATGACGTTCTGAAAATATGGTGAAGGGGAGCACGGGCCAAAAAAGGTTGAGAACCACTGCCTTAGCTCAGTCATTGTTATCGATGTCTTCATAATTCACACTTATGCAGTCACAATGAAATCAGTAAAACGTGTCATTATGACTGCATAGGATAGAGTCGTCTTTACGTATGTAATGAAATAGTCACAAAGCTTCGTAAACAAACAAAGCATATGTTTCAAATAGTACATATGGGCTGGGCTTGTTATCCCCGTTGCTAACAAGAGTTTTTTAATCAATCATATGGCAATGTTCAACCGGGGCAGGAAGAGTGGTGTCCCCTTAGGAAACGGAAGTGGATAGTCTTTCTTTTCAACAACTGAGGAGAACCGCGGACGAAGTAGGTAAAATGTCTCAGTTTATATCCAAAAGAAATCCAATGTTTTAGAATATCATCCTTTATTTTACCGTTACAAAATTTACGTGTGTAAATATAACAAACAGGTGACACATTTATGTCTGAAATTCTGTGCGTGCTGTGTTAAAAAATTTTCACTGTGAAACCCGACAGTTGCAAGTTATTCTCAGCTCAGATTTTGCTGTTAAAATCTCCCAAAAAAAACGTGGTGTTCATTTTCGGCTTATTTAATTACGTTTCTTTTTTTACCCACCATGTAGCCCATATTCATTCTCAGTGCTCTAAAACTGTATTTCAGCTGTATTATGGAGTACATTTTTTCACGGATTTTATTTATCATGGCTTAAGTTGAGCATCTATATAAATATAATAAATAAATAACTTAAAATATAGCTTCCTAAATCTTTTTTTTTCTCTCTGTAGAATGAAGTTCAACAAGGCGGTGTCTGGATCAAGAAGGAAGAACAGGGCAAGGCATTTCAATGCCCCTTCTCACATCAGGAGGAAAATCATGAGCTCACCGCTCTCAAAAGAGCTGAGACAAAAATACAATGTTAGAAGCATGCCCATCAGGAAAGATGATGAAGTTACTGTAAGTAATTTACATATTTTGTAGTTTTTTTATTAAGCACATTTTTTATTGCTGATTTTTTTTCTTTTTAGATGCTTGAGTGAATTTGTCAGAATTCAAATTATGGAGCTACAAAATAAAAACCGTTGGTACCCAGCTCAGGTGTATGTCAAGCCCTAGGGGGTGGTGTGTGAATTTTGTGGAAAACTAAGAAGATAGCCAAACAAAAATGATAAATGATAGCAATCTGTCAAAAGAAACCTATCATTGTACCCCTGGTTGACAGTGCTGATTAACACTTTGCTGATGATGTGCAGTACGGAGCGTGGTCTCACATTACCTGAGGTGTTTGCAAATTTCATCAAATGTTATCGAAACTACACAGGATTCAGCCATTCATGACAATTGAACAAACACAAAGGACTGTTTGCATTGATCTGGAAAATTAACAAATGAAGAGACAGTACGGTGACAATTTAAGATAGTACGGTGGTGTTGCATTGTTTTGGAAAATTCATAACAGTTGAAGAGAGACACCATTTGGAACCAGAAGAGGTAGACCACGCACAATAGACAAGCGAATCTTGATATATGAAGCCCATAAATGGGCACTCTCCCAGTTTATTGGACGACAAAGAGAATCGGTGTGCCATTATCCAATCCCTGACAGTTCAACGACAATAAAATACTTCAAACGAACCCTGTAACTTAAAGAGACTACAACACAGCCCTTGAGTCATGTCCATATGTTCCCCCACCACCCTGGTACAGAAGAGTATTTTGTTACACATCTACTCCGCCCGCTGGTGCCAAACCAAATTTCTGATTATATTAAATGTAACAGCATGTGGTACTGTTGTGCTATGCAACAGATGATCAATTAATGATGGGCAGTACTTTTGTCTCCCCTGTGCAAGCTATGTCTCCCCCCTCTCTCTATTCCCCCCCCCCCCCCCATGTTTTGTCATTTCCACATAACATGAGCATGGCCTGGACAAAAATCGCTTCAGTTCTGAGTTAACCACTATTGACAGAATGATCTGGATTGAATCTTTTGAATGAAACATTGACTGAAAGTCCAAAATGACTGTTAATGAATAAAGTATCAGCTGCCTTATTTCCAGTGCTACTTTCCCATTGCCACCACTCCGATTCTCTGCTCTCTACCTACAGGTAACATAGACTTATTTTGTCAGGTCTCCACGCAAGTGAATCAATTTTCCCCAGTTGGGAAGATCTTTTGCCCATTCCACTAGTACAGTGGTCTTCTCTGCCACTGTTTCTAACATTCCTCTTCTAGTCTTTTCCCATTGCTGCCAGTGATGTTCCTATGCAGTGTGTGTCATATGTCACTTGTGACCCTCAAATAAGGCTCAGATCGGTACATATGTAGATCCAACTGAGAATCCATTCATTTACTGCATTGTTATTATAGGAGTACCTCTAGTACAGCTCGGCACTATTCATATCCCCTTTAATTTGAGTACACTCCAATCTTCCACACTGTTGCTGTGTATGTCCAGCACATGGTCAGTTATGGGCAGTATCACATGACATAGGTTGAAAGCAGTTTTTGCGTGATCGGCAGCATATAAGTACTACCTACATGTATGAACGAGAGGAGGGCTATGAATGGAGACAGAATGTCAGAACAAAACTGAATACAAAAATGGTAATTTGCAACTTAGTTCCATTTATGAATCTGCAGCAGTATTTGCATTGTTGAGCTTATTATTGTACATACAAATTTTGCTTAGGTTGTCCGTGGACACTACAAGGGGCAACAGACAGGAAAGGTGACCCAAGTCTACAGGAAGAAATTTGTGGTATACATTGAACGAATTCAGCGTGAGAAGGCAAACGGTGCAACCGTCCATGTTGGTATCCATCCCTCTAAGGTAAAGCCACTTTTAACTTCTTATCCTATTATCTAGACATTGATTCATATATTTTTCTTGCCTTATGGTTTGGCAACTACCTTTCTTAGGTTGTGAGCCAGTGTAAATAAGGAACATTACATGTTAGGTAGTTGAGGTGTGGGTTGTCACTGATGGACCTATACTTTACCGATCTAACAACATTCTGTATTTGTAGTAGCTCTGTTATTTACGCAATGTACCATTTAATCATTACTGGAGATTTCCTTCTGTGTACCATGAATTCTAATCTTTTAAAGTCATCCATCTCAGATCACCTGAATTGTGTTTAGAGAAAGCAGTGTTTAGCACATGTCACTTTGTAATTTTATCATTGTGAAAATTGAATGGATATGAATGTTTATCATGTCTATTGTCAAAGTAACACTATTAGACATAGCTTTTAACTACATTCAGGTTGACATCTAAAGGTGCATGAATAAGCCTGTTGGTGGCAAAAGCGTCCCAGTGCCATGAAATGGAATATTGCCCGGATAGCAAATCCATTACGTGGCAAGTCCGAATCGAAAGCTCACCATGAGGATGTCATCTGCAGACTGCTTTCTTCTGGTTAGAGTGCTGTGTGTCGGCTCTGCAATGATGGAAGCTGTCCTTGGGTGGCGGGGAATGCCCTGCCTTCAGCTGTTGTAAATGGGCCAGCTGGGATGGGGATAACACAACAGGGAAAGATGGAGAAATTATAATTGATAATACCAACATAATTACAAGATGTCAAGAAACATTGTCAAATGAAAGTTGTGAACATAAACAGTGCATATTGCAATGTTGTGAGACACCACCCACCCACACCTACGCACTCACACAGACTCAGGCAAACATACATGCCGCCACAAACCCACTGATCCCCTACCCACACACATTTCCCAACCCACACATACATCCCCAACCCATCCCTTAACCGATACGCACACACCCACCCACATATTCTCCACCACCCACACACCAGCAACCATCCAGCAAAACACACATCACAAAACCACACACACGTACCCCCGTCAACCCACACATCCTGCACCTATCCACACATACATCCAGCACCCTCACAATTTTCCTCACCCACCCACACAATCAGCCAACCCACACCCACTCACCCACCCAATATCCGCCACCTCTCAACAGCACATCCCCCACCTATACACACATGCCCACACATTGCCTATAGAGAGAGTACTACAGGGATGCATGCTCTCCCCAAGCCTCTTCATCCTATACACAGAAAGAATTTTTAAACAAGTCGAAATGCCTGGAAGAAACATAATCTTAATTATACTGACGGGTCCACGTTACTAGCAGAAAGCGAGCAAGAGTTACAAAACCTAGTGGAACAAGTAAACATGCAGCATGTGGCTTAGGTATTAACATCCTAAAAATAAACTGATAATTAGCGATGGAAAGGACAGGACATCAATGAACATCATAGTAAATGGGGGGAACAAGTAACAAGTTTCTCCTATCTTGGACATGTAATCACAGATGATGGCAGAAGTGAAATAGAAATAAAAAAGAATAGAAATGACCAACAATGCTTTCAACACCAGGAAACCAGTACATCTGGAGAGATTAAAATCGCATTAAAAATGAGAATTGTCAAACGTTATGTACATCCAACACTACTATATGGCACAAAAACCTGGACATTGAACAAACAATTAGAAAGTCGAATAGATGCCCTGGAGATGTGGATATACAGAATAATATGTCATAATTCATGGAAGCAGAAACAATCAAATACAGAGGGAAACTGGGAATGAAAAGTAAGTTGAAAGAAGTACAAGGTAGACAACAATACAAGTAGGAGGATAGCATCAAGGGATAGACGAATATCAGTCTGACAGTGTACAGTCAAGGCAAGAGACCATGTTGGAGATCCGTTGCAACCAATCTTCATTATGGAGACTGCTCCTGATTGATTGAGTGAGAGTCAAATGTCCCACGAAACACCCATTACTGACTAGAGCAAAGAATTAAATCTTTGGGGCATTTAGCTAGGCTATAACAAGATCAACCTGTGGTTGTTTCATATGAGAATATCTGGATATACAAGGCAAAAGGGTGACACAGGAGGAGATTGAGTAAATTGAGTAAATAATAAATAAATATATTAGGATGAGCATTAAGACAAACAAAACATAACAGAAAGTTACTTCCACCTCTTTTCTAAGACACTTCAAAGTAGTAGTACTGTACAAAAGTCAGACCTGGACATCCAAATCACTCATACGCAAAATCAACACTTGTGAGATGAGATGCTGGAGGAGAGCTGCCAACTGATATCAGGCAGACAGTGGGAACAACACCTTGTTCCATATTTATTGAAAGATAGAAAGATCAAATGGTTTGGCCATATCATTAGAATACACCAACTATCAGCACTGGCTGTACATCAAAGATCATCTGCTACGAGGGCAAGAACACGTACAAGAGGACGAGTACATACATATCTGCTAGTATTAATTATAAGGAAATATGAATATAAAGTACTGTATAGTAAGGAATTGCCTTTTTTTTAAATTTTGTAACTCGCTGCTGTTTTGTGTAATCAATTAAATGGGCTTATTTGTCATGCTTAGGTTGTCATTGTTAAGCTGAAACTGGACAAGGATCGCAAGAAGATTCTGGAAAGAAAGGCAATGAGCAGAGCTAAGGCTCTTGCAGAGAAGGGCAAGTACACAGAGGAGACCACGGAAAGCTAATTGGTTTTTCTTTATTAAAAGAGTATGAAATGATCAGTTCTCAAGGTTTTATTTTTCATGTGCAAATGTTTGTTTACGTTTCTCATGTCTTCCCAAACTGGATTGTCATATGTAGAATGTGATATAATTCATGTCATCAACCCATAAGTGACATGTATTTTCACAATCTTGCCTCACTTTCTAGGCTTATTTCCCATCACGTGTAAATGAGCTCTAAATGTCTCTAACAGAGTATGGTCGTCGTGAGACTTGAACACTCTTATTAGTGACCGCATTGTAAATGCCTCTTATAGTATAGATGTTCCATTGGTAACCAGTGGTTCTTGTAAAATTCTCCAGTTATATGGTATATGTTAGAAATACCATAAATGATGTATTGCAAATGAAACTAAATCAATTGGTGACAATATTAGCTGAACACATCACTGTGGCATTTGAGTATAATGTACAGCTTGTGAAAATAAAGCCTTTTCAGCTACTGCATTGTGACAACGGTCAAAGAAGCCAGGTATAGAACTGGAGCCAGAGTAATAATCAGATAAATGGGTTATATCAATGATACACTACACAAATTCGGTCCAGGCGGCACACAGCTATCAAACACTTGCATCCTACTATTAATAGCAAATGTGGACCCTAGCCACCCTGATATGTGGGTTAGATCAGATACAGTACAGATGCTTTGCACTGGCAAGAATTCTACCCATTAAAAATGCTATGCAGGTGGCTAGATTCTGAGGCACATGAACAATATGGGGAAAATTGATAAACACACTTGTTTGATGTTGCGGAAATTGACACATTTCTCTAGAATACTGAAACATGGCCGACCATGTAAACAATGGACAGGTAATAAGTCCATGGGAATCTATATGTGAACCCATAAACTGGCACTCTCCCACTCTTTATGCTTCACACTGACACATTATGAGAGGTTATTATGCAAGGTACATTATGAGATGAGACTACAAACACAAATAACCATAAGATGATTATAATAACTGGGATTGTTTAAAATATGAACATTTTGTTCGCGTCATGTTTGCGTAGTCTCTCCTGTAGTATCTAAATACACATATGTGTCAGTATTTCTGAGGGGAAGGTTAAAGGACCCGTAAACCCGAGGATAAGAGTGGTGCACCTTTGGAGTTGCAGAATGTTTTGTGATGCCATACGAGGCATCTAGATCCCCTGGTGTTTAGTGCCTGACATCAAAAGCTGATGACTAAATTAAATTAAGATTGGGAAGCTGAACAACCGAATCATGACGATTGGATTACAATATGCAGATTAGGATGCTTGTATTTTCAGCAAAGTATTCTTATTTTCTATTATTTTTTACAAAGACTAGTTGAAATGTTTGAGTCTATTGATTGTTGAATGCATTGGATGTATTTCACATAATTCATGTTCTAGATCTTTATAATAGTCTTTTTTTTTTTTTGGAAACAACTGGGCACAGTTAAAAGAATAGTTGGAAGTGAGTCAATATAAAGAAGACCCAGTGTATTCATCAAACAAGGACAATAGTCGATAAATTGCATGTCCTTTGGGAGATGTTACTCCAGATATGATTTTCTAGGCAATTTTATGTTCTGTAGTTTGCCAACAATGGTGACACAATGAAAGAAATTAAACGACGAATATCTATTGCTCTTCAAAGACTAAAACTGAATAAATTGTGGAGGGGGACAGACAGAACTAAAAAAATTAGATTTTAAAGATCTTCCCATTGAAACATACACGCCTGAGACCTGGCACTTACTAAACAATCTGAACAGCGCATTAATGCCTGTGAATATAAATGTTATAGACTTCTAAATATTTCTTGGATAAAGAAAATAACAAATGCATCCATATTTCAAGAGCTGAATATTGAAGAAGGCTGGCTATTAAAGATACAACAGAAAATTGAAATATCTTGGTCACTTGAAACGTCATGAAAGTTTAGAGAGAATAATGGAGGGGCATATGCCTGGGAAGAGGAAGGCCAAAGAGATCTCCAGATAGGTGTATCGGACATGTGACATCTTGCTTATGATCTAGAGCAGTGTTTCTCAAACTTTTTTGACCCGTGCCCCCTTCACATTTTTAGAGCGTCACCCCCCCCCCCCCCCCCCACCCCCCTTTTCGTATTTCCTACCTAATAATTTGGCCCGTGCCCCCTTCACACTTTCAGAACGTCATTCCCCCCTTTCGTATTTCCTACCTATAAATCCCTTCTCCCGCACCTACACAGTATACGTACTAATGGAAGCACATACTAGTCTAGACGTCCACAAAACGTGATTTGTGGGTCTACTTACTTTATAAAATGAATTTTAGAAGGGTGAGATGAACAGAACCATAAAGTATGAAGGGAAAAACAAGATCAAGTAATCAGTTCTTGTATTAACATGATCTTGAAATCCCCTGGAGGTAATTCCCCACCGGTTGAGAACCACTGATCCAGAGGGTTATGGGAGCGAGGTTCTGGATATGCTAAGGTTTGCCATTGCTTTCTGAGTAGGTCCAATGAAGTCTGTTTGACCTCCATCATCATTAGTGCACTAAATTTAAAGGCACGCTCTTATCTACCTCACTATCAATGGGCTGAAAATCCTTTCGGCCATGTGTACACATAAATATTATCTTATATTTGACTTCACCTACAAACATTTAGATACTAGATTGCTTGTATGGTACCTATAACCACCACTATCATCAGGTGTGTACCATGCCAGTGTTGAATTGTTTGCTTTTCTGAAATCAGGCCAATACTCTACAAAAACAAATGACAATCATTCTTTGTGAGACTGGCATTTTAATTCCAACATAACAAGTATAGTCAAAATTAAACATGCAACTTTAAACTTTCTAACTGAAAATTGTTTATTCTTTGACAAGTAATTTGCAAACTAATAATGTTCTGTTTAACATTGCCAAATCCACTACAAAACTTGCAATTATTTTCAGACTGGGCTACAGAATAATTTCTGAGTTTTAGTTTTATGTCAAAAGAATATTGAAAGAGAAAATGGAAACAGGATATATTGTCCTAAATTAATCAATGTCAGTCGCAGAAAGGGTTTGTACAGTACTGTAAGTAAAGAAATGACACAAGATGCTGACAGAACTGAGGTGGAATATCTGGGCCTTGTTACAGTGGAAAAACAGAAGTGGGCTGTGGAGAATTGCTAACATGGTTGAGTGATTTATTTGTAACTGGTGAAGGTGTGGATAATGTTGTAAAATAGACCCCAACTGAAATACAAGACTCACAAATTTGGTTTAATCTCTACATTTGCAGTGAACAACAAATAAAGATATTTAAAAAATCTAAAGTGAAAACTAAAGATTTGTTTGAGCAATACATATTTTTTAATGAGATCAAAACATTCATGTGAATATTAAAAAGAAAGCAGCCAAGATGGACATATACTGATTTGTTCACTCTTGCGTTTAAATGTGACAAGCAGGTTACATCATTTCTGGCTTTAACAGTTATATCTGCTAAGGTATCGCTATCTGGGTTTTTATAGTTTAAAAAAAATATAAATCAACCCAGAAAGATTGAAATGTAATCACATAAATCATTCATTAATGTAGTATTGTAATTAGCTGATACAATTTGTTTTACACAGATTATGTTGTGTTAACTTTTTATTAAGAATAATAGCTATAACACTGAATTACAACAGATCTATTGGTATGAGGGATAATATACGTATTCATAAGATCTTTGTATAAATGTATTTATATATAATAACATAATTATATGCTAAATTTCCATTTGAGGAAAATATACTGCTTACCAACAGTAATGAACACAGCAGGGGACACCGATCTGAAACCTAAACACATTCTTGTAACGCAAATATTAAGCTTCTAAACACTTCAGACATGCCTGTGGAAATTCTGTGGTAGGATACTTTCCAGTCTAGACCAATTTATATTTCCGTAAAACTACCAGGCGCTGTTACAGACACTAAATTATAAATCAAACTCATAAGTAAAGAAATAAGTTGCATCCTATCCAAATCTAATCCTAATTTGTGATTTACCACAGAAACATTGTAACCGATTTAATTTGTGATAAGTTTAGATTCTTTTATAAAATCGGAAATGAGTGCACTTTTTCTACAATATTACATCTAAAGTTTAGTAAAGTATCGCATAGAAATGGGTCGACACTGAAGATGTTTCACAGCTTTGGAATATTTTATGTTATGCGAGTGTTCGGAAATATGAGGCATCTTTAAAAAATAACAAAAAAAGGGAATGTGGGAACAAATGACCTGTGCATCGAGGGTCTCTGACAAAAATTCTTGAAGAACACACGATCTGACTTTTGGTTATATTGATCTATTGAGAAAAAAACACGATTGGACGAATGGTGTATTAAATGTTCATGTATTTGTAAACTCAATGAAGCGTCACTATAAAACAATCCTCCCCTATTATTTGAATCACTTCAAAATAAAGTATACATTTTGAATAACATTAATAAAATATATCCTTGCTAGGAATCAATTACTTAGCACTCAATCGCATAAGTACTTGGTGTGATGAAGCTGGGGCAATGGTCAACCCAACAAAGGCAACAGTGACTTGGTTCTCGTTGAATAATCATATTGTCAACAATCCAACACCAACTGTAATGCTGTGTTCAGAGACGGTGGAAAGAACGCAGGCAATGAATTACCTGGGGATACGGTTTGATCGAAGCCTTGCTTATAATGTGCACATAGACCAGGTGATAACAAAGGCCAAGCGGGGTTTGGCAGCGATGCGGGTGATGGCGGCAGCAAACTGTGAGCAGCGCCATCTATGTCTTCTGTACGAGGGGCTGGTCATGTCTGTTTTGGAGTATGCAATGGCAATCTTGACTCTCAGCCATAAGCAGATAGAAAGGTTGGAAAGGATACAGAATGAAGCTATGCGCATTATTCTTGGATGTACAAGAGATACAGCATGCAGGGCGATGCGCTACCTTCTTGATTTTCCAACCATTGAAGAGAGAATACAAGTTTGCAGGGCACGCGCCTACCTCTGAATTAACGCAAACACACAACATCCACTGCATAGTGAAATTAGGAAGGTGAAGGGCAGCAGGTTAAAAAGAGGACGGTCGTGGATGGGTCAAGCCGAAGACATTCTTCAACAGGTGTGTTCACTTGAGGACTTAGAACCTGACGAGGAGTGGGTGCAAGTGCCAACAGACTTCTGCACATCCTTTTCAGTTTGCATCCAACTAGATAGAAAATGCAGACAAGAAAATCCGGCTGCTGTTGAGGCTGAAGTACAAGCGTTGATTTTCGAGAATTCGCTAGACGGTGACGCGGTCATCTACACAGATGGGTCGGTCGTCCGACATGTGAGAAGCTCATGGGCCTTTACAGCTCGGGCCGGAGGGAGAATTGTGAAGGAGGACTCTGGTGCTTTCACTGAAACCACAAGTAGCCTGACCATGGAAGTCATGGCAGTAAGTAAAGCAATAACATGGCTCGAGACACAGACATTCACCAGGGCTTGTTTCCTTAGCGACTCAATGAACATGATCAAGAGGATAGAGGAGGGGTCGATCCGAAGAGAATGGTTGCTGCCTCTGAAGCGGTCTCGGCTGGCAAAGATTAGTTTCATCTTCGTGCCAGGGCATGCGGGAGTACAAGGAAATGAGCGGGCTGACAAGCTCGCAGGTGAGGCTACTGTGGAGGGCGGACGCGCCATGGACCAGGCTGACATTCTGAATGCTCTACGTGATGTGAGACTTTTGCGAGAACCAAGTGATGACTGTGAATCTACAACAATGGCCAGACTGCTAGAGCATCAAATTAAAAGAGGTGTGGCCAAACAAGAACACTACGCAGGAAGCCAAAGAAGATTGATAAACCAACACAGAACTGGCGTCGTTAGCCGCTACACGCTGCGGGATTTGCTGAGGAGGGGATCCGAGCACTTATGGACTGAATGGTTCGATGTGCAGCGAGGATGATCTGTCGACTAACTAACTAACTAACTAATTACTTAGCATTGTTGCTTACATGTATTTTTTACTATTTTTATGTGTTTGTTACTACTCAACCATTGCAAGGGGAAATGCCCCATTATGATGATCGCAAATCACTTCACATTACTATGATAAATCGTTATTTTAATGTTGCAAAAATATTTACAATTAAACTAAATAATCATTTTTGTAAATCACTCCTGTATCCAGAATTGTCAACAATGTATAATATCACACAAGCTAAAACAATGATTAAGCTGATCAATTTCAAGGTAAAATTGTTCTCCATTTTAAGTTTAAATTTGAGTAAATGCATAAAAGTGCACTGAGAAATAGGAACCAAACATTCATGCCTCTCCGTCTTGGTATTCTGGATGACTTCTATGCCGCCATCTTAGATCCTCCAGCATAATTTCTCTTGGTCTGTCTCTGCCACCACTGATCTTACCATTGTCACACCCTTTCTTGTAAGCTAATACAGTTACTACTATTATGCTTTGATTTTCACTTTTAAAATGTTACAAAATTGTGTAAACTATTAAATAGTAACAAGCAAGTGATTCACACAAAAACAGTCGCGTCTAACTGCTGAGAAGGTTAGAGAATTGTTACAAAGTTGTTGATCAATTTAGTGAAGAATAAGTCGGTGAAAAACAGGCTGTGGTTTAGATGTGATTCTGATAACAAGACTAGCATTATGAAAACGGTAAAGACAAAAATATCCAACAGATTACGTTTACAGGGGTAAAGATTACTGTGCCGGTATGTTAATGGAATATTGCAACACTTTAATGTACGGGTATACTACGTGTAAATTACACTCAAATTGATGCCAGTAAACATTCTGATGTGACCCTAAATACTTGATTGTCCCATCATCTTGTAATAATACATACAAGTCAATGCCCCTTTCACTTGCGTAGACGCACTGGGCACCTGATGCTAGAAACATACTTTTATAGATCAATCAGCACTCGGAGGGTCATGGGGTCAGTATCACACCAGTCGCCTTGACTTCCCAAGGCATTTCCTGGTACTCATTTTACTCTGGGTCAACCTTGGGAGTCCAGGTCATTTAAAATAAAATATTAAATTCATAACCACCAGGCAGGCAGGCGTGCATCTAACCACTATGACTGTTTAAAACCAAATAAATATTCCAATATTTAAAAACTGTAATAGACTGCATGCATTTAACTTTAAAAAGCTATATGAGAAATTTTCAGAACTCATAAGTCTGTTGAACATTTGGGCTGGAATTATAGGCACATATATCTATAGGAACGGACAAACAAAAGTTTGGTAAAGTAATCACAACATGCCCGTAAATCTGGTAGATCATGAGTGCCATTTATGACTATTTTTAACTGCATAATAAACAAAATGTGTTTCACAAAGTAACTGCAAGAAGGGAGTTAGTAACACAGCACTGGTTAGATCAAACAACTATGAGCAAGTAATGTAGTGGGGAAAAAAGAAATCTAGACTGAGCTACAAATACATTATATGTTATAATTTGCCTTTTTCTTCTTCTTCTTCTGCGTTCATCCGGATTTTTTTTCCGGATGTGACTGCGTTGTGCCTGTTTACAGCAGAGCTGCGTTCTTGCACCGTTAGGCCGACACATCTGACTTCTGCGGGCATTTGTTGACCGGGTTAACCTTCCCGGGTAATTTGCCTGTTTGAATGTTGAGAGAGTATGCTACCTGGTCTGAGCCAGTCGGGGGGAAATAGTTGATTTAAAAGATATTTTCTTTAACATAGTAAAGTTATGCTGAAGTTTACATATGTGTTTAACTTACCTTGTACGAAGCTACTGAAAATGCAACAAACATACTGTGTTCTATTTAATCTTTTAGTTGATACGTTTATCCACTCAGCAATCCCTTTATGTATTGTCCCTTTGGGCATTGTGTAAACAATCATCATCTTCTACTGTTGCCTTCAAGAATCATGGGGAAGAATAGTTGACGAGTGGCACTGGATATGATTCTTCTTTAATACAATGACCTAAAACCCATAGGGCAGACATGACGAACTGAGGCATCATCTCGGCTAGTTTGTGCTGTGCTGAATCATAACCCGGTTACATCCTAATGTGCGGATTCAGAGAGAGTCACGATGTCAAGCACAGCACACTTGTCTGGAGGTTGTGTGTTCAAATTCTATACTGAGTTAACAATCCTTACAACCTAGTGGAATGTCATAACATTCCTATCAGTAGTTTGGTGCTGTTATTGACTAAGTAAATAACTAACAAAAACTAAGTTCTCTTAAAAATAATGTAAACAATCCTTTTTATATATTGAGCACAACCCACTACTGGCAACGCTGATGGCATTCTGGTATGAACCTAAGGCCTATCTACGTCAATGTGAAAGCACTAGACTCGACCCGGATCCGGATAATTTGGCCGCGTCCAGCGTGTGGTCTAGTGTTTACACACCCGCTTCACACGCCAGTGATCTGGGGTTTGTTTCTGGGTCCGGTCAAGGATATGCACTACTGAAGAGCTCAAACGAGAGCGAAACTCGAGTCTAGTGCTTCCATATTGACGTGGATAGGCCTTAGGTTCATACCAGAATGCGATCAGCGTTGCCAGTAGTGGGTTGTGCTCAATATTTAAAAATCTCAAATCCCGAAACAACAAATAAATCAATCCTTTTTATATCTATAATATAACCTTTAACAATGTTGCCGTTAAGCCTTATCATCACGAAAGGAACAGAGTAGTGACATGGTCTTAACCAACTGCACCGATTTTTAGCCCTCTGCAGACATGTTTAGCCCAGCACTTGTACAGATACATATAACAATGACATTTAGTTAATAGTTAAGTGTCAGGCTTAAACAGCAACTCTTAATGAGATGAAGTGCTCTGCCATCTTTAGATGCAGATTTGTTCTTTTTTGCCAGTTTTTTAAATTGACATAATATAAGATGCGAGCAATTCCATGTAATTTCAAAGCTATATTGTCATGAAACTTAGGGCAAGCAAAAGCTGCATTCAAGAAAATGATAATTAACTTATGCAATAAGCCCCTGTTATTGAATGTAAGAAAGAGGTTGCTGAAATGCTATGCAGAACCTATTTTGTTATATGGCAGTGAAATGAGCAAATTAGGAAGAACTTAGAAGCAACAGAGATGTTCCTAAGATGAATGTTGCAAACTCTTTGGACTGCCAGAGTAACTAACGACGATTGCCTGAAAGAGGCTAATGAAACTAGAACATTATATACAATAAGAAAGAGACACATAGCTTTGTTTGGTTATGTGATGAGAGGAGAGGACAGACGGCATGGAGGAATATCACCAACAGAGATGATACAGAACATCAAAGGCCAAGATGTGTAGAGAGACATGAACGCCTACACCAGCTGGCAAGACATGATGATTTTGTAATAAATGGAATATTTCAAACTATAACAGCTAGGAATGAAACCAAAAATCTGGTACATGTCAAGGTAGTATCATAGCAAGTACAGCAGTTGGGGTATATCCAGCCATGACATATGAGGCTTCTCATACTGTTTTCCTTCTGAGACAATTTCCAGACAATTGATACCCATTTTTATTAGGCTGGGTTGACACCCCAGACATGCTGGATGGAAACAGAAATCTGGAATCTACTGGGGATTGAACCCTGACCACCTGGTACAATTTACCAGCTCCAAATACTGGCCTCCTGTTCTATAAGTCTTAATGTTAAGACCTGACAAACTAAACTGTTTGCTGAGTTTAGAAGAATCATCCGCCTTCAACAATGTAATTCAAACACCAATCATGTGCAAATGCACTGCTGGTATGGGAGATACGCTTTCAGCTTCAACGGTTTCATGAAATGAAGCAATGATGATCACCTAAGATCTGGTTATATCACATAACTACTAACATTCCTACAATTGTTTCACTGAATTATCATTTTTTTAAAACACCACCGGCAATGTCCGATTACTGCATCAAATACATGATCTTTAATAAGATAAGGTCGCAACATAAAAATCTGCAGTGGTTATAAATACTATCTGTATGTCTACCAATACATACAATAACAGTGACAGCCAGTGTTAGATAACTATACGTATGAATATGCATACAAATATTCTGTCAATGAAGTGCTCTGCTACAAATTATGTCACTGTGTATACTGCTATATACTACCTGATTAAAAAACTGAACAAATTGAAACAAATGAGCACTTACTGTCCAATGTTAAAACCAAACTTAGAAATACAGAACAGTTGTTCAAACATATATAACTCTTAGCACAAGCATTGAGAAAACCACTGAATTCGAGGTGTACAATTCAATACCACTTATGTAGTTAATGTGATAAATAAACATAAATTCAGGCGCTTGTAAGAGAACATGAGTTGCCAGGACAACTTTTCAAATATGAATTTCAAAATGTACCACATGTTCTATTTTAAATGTGTGCAATTGCAAGTGACTTTCAGTATGCTAAGTGTTAACTGAATAATTTTTGTATGTGATAACCAGGATACAGTGACAAGTTTAACGTTTGACAATCACTGATCAGGCAGAGAAGGGTACATTTCACTGAGGAGCTGGTGCAGATATTAGCAGTTCTCTGCGTTATCAGACGATCCACCTCCTGTCACTAGAACCAGATGACTGCCGCCTGTTGAACAAAACAAACTTACGTTAAAAACAACCTAAGCCTGAACAACAAAACAGTAACATATCTTATCTCAGCAATACTAACATACACTAAACATGGAATGACAGACACTTTGGCTGTGTTTCACTGCATTCGTGATACATACATATTCATTTTGTAGTCCTGTGCCATTAAAGCCAACAGCTTCTGACTTTGACAATGGAAATTTATTTTCTAGTGCGGTCAAGACTGATGAACAATGATGTTCACATAGAGAAATGATGCTGAAAGGGGTGGGACAGTGGCATGGAGGAGTACCATCAACAGAACTGATCCCAAACGCCACACTCCGAGATCTGTGGACATGCAAGGACGCCTAAGCCAGTTGGCAAAGCACATGATAAAGGTCCATACATAAAATGTACTGCTTTCTGCTGGTAGTTTTTTCAGGGCACACAAGCAAACCAAATATAGAAGCTAAACTGTAATGCCAAGACATTTTCAGAACTCATAAATAACCAAGTTCCATGAGACCTGAGAAACAGCGGCATGAGTTCTTCCATTATCTGATCTGCTCAATGCTTACCGATATCAAGCATGTGGTCATCCCTAGAGCTCTCTCTCGTAGCAAAGTCCACATTTAGATCTAAGGGTGCCTCGTCATCATCAAGTAAGGCATCAGAGTCATCTTGAGTGTGCAGGATGTTGTACTGATGGAGGTTCTGCAGTTTTCTGTGGGAACATGCTGTCTTGTTATAATGACATTCATTACTACTACAAACTAACACTAACTATTATTTGTTATAATGGCATTCATTACTACTACAAACACTAACTATTATTTGTTATAATGGCATTCATTACTACTAGTACTACTACAAACTAACACTAACTATTATTTGTAAAGAGTTTATAGACAAGAGGGTTGACTTCATTGCACTGGGTTGACCCCATATGAATTAGTCTCTTTTTGCAGAGCAGCCTGCTGAAAGTGTCGCATAAAGCATGAACTTTGTAGCTCCAGTGATGACCCTAGGGATCGTGACTGAATGAAAGAGTGAAAAAATTAACCCATGACCTTCGGAGCTTTCAGCAGGTGACTTAAGCCCTTTTTTGTGGAGACCCTCATTTCTACAAAGCTATATATGGTTAATTTCTCTTGCTCCTGTCTTCTTCTTATCCATCATACATCAAACTGAGTATATTTAATGACAGCAGCAGTCATCTTGAAGCTGGTATCACCATAGAACTTGTCCTCAAATAGGACCCATACAGCCCCAAATAATGATCTCAGTTCTACATGTTGCAAACGCAGTAAATGTTTAGCTATCATTTTACCAATTTTACTTAGTCAACAAAATCTTTTGCTTGTTATCAATCAGCTTTGCCTGGTTTTCCAGCCCCTCTTCCCAATGTCATATAGTGATACGTGCAAATGCTCATCAATGTTGTGTTGCTTGATGTAAAGTGTTTCTTTCTATCTTGAGTTGGTGGAAATCATAATTCCCTGATGTCTGTCAAAATTGGAGAGTCAAGATGATGATGTTTGTTGGTCTAGTAATGATATTTACAAAGCAAACACACCAGCATGAGCTGTGGTAGGAGTCTGTTTAGATGCACATGAAGAGAGCTATGTTCTTTATTTTTTCTGTATCAGAAATTCTGCTGCAGTTTTTAAGGGCTCTACCTCTGCTTTGAAGTTACTTGAGGAATTTCCTGCTGCCACATGTCACATTTTATTTGTTCCATTCATTAGTTTCAGAACTCCTCCCACCTCCATTGTCTATGTATTTTCCTAATCCATCTGCATATGCGTGAGTCCAACTGGTCCAGAGTTATTTTCATTCAGTGTTCATTTTTTAAACACCAGAAACATTTTCTTATCATCTCTGGTGAGCATTGTTGTCTCCATCCTGGGAACCTATAAGCTTTACAGATGCATTTGGTTGTATATATGTAACTATAGTATCTGTCCTGATCTGTCCTTTTGCTGATAATAAAAATATGTTTTGCTTCAAGTGTCCTCTTATGAGACCGCTGAAACTCTGATACATGGGGTGGTCAGTCAATCTTCTAAATCAGTAGATATACTTCTTCTTCTTCTTCGTTCATCCGGAGTTTTTTTTTCGGACGTGATTGCATTGTGCCTGTTTACAGCAGAGCTGCGTTCTTGCGCCGTTAGGCCGACACATCCGACTTCTGCGGGCATTTGTTGACCAGGTTAACCTTCCCGGGGGTTTCTTAGGACGTTTGGCTCTCACTGTTGTGGTGTTATCCCCCATCCCAGCTGGCCCATATAGAACAGCCAAAGACATCCTGGTCAGCCCTCAAGGGAAGGCAGGGGCAGACCATGGGCATTCCCCGCCATCCAAGGAGGCTTCCATACTTACAGAGCCGACACACAGCGCTCTGGTACTGGGCTCACCAAAGGAATCGTCACATCCTGCACATGGCTGCTTAGCCTCACTTCCGTATATTGGGCCTTCCGTTCACCATAGGCTGTTCTTCCGGAAACCAGAAGTATGCAGTCTGCAGATGACATCCACACAGTGAGCTTTCGATTCGGACTTTCCACATAATGGATTTGCTATCCAAGCAATATTCCATTTCGTGCCACTAGACAATTTTTCCACCTTTTATGAAGCCCACACAGTGTGCTTTCGATTCAGACTTTCCACATAATGGATTTGCTATCCAAGCAATATTCCATTTCATGCCACTAGGACACTTTTTCCACCTTTTATGAAGCCCACACAGTGAGCTTTTGGTTCAGACTTTCCACGTAATGGATTTGCTATCCAAGCAATATTCCATTTCATGCCTCTGGGGCGCTTTTGTAACCGACATACCTGTGGTATGAAGTGCGGCAGTCTAAATACTTCTTCATGCACCTTTAAATGTCAACCTGAATGAAGTTAAAGTAAGCTGCAGTCAACTTGAGCTTGTTGATATCTCCATAGAGCTTGTCCTCAAATGAAGCAGGTGTGGGCCAAAATATCTTTCTCTGTTCTGCATATATTGGGCACTCCTGCTGCAAATGTTTAGCTGTCATTTTACCAGTTCCACAATTACATTCATCGGTATCTCCAATCTTTAGTTTATTGAACAAGTGGTGTTTCAGCCTGTTATGTCCTGTGCGGAGTCTGAAGATTGCTACTTGTTCTCTTCGGTCGAGTTTGTAATATGCATCAACCTTCTGGTGGCCCGGATGCTCTGAGTCCCATTTGGTTCTATAAGTGCTTTTTATAAACCTTTTTGCCTCATTATAGGTTATGTCTATGTCAGGCTGTGGTAATCGTCCACCCTCTTTTGCTAGTCTGTCAGCCTCTTCATTTCCAGGTATACTGCAATGTGATGGGATCCACTGTATTACAACTTTTTTGGATTTCTGGCATAGACCATGGAGTGCTGCTCTTAGGTCAGCTATTTCTGTGCTATTATTGCTCTTCAGTATTGAGACAGCTGACTTTGCATCTGTGAAGATAGCTATTTGCTTCTCTTTATTTTCCTCCATCAAGAGCATTTCTGCTGCAGTTTTCAGAGCTTCTACCTCCGCTTTGAAGTTACTTGAAAACTTTCCAGTTGCCATTGAATGTGTTTTTTTCACTCCATTTTTTAAATTTAGGAGAATTCCTCCTCCTCCATTCTCTATTGAATTTTTAGCTGATCCATCTGTATATGCATGGGTCCAATTGCTGCTTGGGTAATGTTCTTTTATGTAGTTTAGAGTTATTTCTCTTCTTTCAGTTTCATGCTGAGTGTTCTTTTTCTCAATACCAGGAATGTTTTCTATCATCTCAGGCAGTTGCTGCTGTCTCCAAGCTGGGAACTTGTGTGCATTGTAAATGGGTTTGACTGTTGATATGTTAAGTATAGGATCTGCCCTAATCTTTCGTTTTGCAGTTTCTACAAAGTTGCTACGCTTCAGTCTTCCCTTTCCAAAACCATTAAACCTTTTATACATAGGGTGGTCTGTCAATCTTATAAATTTTTCTGCTTGTTGCTGGGCTCTGCTATCTCTTCTATCCTGCATTGGTTGTAAACAAGTGATCTTTTCTAGTTCATTAATAGGTGTTGTCTTCAGGCTTCCAGTTATGATTCGCATTCCTTGATGTTGGACTCTACTTATTTTGTTAAAGTTTGACTTAGCTGCTGTTGCCCAAGCTGCAATGCCATATTCCAGTACTGGCCTCACCCGTCCAGTATATAACTTCTTGAGAACTTTCTCATCTGCTCCCCACGTTGTACCAGCAAGCTTTTTCATGATTGCCATTCTCTGCCTTGCTCTTGTTCGATTTTTCTCAACCTGTGTCTTCCATGTCAGGCGACGATCAAAGGTGACTCCTAGATAGTTTGGATTTTCTTCATGGCGCAATATTTTTCCATTCTTCTTCTTCTTCTTCTTCGTTCATCCGGAGTTTTTTTTCGGATGTGATTGCGTTGTGCCTGTTTACAGCAGAGCTGCGTTCTTGCGCTGTTAGGCCGACACATCCAACTTCTGCGGGCATTTGTTGACCGGGTTAACCTTCCCAGGGGTTTCTTAGGACGTTTGACTCTCACTGTTGTGGTGTTATCCCCCATCCCAGGTGGTCCATATAGAACAGCCAAAGATCCTGGTCAGCCCTCAAGGGAAGGCAGGGGCAGACCGTGGGCATTCCCCGCCATCCAAGGAGGCTTCCATACTTGCAGAGCCGATACATAGCGCTCTGGTACTGGGCTCACCCAAGGAATCGTCACGTCCTGCACATGGCTGCTTAGCCTCACTTCCGTATATTGGGCCTTCCGTTCACCATAGGCTGTTCTTCCGGAAACCAGAAGTATGCAGTCTGCAGATGACATCCACACAGTGAGCTTTCGATTCGGACTTTCCACGTAATGGATTTGCTATCCAAGCAATATTCCATTTCGTGCCACTAGGACACTTTTCCACCTTTTATGAAGCCCACACAGCGAGCTTTCGATTTGGACTTTCCACATAATGGATTTGCTATCCAAGCAATATTCCATTTCATGCCTCTGGGTCTTCATGCACCTTTAAATGTCAACCTGTATGTAGTTAAAGTAAGCTGCGGTCAACTTGAGCTTGTTGATATCTCCATAGAGCTTGTCCTCAAATGAAGCAGGTGTGGGCCAAAATATCTTTCTCTGTTCTGCATACGTTGGGCAATCCTGCAGCAAATGTTTTGCTGTCATTTTTCCAGTTCTACAATTACATTCATCAGTATCTCCTATCTTTAGTTTATTGAACAAGTGGTATTTCAGCCTGTTATGTCCTGTGCGGAGTCTGAAGATTGCTACTTGTTCTCTTCGGTCGAGTTTGTAATATGCATCATCCTTCTGATGGCCTGGATGCTCAGATTCCCATTTGGTTCTATAAGTGCTTTTTATCAACCTCTTTGCCTCATTATAGGTTATGTCTATGTCAGGCTGTGGTAGTCGTCCGCCCTCTTTTGCCAGTCTGTCAGCCTCTTCGTTTCCAGGTATACTGCAATGTGATGGGATCCACTGTATTACAACTTTTTTGGATTTCTGGCATAGACCATGGAGTGCTGCTCTTAGGTCAGTTAGTTCTGTGCTGTTATTGCTCTTGAGTATTGAGACAGCTGACTTTGCATCTGTGAAGATAGCTATTTGCTTCTCTTTATTTTCCTCCATCAGGAGCATTTCTGCTGCAGTTTTCAAAGCCTCTACCTCCGCTTTGAAGTTACTTGAAAATTTTCCAGTTGCCATTGAATGTGTTTTTTTCACTCCATTTTTTAAATTTAGGAGAATTCCTCCTCCTCCATTCTCTATTGAATTTTTGGCTGATCCATCTGTATATGCATGGGTCCAATTCCTGCTTGGGTAATGTTCTTTTATGTAGTTTAGGGTTATTTCTCTTCTTTCGGTTTCATGCTGAGTGTTCTTTTTCTCAATACCAGGAATGTTTTCTATCATCTCAGGCAGTTGCTGCTGTCTCCAAGCTGGGAACTTGTGTGCATTGTGTATGGGCTTGACTGTTGATATGTTAAGTATAGGATCTGCCCTAATCCTTCGTTTTGCAGTTTCTACAAAGTTGCTACGCTTCAGTCTTCCCTTTCCAAAACCATTAAATCTGTTGTACATAGGGTGGTCTGTCAATCTTCTAAATTTTTCTGCTTGTTGCTGGGCTCTGCTATCTCTTCTATCCTGCATTGGTTGTAAACAAGTGATCTTTTCTAGTTCATTAATAGGCGTTGTCTTCAGGCTTCCAGTTATGATTCGCATTCCTTGGTTTTGGACTCTACTTATTTTGTTAAAGTTTGACTTAGCTGCTGTTGCCCAAGCTGCAATGCCATATTCCAGTACTGGCCTCACCCGTCCAGTATATAACTTCTTGAGAACTTTCTCATCTGCTCCCCACGTTGTACCAGCAAGCTTTTTCATGATTGCCATTCTCTGCCTTGCTCTTGTTCGATTTTTCTCAACCTGTGTCTTCCATGTCAGGCGACGATCAAAGGTGACTCCTAGATAGTTTGGATTTTCTTCATGGCGCAATATTTTTCCATTCAATACCAGCTTAGGTTGCTGAGTTTTATTTGAGAGGGAGAACACTGTGCATGTTGTTTTCTCCTCACTTATCTTCACTAGCCATGATTTTGACCAGTCCTCTAGCGCTAATAAGGCTTGCTGTATTCTGCTGTTAGCTGTACTAATATATTCTTCAGATGTCCATATGGCTAGGTCATCTGCAAAGGAGGATGTGAGTACTCTGGCTGGAAAATTTTCTGTGATGTCATTTATATATGCTAGGAATAATGTTGGTGAAAGAACTCCTCCTTGGGGGACACCTTGCTCCAGCAGCATCATTTTGCTTGTTTGTCCTTGTACTTTTGTCCTGGCAGTTCTGTTCTCAAGGTAGTGGCTGATCCATTTATACATTTTTCCACAAACATGCATGTTTTGCAGTTTTACTTTCAGTCCTTCCTTCCATACTTTATCAAATGCTTTTTCTAAATCTATCCAGACTGCTAGTGTGTGCTTTTTCTCTTGGAAGGCATCCTCTATTTCCTGAGCTATATAGGTTATTTGATCTTCAGTGGATCTGTATTTTCTGAATCCTGCTTGGTGTGGTGTTAAGAGTTTGTTTTCTTCCAGATGCCATGTTAGCCTGCCATTGATAATGCGTTCCATTAATTTTCCTACACAGCTAAGTAGACTGATAGGTCGATAGCCATTTGGTTCTTCCAGGTCTTTTCCTTTCTTTGGGACTGGTATTAGTATAGCTTCCTTCCATGCCTGTGGGACTATTCCTCTCTTCCATCTGTTATTTAGGACTGCTAGTAGTTTCTTCTTTGCCTTGGTGCCTAGTCCTATTAGCATTTCATTTGTGATTCCATCCTTTCCTGGTGATTTCTTCTTTTTTAGGGTATTCATTGCCTGTTCCATTTCTTCCATTGTTAGATTTGCCATCATATATTCTGCTGCTGTCTCTGTATTTCTATGATGTATCTGTTTGTCTTTGATTGCTTTCTTCTGTTCGGTTGTAATATCAATGTGGTTTGCATTTGCATAGTGTTCCATTAGTGCATTTGCAGCCTTTTTGCCCGTAAGCAAGGCATTTCCTTGTTTAATTGTTATTTGTTTGTTTCTAGGTCCTTCATTGTTCATGGCTTTCACTAGTTTCCATAGTTTGTTTCCATCCCTGTCAAAATTCAGGTTTTCTGTTTTTTCCCTCCAACAATCTCTTGTTGTTTGATTTACTGTTCTTTTATATTTTGCTGAGATGGCTTTGAGAGAGATGTTTGCTTCAATTGTTTGTTCTCTCTCTGCTGTCTTCCTGGCATCTTCAACTTTGTCCTCCAAACTTTGTAGTTCCTCAGTCCAGTATGGTTTGTAATTTTTCCTCGCTCCTCTTGGAATGGACTCAGTGGCTGCCTGTATTATCGCTCTGTTTAGACTTTCCACCATTTGCTTTATGTTGCCATATCGTGTATTTATGTTTTCACAATATTTGTCTGTTAGTATGGCAAATCTGTCCCAATCTGCTCGTTTGTAATTCCAGCGGGGCAAGGGCTTTTGCTCCTGTGGAACATACTCCATATTCATTTCAAGCTTGATTGGTCTGTGGTCACTACCTGCTAATTGGTCCAGCACATGGCGATCAATTTTGTGGAGGATGTCTCCTGTGCAGAAAGCTAAGTCTGGAGTAGAAGTGGTGAGCCATCTTCTGGAGTAGAAGCTCGGTGTGTCATCCGCTTTGTTGAGTAGATGGAGATTTGAGTCTATTTCCCAGTCCTCCAATTCATCTCCTCTTTTGTCAGTATCTCGGTATCCCCATCTTTCTGAACGGCTATTAAATTCTCCGACAATAATGCAGTTTGTGTCAGTTATTTTCATGTTTGAGAGTGTAAGGTCCTTATCTGCTGGGCTATACAGATTGTAGATTCTTATTTTCACGTCCTTTATCATTATATCAACACCTATAATTTCTGTTTGGTTGTCAGAGATCACAGATACTTCGCTGCAAGGTATTGTATTTCGTGTAAGTATTAGAACTCCTCCTTTGTGTCCTTCGCGGTCGAAACGTGTGGCCTGATATCCTCTGACTGAGAATTTGTGATTGGCGTTGAGGTGTGTCTCTTGAATGCATGCCACATCTATTCTACCTTTATGAAGACGCTGTGTTAGGGAGTCTTTCTTCTTGTAAACTCCTTCGGCATTCCACTGTAGTATGTTGAGTGTCCTGGGTATTTGGTCAATAGCTCTTAACCTACTCCTCTGTGCCTTGACTCCACAGCACAGGGGAAGGTGACCACCAGTAGTCATGGGTGGACCCCCTCGAGGCAGGGGGCCCGGCACTATCACCGCCTGATGGGACTTCACGGGATTAGCACCATATCGATTAATTTTGATTTGTGACATCATGAATTAAGTTACGTTGCACAGCTTTGTCAAGCCTGTGGCTCAGTACATCCGATTTCGACAAGCATTTATTTGGGATGCTTTCCCTAGCCTTTGACTGTCCCCAGTCTACCTACAAGGCAGCAGGTTTCACGTTGCACTGCTTTGTCAAGCCTGTGGCTCAGTACATCCGATTTCGACAAGCATGTATTTGGGGTGCTTTCCCTAGCCTTTGACTGTCCCCAGTCTACCTACAAGGCAGCAGGTTTGTGTGTCTCTTCGTCTGGTCCCTCTCCCTTGACCTGTCCGACATGGGTGGCCCTACCAGTAGCTGTGCTACCGTCGGCATAGCTCTTGGGGTCATTGGGACGCACAAGCCCCTCTACCTCGTCACGGTGGACACACAGCAGAGGGGATTTTTTTTCCATTCAATACCAGCTTAGGTTGCTGAGTTTTATTTGAGAGGGAGAACACTGTGCATGTTGTTTTCTCCTCACTTATCTTCACTAGCCATGATTTTGACCACTCCTCTAGCGCTAATAAGGCTTGCTGTATTCTGCTGTTAGCTGTACTAATATATTCTTCAGATGTCCATATGGCTAGGTCATCTGCAAAGGAGGATGTGTGTACTCTGGCTGGAAAATTTTCCGTGATGTCATTTATATATGGTAGGAATAATGTTGGTGAAAGAACTCCTCCTTGGGGGACACCTTGCTCCAACAGCATCATTTTGCTTGTTTGTTTTTGTACTTTTGTCCTGGCAGTTCTGTTCTCAAGGTAGTGGCTGATCCATTTATACATTTTTCCACAAACATGCATTTTTTGCAGTTTTACTTTCAGTCCTTCCTTCCATACTTTATCAAATGCTTTTTCTAAATCTATCCAGACTGCTAGTTTGTGCTTTTTCTCTTGGAAGGCATCCTCTATTTCCTGAGCTATATAGGTTATTTGATCTTCAGTGGATCTGTACTTTCTGAATCCTGCTTGGTGTGGTGTTAAGAGTTTGTTTTCTTCCAGATGCCATGTTAGCCTGCCATTGATAATGCGTTCCATTAATTTTCCTACACAGCTAAGTAGACTGATAGGTCGATAGCCATTTGGTTCTCCCAGGTCTTTTCCTTTCTTTGGGACTGGTATTAGTATAGCTTCCTTCCATGCCTGTGGGACTATCCCTCTCTTCCAGCTGTTATTTAGGACTGCTAGTAGTTTCTTCTTTGCCTTGGTGCCTAGTCCTATTAGCATTTCATTTGTGATTCCATCTTTTCTTGGTGATTTCTTCTTTTTTAGGGTATTCATTGCCTGTTCCATTTCTTCCATTGTTAGATTTGCCATCATATATTCTGCTGCTGTCTCTGTATTTCTATGATGTATCTGTTTGTCTTTGATTGCTTTCTTCTGTTTGGTTGTAATATCAATGTGGTTTGCATTTGCACAGTGTTCCATTAGTGCATTTGCAGCCTTTTTTCCTGTAAGCAAGGCATTTCCTTGTTTAATTGTTATTTGTTTGTTTCTAGGTCCTTCATTGTTCATGGCTTTCACTAGTTTCCATAGCTTGTTTCCATCCCTGTCAAAATTCAGGTTTTCTGTTTTTTCCCTCCAACAATCTCTTGTTGTTTGATTTACTGTTCTTTTATATTTTGCTGAGATGGCTTTGAGAGAGATGTTCGCTTCAATTGTTTGTTCTCTCTCTGCTGTCTTCCTGGCATCTTCAACTTTGTCCTCCAAACTTTGTAGTTCTTCAGTCCAGTATGGTTTGTAATTTTTCCTCGCTCCTCTTGGAATAGACTCAGTGGCTGCCTGTATTATCGCTCTGTTTAGACTTTCCACTATTTGCTTTATGTTGCCATATCGTGTATTTATGTTTTCACAATATTTGTCTGTTAGTATGGCAAATCTGTCCCAATCTGCTCGTTTGTAATTCCAGCGGGGCAAGGGCTTTTGCTCCTGTGGGACATACTCCATATTCATTACAAGCTTGATTGGTCTGTGGTCACTACCTGCTAATTGGTCCAGCATATGGCGATCGATTTTGTGGAGGATGTCTCCCGTGCAGAAAGCTAAGTCTGGAGTAGAAGTGGTAAGCCATCTTCTGGAGTAGAAGCTCGGTGTTTCATCCGCTTTGTTGAGTAGATGGAGATTTGAGTCTATTTCCCAGTCCTCCAATTCATCTCCTCTTTTGTCAGTATCTGGGTATCCCCATCTATCTGAACGGCTATTAAAGTCTCCGACAATAATGCAGTTTGTGTCAGTTATTTTCATGTTTGAGAGTGTAAGGTCCTTATCTGCTGGGCTATACAGATTGTAGATTCTTATTTTCACGTCCTTTATCATTATATCAACACCTATAATTTCCGTTTGGTTGTCAGAGATCACAGATACTTCGCTGCAAGGTATTGTATTTCGTGTAAGTATTAGAACTCCTCCTTTGTGTCCTTCGCGGTCGAAACGTGTGGCCTGATATCCTCTGACTGAGAATTTGCGATTGGCGTTGAGGTGTGTCTCTTGAATGCATGCCACATCTATTTTATCTTTATGAAGACGCTGTGTTAGGGACTCTTTCTTCTTGTAAACTCCTTCGGCATTCCACTGTAGTATGTTGAGTGTCCGGGGTATTTGGTCAATAGCTCTTAACCTACTCCTCTGTGCCTTGACTCCACAGCACAGGGGAAGGTGACCACCAGTAGTCATGGGTGGACCCCCTCGAGGCAGGGGGCACTATCGCCACCTGATGGGACTTCGCGGGATTAGCACCATAACGATTAATTTTGATTTGTGACATCATGAATTAAGTTACGTTGCACTGCTTTGTCAAGCCTGTGGCTCAGTACATCCGATTTCGACAAGCATTTATTCGGGATGCTTTCCCTAGCCTTTGACTGTCCCCAGTCTACCTACAAGGCAGCAGGTTTTACGTTGCACTGCTTTGTCAAGCCTGTGGCTCAGTACATCCGATTTCGACAAGAATTTATTCGGGGTGCTTTCCCTAGCCTTTGACTGTCCCCAGTCTACCTACAAGGCAGCAGGTTTGTGTGTCTCTTCGTCTGGTCCCTCTCCCTTGACCTGTCCGACATGGGTGGCCCTACCAGTAGCTGTGCTACCGTCGGCATAGCTCTTGGGGTCATTGGGACGCTCAAGCCCCTCTACCTCGTCACGGTGGACACACAGCAGAGGGGAGTAGATATACGATCTTTTCAATTCATTAGTTGGTGTTATCTTCATGCCTATAGTTATGATATGTATTCTTGATTCTCAGTCAATCTAGGTAACACCTAGGTAGTTTGAATCATAACCCTAATGCAGTACCTTTTTCCATATAACATGTTGTAAACATGTCTATTATTAGATTTGAACCCAGTACTTTCTGAGCCAGAGATGGATGCTACAACTCCAAGTCACCCTGTTCCACTTGCAATATGATCTACTGCTTTAGTTTCCTGTTCTCTTGTTTCATAATTAAATTATTAACTACTTCCATCCTATAACATGTTTATTCTTTTATGGAAGTGCTGGTTTTTATTGAAAACAATGAAATTACAGCAAACTTGCCACTTACTTTCGACAATAAAGAAATGACACAAAGGAAACAATGACAACCAGAACCAGTACTGGAGCTGCAATGTAGACAGCCTTCATATTTGGACCTGAGGGTTTATCTGTGAATGTGAATATATCATTAGGTCAATGACTGTTTAGTGTGGCTGCAGAGTTTAATGTGAACATATCATTAAAGCAATGACTGTTTAGTGTGGCTGCAGAGTTTAATGCACTTGAACTTCTGATGTGCTAAAGGTGGGGTTGTGAGTTAATTACCAAAACCGGTTAGTTGGACTTCAATACTGAAGCAATGGCAAGTTACTGAATGTAATAATTGCCTAGCAAATCAACCTGGGGTTGGGGTTGATCACAATGAGCTGTAAAGGACATGCAACATTGTTTTTATAACCAACACAACAGGAACAATGGTTATATCAAAGAAAACAATAACACCAAATTGTGATATAACAATAGAAAGGAAAATGCTTAAATGAGTTGATACATTTAAATACTTAGGGTAATCCTAACATCAGATGGAAAATGTTTAACAGAAAAAGTCAAGCACAAGTTGCATTTAAGAAAATGAAAAGTATATAATACAGAAAGCCACTATCATTGAATGTCAGAAAGAGCGTACTGAAATGTTACACAACCGGTTTATCGTATGGAAGTGAATCATGGAATGTAAATGAAAAATTAGGAACATCTTTGATGCAATGAAGATGTAGTTCCTGAGAAGAATGTTGCGAATACCTTGAACTAGCTGAGGAAGATGTTAATGAAAGTAGAACATTATATACAACTATAAGACAGAAACAGCGTTCTTTGGTCTTATAATGAGAAAAGAGGTACTGGAAAACATTGTGATGCCCTGATAGATCAGTAGGAGAAGAGTTAAAGGCAGACCAAGAGAAATGATGCTGGATGGACTGAGATGGAGGTATGGAGGATTAACATCACCACAGTTGATTTAGAACACCAAAGACCTAGATCTATGGAGAAAAATGAACGCCTAAGCCAACTGGTAAGGCACATGATGATAACCATTACAAATGCCACTTGAATACTGTCATAGAAAAGTAATTAGGATACAAGACAGTTCTGAAGTAACATGTCACTTGTATAATCTTCAAACACATGACAACAAATATATGAAGTAAACATGTTGCGAATTACAATTGCGAATTACAATTAATTAAAATATATGTGACCTAAACATAACAATCAATGAAAGATTATTAGAATGTAACAACTGTAAATGATTAAATTCCTCCCGATATGGAATCTTCTTCTTCTTTATCTGCACCCAGGCTCTACACTAACGACCCAGATAGTTAGTGCCATGAGTCTGGTTAAGTAAAGTATGGTTGGGTAAACAACGGTAGGATAAATTGTCATGGGTGGCCAGAGGAAAAGGAGACACCGGTAGAGGGCTGATGAGAGTAACCAATAATAGACCAAGACAGAATCCACGTGATCAGAAGGATCAAGAAGGGCCACGAACAAAGGGATTCAGTCAGGGTTTGGACGCCATCACGAATAGATCGGAAAACAGAGAGTACGGCCATTGAGCATCTCGAGAGATTGATGGCAGGAAAGCGAGTCATTCTACATCTGTAAAGCAGGCAATGATGGCTGATAAATTCACCACCGCGACCAGGCGGCGAACATGACAATTCGACCAGGTCGAGCTGTAGTGTGCGAGGAGTTGACCGCCTGTACTAGCCTGAGGTTACGTGAAGCGACACAGGTGTAAGTAGTTATGATAATAACTAGTTGTTCAGGGCTAATGTACAATGTGTTTACTGGCCAGAGTGCCGATGTCGCAAAACTGGGCAGTTCTTGTTGAGGAAATAAAGTGTTATATGATGGCCGTCTACTATTCGGAAACAGACGTTACTTCACTGTGTTCTAATGCACGTTTTGTGATAAGTGTCAACACCGCTAACACGCACCCCTAAAGGAGCGTTGGCAGTTAGTTTCTGTATAGCTTCTGGTGGAATGAAATTGCTTGATCACCATGTATTACCAGGGCCATAAAGGAAGCAAACAACAGTAAAACTGTAACCTATCATGCATGTCAAAAGAGGCGACCAAAGGAGGGTAGGTGTGAGACTGGCTGCCTCATCAAATAGAAAAAATGCAACCTACCATAAACAAGTTTACAAAGGTCTTTGCGTGAGCTAGTTGAGGGCCTATATTCCATTGAGAGATGAAAGGCAGAAGAGGAGGAGGAGATAAAGAAGAAGAAGAGTTGGAGCAGAAGATGTAGTAGTAGTTGATGATGCAATACTGTGTGTCTGACCAAGCCTATTGCCACACACAGATCCAAACATGCAACTTGCAATCATTAACAACCACATTTTTGCTGTAGGTATAGACTCAGTAAACTTAAAAATCCTTAAAGACGAGGCAGCAAGGGAAAATTATGAGAAAGAACTAACTGAACTCTTTGTAAAATTACCTAAAGAAAGAATAACAGTGGAAGAAGAATGGGAGATGTTCAAATCAAGCATTTTAAATACTGCAAAAATAACATGTGGAACCACGAAAAAAAACGCAAAAAATGGATAAAGAAAATAACAAGTTGGCGGATTGCAGAAGTAAAGAAAGCGGTAAAAGACAAAAAGGAAAAATATAAAAAGTGGTTGAAGAGCAAACAGGAATGTGATTACATAGAATATAGAATAGCGAGACGACATGTAAGTAGAATAGTAAAGAGGGAAAAACAAAAAGACTGCGAAGAGTATGGAGAAACCCTAAATAAAAACTACAAGGAGGCAACTAGATTCTTCTACAAAAAGATAAGTGCAATGCGAACCAGAGGAGAACCCTTTGACCCAACTGAAATAATTAACAGCGAATACAGAGAACCAATAAGTGAATAAAAACAAATCCTAATAAGATGGAAGCAGTATTTCGAACAACTTCTCAACATCCCATCAGATGTCACAGGAATTCAAGAGACCTACACAGATGTCACCGAAGAACTAGAACCAGACATATTAAAAGAAGAAATTATAGAAGCCATCAGAATAGCCCCATTGAACAAATCACCGGGATAGGATGAAATACCAAATGAACTAATTAAAGCAACAAAAGAAGTAGGAACAGCTTGGCTACATAGACTATTCAACCATGTTTGGGTAGAACAACAGACACCACAAGACTGGGGAAACGCCATAATTATCCCAATTTGGAAAAACAAAGGCAGCAAAAGAGACTGCCCACAATACAGAGGCATTTCACTGTCGAGTCATACTGGGACAATATTTTGCAAAATTCTTGAAAAAAGATTACGAACTACTTTAGAACCCCAGCTAAGCGAAACACAACTCGGATTTAAGAAAAACAAAGGATGCACAGATGCCATTTTTGCTCTTAGACAACTTATAGGAAAATCAATCGAATTCAATGAAACACTCTACTTAGCCTTTGTTGACCAAGAAAAGGCATTCGATAGAGTAGATAGAAATAAGCTATGGGAAATCTTAAACAATATGGAGTGAGTACACATCTTACAAACCTATGTAGAAGTTTATACAACAACAGTGAATGCATAGTGAGAGCAACTGGAGGACACTCAGAACCCTTCACCATAAAATCTGGAGTACGACAAGATTGTGTCCTGTCCCCTCTCTTGTTCATAACATATATAGACAACATATGCAAAGAAACCAGCCAAGCAGAGACAGCAAGAATACAGCATGACGAGAACACAGAATAAGAGCCATCTGCAAATCTAACCATTAGAGAACTCCTGTTTGCGGATGACCAAGCACTCTTGCTCTAATAGCAAAATCAGAAGCTGAATTACAAGACCACATAATAGTCTAAACGAAATGTGAGGGAACATAACATGAAAATTAGCACAAGCAAAACAGAAGTAATGACTATAACTAAAGAAGAACAAAAAAACAATTCACCTAAACGAACATCCCTTGAAACAAGTAAAGAGTTTCAAGTACCTAAGAAGTATAATATCATCAAATGGCAGATCAGAAGACGAGATCGAAAATAGGTGCAATAAGGCATATCAACTCATTGGACAAATGGCACAATACTAAAGAACAAACATGTATCAATAACTACTATGAAAGCACTTTACAACACAATCTTCCTACCAACTCTATGCTACCAATGCCAAACCTGGAGTTACCAGTCAACAGCATACCACAACAAGCAATGATGTACAGACCAGATGGAGACAGGAAGAGGCCAACCATGTAAACATTGGATGGAGGGAATAGCAGAGTCCATGGGAATATCGATATATGAAGCCCATAATCGGGCACTCTCACGATGTTTATACTTCACCTCGACACCGCAAGGTACGAGAGGAACATGATGAGATGAGATGAGATGAGTAGAGACTATGGTGTACAATGCACAGGACCACATCAACTTCTGCATACTTTTTTATTTTTTGCGTTTACTCACTTAGAACTCAAGCATAGTCCATACATGTGCTACTACTTCTAGTGCACTGGACTGATTTTTGTGTGTGGAATAGTTTCCCCTATTGCCAGCATCATTTGCCACCAGGTGAACACTATGACCTCAGATGTACTTGTAATTTACGTCCCCTAATTTGCAACTGTCAATATCAAATGAATCTCACTGGTTGATTTACACATATAGGAACAGTCAGCAACAGAATAAATTAGAATTCTCGCTGCTTTTGCACAGTGTTTTCGCTCCAGAAGAACCAAATAGTATTCTTACGCTTACTGTAACTACTTCTCACTGTAACTATTCATACTTTTTCCCGGTTGCATCCTCACAGTTGGTTTTTAACTCCATTCATATTGTTTACGTTTACATTTGCTCAGATGTCATGACCAATTTATGACTTTTCTTACTACGAGGGTAAGTTAATAAGTAAGTCACAAATGACTGTAGAAAAATAACTAAAGATGATGATAACTTGAAACTAGTTTATTTTTATACATACATTGTCCCTTTATTTCTCAACATAATTTCCACCAACATTGATGCACTTATCCCATCGTTTTATCAATCCTCCCAAACCAGCTGCATAGAACTGCGTGCTTTTTTTTTTCATTTACCTGCCATTCCACAGAAATGTGTGACTTACTCATTGACTCGCCCTCGTAACTTTTTCTACTCAGCTATGCACCGCTTTACAGGACCAACATTTGTCAGTATACACAGGAAACCCACCTTGGCGGAAGACATTTCGCGAATGACGCCGAAGTTGAATGTGAAGTGAAAACGTGGTTTAGAAAACAGAGCACGCAGTTCTATGTAGCCGGTTTGGGAGGACTGATAAAACGATGGGATAAGTGCATCAATGTTGGTGGAAATTATGTTGAGAAATAAAGGGACAATGTATGTATAAAAATAAACTGGTTTCAAGTAGTTATCATATTTAGTTACTTTTCTATAGCCATTTGTGACTTACTTATTAACTTACCCTCATATCTCTACTAGTATTTTTATTTTGTCTTTCTATCCTGCCCAAGCCCTTGAAACGAGCAAACTGGCAAATCTTTTCCTCAATTTAAACATATGCAAACTCTTTGCAAACTGAACAGTCTCTTTCCCGGGAAGGTTAACCCGGTCAACAAATGCCCGCAGAAGTCATGTGTCGGCCTAACGGCGCAAGAACGCAGCTCTGCTGTAAACAGGCACAACGCAGTCACATCCGGAAAAAAAATCTGGATGAACGAAGAAGAAGAAGAAGAAGAAGAGTCTCTTTGAAACCAGCAATCAACTTACCTGATTGTGAAAGCTTCTTGGCTGAAACAATTGAAATGATCTCTCCAGCTTCATGATTTTTTCCAAACAAATTCACTCCAAGAACACCTTTCTTGACTTGGCTTATCACCATGTCTCTTATCTGTACATTAAAATAATGATCGTCACTAATGTGCCAAGAAAGAAAACATCCTTCAAAGTGAAATATTTAAAAAAAACTTAGGATGGCTGGTTATTGTTTTCTTTTTTGGCTCTCACTCACTTTGAACTCAAGCATAGTCCATCACACTACTTCTAGTAGTGCTGGACTGAATTTTGCATGTGGAATAGCTTATTTACAGTGTCCCTCGCCATCAGGTGAACCCACTCTGACTTCAGAGGTACTTTTAATTTATGTCCCCCAAGTCAAGGACGATAGGTCAACATTTTAGTCCAGCTGTCCGGTGTAGGGTGTGAGCCCCTTACCTTGGCATCAGCACACTGGATGTTTAAGAACACATATTCTTATCCATTCGGCCATTGGACATGTGTGGTGTGATTTATACATTTATTATAATTTTTCTGTAATTTAAATAATTTGTATTTATTTTCCAATTATATTTTCACATTCATTCTCAAGTGGGATAAATTATTTACATGGTTCATGATACATATATCAAAATAATAGTAACATGCACAATCTGGGACATAGCAAGTTAAAACTGTCTTCTCTGATCACTGTTAATGGCTTTTTCTTATTGCCATGCCATGTGGCATTATGTCTGTCCACAACCATGTATATCCTTGCCACATAACGGAACATGCGCCACCAAGTATAAAGAAGAGATCTTACTGGATTTTCCCAGACAGTCACAAAACTGGACGACAAATATGAGAAACCAAGGAAAGGAAAACAACGTCATTGGACGGCAACGGGGGACGCTGTGAATTCGTGGATTCTAAAGGATGTGTTTATAAAAGGCTCCGTGTGAAGGTGACACCTGGAGGCGGTAATTTCGTGATGAAGCAGCTGGGAGTCCGGAGAGGAATATATTAAAGACAACACAACAGTAGAAAGACCGGGTGCGGATACCTAGACTTTTATTTAATCAGTTGAACTGAGGATTTGGATAATCAAGCCTCAAGGGCAGCGAGCTGGACTCGGAGCTCGTAAGTAGATGTTATTTAAGTGAGCGCCGATCCTGCGTATAGGGATCAGCTCACGTTTCTACAAGAGTTATATCTTTTGTCCTGCGGCGGAATAAAAGTACGTCTTTCGCTTGCTCGATTTGAGTCCGCCATATGTTCATGATCCTGTTGGTAAGATAGAACATGTTTTGTTGTTCTGATCTGTTCTTGACGAGTTCAATTTGAGTTGCTTTGAGTGTACTGTCCCGTGGGATTTAGAGGACAGGCACTTTAAGACACGTGGGGGTCGTCTCTGGACTGTTTGTTTGTCAACACAGATTCCCCGCCAGTTTCCATAGCTGAACATAAAAGAAATTACGCGCCAGCGGCACATTCCACACCGTGCTACACAGAAAGAAAGAAGGAGCACATGAAAACCCGCGTCACCAAAATGCCGGAAGATCACCCAGAATAAATGAAGTGAAAAGCATTTTGTGATAAAGTAATAACAGGTGAAATTAAAACATCATAAAAACTGTAAGTACGAAAAAAATTAATACGTAATAACTCAATCATGTTCAAGAAGTGCGATCTATTAATCATATCAAGTTTGCACCAGATGCGCAAAAACATTCCACCTTATTGAACACACCACAGCGCTATGAAATATTAGAAACAACGAACATTTAGTAATAGTGTAACTTATTTAAGAACAGTATTTATTTAAAGAATATACAGTTACAACTATAAGTCTACGTGAGAAGAGAAGATGGTGGTTACATAAGAGATATACGAAACAATGGACACCATGGTCGACATTGAAAAGAATTATGTCGATGTGAGTAGGCAGTGAGATCTGAAGAAACACTGCGCTGCCACAATTCTACACCACAGTAACCTATTATACTATAGCACAACGATTGACAATTTGTATTCAAGAATCTGTGATCGATTGGAACTGCTCGAAAGTGTTGCATTATGTTGAGCAATTTGCTGAATCTATGAAGTTCATTACAGACTCAGACATTTGTCACAATTTTATCAGATTTATCGGTGGACTGATATACACATGATGGGGTGTACTGCCGACGCACAGTTATAGTTACGTGGTTGGAAAGACATTCCCTAATTCTGTGAGCAGCACAGAAAGTTTTGACTTGTTGGTTCAGAACGCCAAAGCATTTAACTACCTACATTTGTGGGACATGTACATCATACGTTCATTATATCTTCTGCCGACACTACTTTATGTCTGAATTATCGGCGCATAAGTGAGTTAGTACATATTACGACATTTTATATGCACACTTCGTCATGTGTCAAGATGGATAGCACGTACACCACGGACACTCATCTCCACCATAATTAACAAGGAAGATGTTGCGTTATTTGGACGTTGCACATATATGAACATATTTACAACTGGACGTTACATACATCAACGCATAATGACAACCAGGTCAGTGTACACATATTTATTACGTCATTGAGGACATTACATTAGTCACATACCGGACACTTCATCACACGTCAGGACGACACGCACACGTACACTATGACATATTATTGTTGAAATTGTCGAGGATTTCTCTACCATCGAGCAAGTCAACGCGGTCAATCGGGACCGAACACGAACTCCTCACGTCGACATTTATGAACTGAATTTACGAACGTACTCTAATACGCTGACGCCAGGACATACGAACACTGTCACACGGATCGATAACAAGACTACACTATCGTTTATCATCGTGATAACGGGCACACAGCCTGTTCACTCATTAGACCTTACTTACCAGAAGTCGAATCACGTCTTTCAACTGTGCTTACTTCACTGTGGACATCATTCACTCAAATACCTACAGCGCACATTCAGCCTAAAGTATAAATACTAAGGCTGAAATAAACTCAAGTTTCGTCGATATACCACAGCCGACTACGTGTTCTTATGAGTCGGTGACGGACCACGTCGGTCCAGGGTACCGGTACAAGTTAATTGTACTATCATCTCAAGGCAGGAGCAACAATCGTTACACAACTCCTCACATATTTTCATGCCAGGATACCACTAATCGATTGCCAATTACGGATCAGTATAGTTTGGAACTTATCAACACGTAATTGAGAGTCTCAAATTATATCAATTCTCGAGCGATTCAAATATTACTCTACGTTCGGGAGATGCACTAAAGGCCAGTAGCAATTGTATTGTTGATGTATTATAGCATTGATCCTAGTAATAAGGCGCTATTTATCAATTTTTTTTGTTCTGATCTTGCTGGCGTCACCACAATACTATTGTCTTGTCATAACTGTAGTAGTATAGTATGTGCGTTACCCGTTAAAATGTGGATACAAAAATGTGTTATTGTTTGTAAACAATAATATGTATTCGCGTCACTCGTCATTCATCTTTGATGATTGTTAATTGTCTTGCGTTACATATATATTGTATATTCAATATATTTCTTCATATTTATTTCTCTAGTATATTTATTTAGTTTATTATAGAGATATTTGATTGATTTTTTTTGTGGTGTTCGAGTTGACACTACAAATTTATTTGAGTTGTATTTGCTCAATTGTGATACAACATTTACTGTACTATCCGAGTGATAGTGATCTGAGACAATATTACAATTTTGTCGATTCTTTTCTTCTCTTGCCTACGACCATATTTATTTCACTCAGATAGCTCATTTTACAGGTAGGACATTAAGAGAAGATGTCTACGCTGCAATATTTTTTTGAAATGGGTGAGAAGTCTGGTCTAACTGGTGCTGAGCTTCGAAATTGGGCAAAGCTTGAGTTCAGTGAACAACAGAAACGTGACAAGGAGGAAAGACAACTTCAAGCCACACGTGAGAAGGAGGAAAGACAGGAAAGATTGGCATCGGAAAAGGAAACCAAACAACTTCAGATGGCTCTTGAGAGAGAACTGAAAGAAAAAGAGATGGCTATCAGACAAAATGAGATAGTTTTGGAACGCGAAAAAATTGCAGCAGAAAAAGAGAAGTTAATTATGGAAATGCAATTGAAAGAAAAACAATTGGCGTTTGATAAAGAGCGACTTGCTACAGAAACACTCTGGAAGGACAAGGAGGTTGAAGGTAACATAAAGGTCAAGACGCTTGAGATGGAACGTGGAGCTGAAATCGAACGAGAGAAAATGCTGGCTAAACAGAACGATCCTGTGAAAAAGTACCAAGGTTTATTCAGGAATTTTCAACAAGGTGATTCAGTTAGTTCATGGTTAACCAACTTTGAAGTGCTCGTAAAGTATTACAAGGTACCGGAGAAGGACGTACCGATTTTGTTTCATCGTCACCTCGCGTTAGAGCCGTTGAAAGTGATAGAGTTAATTCCTGAGGATTTACGTACGAACTACAAATATATGCACGATCGGGTGCTATCACATTTTTCTTTGGATGAATCTGGTTTACGGACTAAGTTTAAAACACTTACACCGAAATCGAATCAAACATTCCTGGATTTCGCTTCGGAAATGTCTTCTAGTTCTGATAAGTGGTGTAAGGCTGCGGATATTAATGATAGTTATGAGAAAGTGAGGGACTTAATTATCAGAGACAGACTATTGTCTGCAATACCAGAACCTATGTCAGTATTTCTTATGGAAAACAAATGTAAAAGTTTAAGTGAAATGGAGAATAAGGGTGAATCTTATTTCAATGCACATAGGGATATTTTTGCTAACTGTACACAACCTGAATTAGTGATAGGAGCAAGTGCAAAATTTCAAAAGAGGAAACAGTAAGTTTAGAAAGTTTGGTAGTAGTACTAATAGAAATAGTCCGTACAATAGAGAAGGTGATAGACCAAGGAAAGGCCAATTCACCAGATGTCAGTATTGTAGATTATCGCACGGAAACTTAGAGATGTGTGATAAATATCCAGGTTATATCGCATATCTGAAAGACATTATTACTAAGAAGAGAAGTAAGTATGACTCTTTTAAAAGAAGCATTAAATGTTTCTCATGTAGGGCGTACGGACACACAAGCAGGTCTTGTCCAATGAGAAATTCCTGGAAGGAAGCGAGTATCGCATATGTGTTGTCTAGTAGTAGTAGCGATTCAGATGATCTAGAGGACACACACGCAGCCATAATAGAATCATACAATAACAAAACAGGTAAAGAAGGTCATAATAGTAATGATGACCTTACATCAGCCAATAAGAGACATATTCACGAGGCAAATGCAGCATACACTCGTCAAGGTACTCTGACGATACACCAAGCGTTGGTGAATGGTTTACCAACAACCTGTTTTAGAGACACAGGGTCCGATATTACAGGTGTTAATCACAAACTCATAAGAGAAAGTGATTATACAGGTAAAAGTATTGAGTGAAGGACATTTGGGGGTACAATAGAAATGTACAAAACTGCATGGGTCAGTATAAAATGCCCATACTATAAAGGTCGAGTGTGCGCAGCAGTACTACCAAACCCATGTGCTGGGTTGATAATTGGTAACATCGCAGATGTCAAAGATTACGCTCAAACTATAGAACGCAAACCTGATGTGATACTCACAACAACACAAGAAGAAGGAATTACACATTCATTAAAAGTTCAACTGACTGGTAATAACAACAGTGTGACACACAAAAATAGAACAAAAGTTAAACACAATAGTTACAAACAACAGATGAAATGGGATGTTGTAACCATATTTATGACAAACATGTTGAGTTGGCTTAAATTGACTTTATCTCAGGTTACATCCATAGTCACAAACACAGCCTCACAAACAAAGGCATATATAGATGATATTGCGAATAAAAATACAGTCATTCAATCACTCAAGAAAATGTATACACAAGTCAATAATAACAAACAAAATTACGATGCATTAATTAATGCGTACTTTCTTTGCTTGGCTTGTTTCTGCTACAAATTAATCAAATATACTTTATTGTCGTTATATATACGAGTGAAAGTTATGACAGTGTTCAATTTAACAAAGTTGAAAAGTACAAATATGAACATACGTTCAGTACGGAAACACCATAAGTATGATAGAAAGAAAGAGAGAAAGAAATAGAATAAAAGGGAAGAATAAAAGAAAAATAGAATGGGATGAAAGTGTTAGGTTCATATTAACACAAAATACATTATAGACACATTTACAGTCTTATTACTTAGAATTCCAAATTTTTTAGATCTAAATCTATATTTGTTCAAAGTGTTCACGCTATTTCATATCTCCACACTTAGGTGTGTGAAAATATTTTAGTTCTCTATTTTACAGATAATTGTTAGTAACTATATTGTTATTTTATGATGATGAATTGGTTAAGGATTTATTCTTGTTGAGTCATAATATTAGAATATAATTCTGAGTTATTTTCTTAAAAAGTCTTAAATCTTTGAAATGTATGATTTTTCACATGTATATATCTATATTACAGACCTATAAAAATAGTTGGACAGAGGATCATGAGAAATTATTACAACAAATAAAAACTCTATTTAGTACATATCCTATTTTGAAATTACCTGATATTTCAAAAGATTTTGTTTTACAAACGGATGCTAGTTTACATGCTATTTCAGCTGTATTACTTCAATTGCATGAGGGGAAACTACATCCTATTCTTTATTTCAGTAAAAAGCTATCTGAAACTCAAAGAAATTATGCTGTTACTGAATTAGAGGCTCTAGCTTTAATTGAAAGTATTGAGAAGTTCTCTAGATACTTACTAGGTAGGAAATTTCTGGTTCTGTCGGATAACAAACCGTTACAAATTTTCAAATCGGGTCATCCGAAGAATTCTAGAATACATAGATGGTCATTACTATTACAAGACTATGAATTTGACATCTGTCACATTCCTGGAAAGGATAATAATCTTGCTGACATTCTCAGTCGATTATAGTTGAATAGAAGGGCAGATCTTTGTTATAAGTTAATTAGTTATATATATTAATGTTCTGTTCTTTCATAAGTTATTAAGATATATTCAGATGGCGCCTAATTGAGGGAGCAATGCTATAAGAATCAACTAAATATTAATAGATTATTATTACAAATAGAATTTAGTCAATTAGGTACATATGTTACCGATTTTCCATTGACAGCTTGAGTGAAGGCAATACTCGGAATAAGAACGTCACAAGAGACGCGTGATTGGAACATTCATTGTGCATTCAATGTGCCAAGTATTTTGTTTTGTATTGTCACACTAACTTTGAACAGTATATGATTGTGTTAATAATAGTTATTCATTAGTTGATTGTTAAATTATTAATAAGTAATTGTAAATTAGTATTAATGTGGTATTAATATAAATAGTGAATTCTATGATATTAATTATTTACTTGCATTAACAATGTTGTTAGATTAATTAATATTATATTAGATGGATTAAGCTGCACAGAAGGAGCAAAAGAATAGATACAATCAAGCGACATTCTTAAAATATCCACAGGAAAAGGATCAATGGATTCTCAAGGTGGAAAGCGTATAAGTCACCCTACCCATGGAGATAAATTTCAGGAAAAGAAATAGATGTATGGTACCAAACAAGGACAACAAGGATCAACTACAACAAAAATGGTTACATGGAAAACCTCATTATTACCCTCGTCCTAAACTCATGGTAAAACCTAGAGTTAGGACACACTTGTCTATTATGACAAGGTAGGGACTGATATGTTTATTAGTTGGTCTGATTGCCCATGATCAGCCACACGACGTCCAACGGAGGGTTTGGGCAGGTGGGCGTGCCCGTTATGTAGCTTTATTTTTTTTTAAGGGTAGATAAGGGGGTAAAACCAAGTGCTATTCAGTTGTAGTTAAAAGAAAAAAAAAAAATTGTTGTGATAGTCGTACAGATATACAGATATAAAGGAAAAAATTATAATTTTTTTATCTGGGAGGGGGCATTATGCCACATAACGGAACATGCGCCACCAAGTATAAAGAAGAGATCTTACTGGATTTTCCCAGACAGTCACAAAACTGGACGACAAATATGAGAAACCAAGGAAAGGAAAACAACGTCATTGGACGGCAACTGGGGACGCTGTGAATTCGTGGATTCTAAAGGATGTGTTTATAAAAGGCTCCGTGTGAAGGTGACACCTGGAGGCGGTAATTTCGTGATGAAGCAGCTGGGAGTCCGGAGAGAAATATATTAAAGACAACACAACAGTAGAAAGACCGGGTGCGGATACCTAGACTTTTATTTAATCAGTTGAACTGAGGATTTGGATAATCAAGCCTCAAGGGCAGCGAGCTGGACTCGGAGCTCGTAAGTAGATGTTATTTAAGTGAGCGCCGATCCTGCGTATAGGGATCAGCTCACGTTTCTACAAGAGTTATATCTTTTGTCCTGCGGCGGAATAAAATTACGTCTTTCGCTTGCTCGATTTGAGTCTGCCATATGTTCATGATCCTGTTGGTAAGATAGAACATGTTTTGTTGTTCTGATCTGTTCTTGACGAGTTCAATTTGAGTTGCTTTGAGTGTACTGTCCCATGGGATTTAGAGGACAGGCACTTTAAGACAATCCTCTACCACCAATAATTTCTCATACAATGTCCCCACATGTCACCACACTCTACCACCAATAATTTCTCATACTTCTTCTTCTTCTTCTTCTTCGTTCATCCGGAGTTTTTTTTAACGGATGTGATTGCGTTGTGCCTGTTTACAGCAGAGCTGCGTTCTTGCGCCGTTAGGCCGACACATCCGACTTCTGCGGGCATTTGTTGACCGGGTTAACCTTCCCGGGGGTTTCTTAGGACGTTTGACTCTCACTGTTGTGGTGTTATCCCCCATCCCAGCTGGTCCATATAGAACAGCCAAAGATCCTGGTCAGCCCTCAAGGGAAGGCAGGGGCAGACCATGGGCATTCCCCGCCATCCAAGGAGGCTTCCATACTTGCAGGGCCGATACATAGCGCTCTGGTACTGGACTCACCCAAGGAATCGTCACGTCCTGCACATGGCTGCTTAGCCTCACTTCCGTATATTGGGCCTTCCGTTCATCATAGGCTGTTCTTCCGGAAACCAGAAGTATGCAGTCTGCAGATGACATCCACACAGTGAGCTTTCGATTCGGACTTTCCATGTAATGGATTTGCTATCCAAGCAATATTCCATTTCGTGCCACTAGGACACTTTTCCACCTTTTATGAAGCCCACACAGTGGGCTTTTGATTCAGACTTTCCACGTAATGGATTTGCTATCCAAGCAATATTCCATTTCGTGCCACTAGGACACTTTTCCACCTTTTATGAAGCCCACACAGTGGGCTTTTGATTCAGACTTTCCACGTAATATTTCTCATACAATGTCCCCACATGTCACGATGCCAACATGTCCAGCATCTTCTTATCTTCCCAGGCCTCTCTTCCCTTCCAACTTTCATGTTGTCATGACAAACTCCAGCTTTCCCCTTCTCATGATGTACTCAAAGAATGTGGAGAGCTGTTAGTAGCAAGCAAGCAGAACAAATACTTACAGCATCAACACTTTCCTCTCCTGGGGCAGAGGATGGAAAAACAAAGAGATTTGCAGTGGTCGGTGTGGTACTGGTGATGACTGCTTCCAGACGTTCAAGTCTGACACCCAAATCCTACAGTTGTAAAATCGAGATAAAAACAACTGATATATACTCCTCAAATGAGAAATCAAATGGCTATGCCATAACAATTTATTCTAAAATATAAAACCACTGGTACTGAGTTAATTTAAAACACAGGGGACAACAACAACAACAAAAAAATATGTGCTATATTCACTTACTGTACACAAAAATGCATAATACAAAATAAAGCCAAGGAAAAGTAATGATGAAGCAATATAAATCTGAAGTATGTAGTGCATTAAAAGTTTGAAAAAATGTGTTGTGGTAGAATGACAATCAAAGTTCTTGTTGTAGACCTTAAAAACTGGGAACAACAAATGTTGAAATAAAGACCAACAAATATATGGAGAACACAGGAACAAATTGTTCCAAATATGATGGTATCAGAAAATGTAGCTTAAAACCTGGTTATACAAGCCATTGAAGAAAAAAGTACAAAGACAATTTAGTTTTAGTGACAGATCATATGGTAAAGTCTGCAATGGTATCATCTGTCTGAGATGATAAAATCACCGGAACTAACCAATCATCTCCCACACACTAGATAAAGGGACAGCAGAGCATGTAGACATACCATGACAGCATGAATAAAAACTATTTGTACTGTCATAAAGATGCAATTCAATTCAATTTTTATTATTATTACAACCTTGTACTATGCAAGGAAATGTAACACTGTAACCTACCAAGCTTGTTCTTAGGGGGACAAGTGTGGCCCATTAAAGCAAGCCTAATTCGACATGATGACAAACTTTCATGGTTAGTTTTGTTTTCCATTATGACCGTCTGCTAAATAAATTATTTTAACTGAATAACCACATTAACCACGTGCTATCAGTTTAGAATCTTTCATAAAGTCCTTTAAATCAGAATAACTATAATCTAAAATTGTTTAAAACTATTATCCACTGTAAATACGCAAGGCCGAAAACCAGAGGGCGTTGTCATTTCTAAAATCAGAAAAGTAACCACAATTTAACTGAAATTTCTGCTCAAACTTGAAATGCTTGCTACCTCACGCCGTGTTTTCGAATGAGAGACCTTTTTCCGGTGTAAAACGTCATTTACTGGGCATTAAAATTACGGAAGATATGCAAAATGAATCAAGACATCGAACTGTCAAAATTTCGCCATTATAGTGGCGAATGGCAGACAAAGGATGTTACTTTATGCCATTAAAGTGGCGCATGGCAGAGAATCAGTTAATAAATTTAAGTGATATCTATAACATGGCACAGTAAAATAAATTATTAAAACATGACGTCAGCCTTGTTTATTAAAAAAATAATCAACAAATATTCAGACTCATCATACCTGTGCGAAGTGCTGCTTGATTCTACGTATGAAGTAAGACTACACACAACAAATACTCACAGACTCATACAGCGTCAACTGCTGCTTGATTTTATGTGATGTAAGACTACAGACAACAGATATTCATAGACTCATACTTCGGCCAAGTGCAGCTTGATTCTATGTAAGAAGTAAGACTACAGACAACAAATATTCACAGACTCATACCTCGGCCAACTGCTGCTTGATTCTAAGTGTGAAGAGTTCCGCTAGTACAGGACTAAAGCTGTACTTGTCCACATTGCTGCTGAATGTCAGTATTAGAATCTCTGCATCATCTGTCATGGTGGTGGTGGTGGTAGAGAAATAAAAAAAAAAGTCGCTGGTTAAATAGCTACTCTGATAACACTTGTTTTCTAATATCATGTTATGTAATGTGCCAGGTAACCCATGCTATTATTCTGTCAATCTGCAACCATGTTTTCAGTATCTTGTAAGTTCCACTGCTGAATGGTTTCTGTGTCATTCCACCAACCCTCCACAAGGGCCACAACAAACTAAGATACATCCTGCTCAACAGGCTAAAGATAGAAACTATTGGTGAATATTATGGTGGAATTTGTGAATGCCAGCCAAAAACTTGATGCAAGACTGTCCAACTTATGCAGAATATAGAAATGCTCTTGGCCTAAACCAGCTCCATTCAAGGACAAACTCTTTGGAGGCATCAACAACGTCAAGTTATAACTTGAAGTAACAGAGTAATATAAATATAATATATATTCCGTATGATATCTGAAAGTGTAAGAAGAAGAACAACTACAATATATTAGCATCTTCTCACTCTACAGTTATTTAACACCTCCCATATTCGCAGTAGTCACAATGTTCTCCTATTTCTTCTCACAACTCACAAATAAGTGACTTTCTTATATCTTTAAATTTCTCATGGCAAATAAACACAAAAGCCTTTTTCATTCATCTGATATTTTAAAATCTTTTGGACATATTTGCTCTGTCTATTTTACAGTGGAGCTGTGACATTTGCACCTCTCAGTCAACTTCTTGCCAGCATTTGCTTGACCAAGTCTGCCTTCCTAGGTATTTAGGACATTCCACGGCCTCGGAGTTGTGATGTCATCTTAATTGCTCTATTAGAACCAGCTTATCAAATTAATAGTGAAAACCTTTGATGGATACAGTTTACCCACAATTTGAGGGTGGGCTGATGAGTGCCAGAATGATCTCTGATCACTTCATTTCTAGGGTCAACGAATTCCGAGATCCCCTGCCAGTTCAGTTCATGCCAATAATGGCCATTCAGACGTGGTGTACAATGAGCTGTATGTATGGCAGACATCTTGCATGGGGTTTTGTAAAATCAGCACAGAGCCCGCTGGCATCAAGGTATGGTACAGGGTATTGCTTTATAAGCATCACAACAGCCTTCTTTCCCCCATGCCTGTGATCACAGTCACCACCCCACAAACATACACATCTATTACACTGTTAATTTCCTTGTTTCTTTCCAGACATTCACTTGTGTCACTGAGCATGTATATTATTATTTCTGATCAAAATTGATTTCCTTCCATGCTAGAGAAATCAACAAATACTCAGTCTCTCTTTGTGATTCTGAAGGAGACAGTAAAGGTAATCCCATGACATCACTGCTCCAAAAGTGTAAAATCTTCACATATACTAATCCCAGTATATTAGTGATATTACAGTAGATATCACCACAGAAGTATTAAATGTTAGGCCTTAATATATAGTAAATTTGTGTACTGTGGTGAAATGTGACTTATTGCTATATCTTGTATGACCTATTGCTATATCTTGTGCAATGGAAGTAATCTTTAACCAAAAACACAAAAAAACATTTACTTATTGACAGTATAATAAATGGGAAGGAGGTGGGATATGCAAGTAAGTAAGTAAGTAAGTAAGTCAGCCAGTCAGTCTCTGTGTGTGTGTGTGTGTGTGTGCGCGAGCGCGCATGCGCATGTGCGTGTGTGTGCATGTGCGAGCTGACCTTTCTTTCCCTGAAAGATAACTGTATAGATTTTCCTGTAACTTGTCTGTCATTTTAGAGCCAATCTCAGACATATCAATCATATTAAAACACAGACAATAGATTGCACGATTTCTTGCCTGGCATATTTTGCTGGATCTCGTCAGGTACATACTGCAGAATTCACACAACAAAGTAAAATAACTAGATAAATCCTTTAAGCTGAAATATACACATGTTCGCACAGTAATGTCAATTGCCTACCATGCAAATTTTAAACACACGAAAGGCACTTTCTCTATCAATCACATGGCCGCTTTCCAACACATGCCTAGAATTGGGAAGTTTCCGGTGTCGGCCCCCCTAGGCTCCCATCGCCTGTATGTAGTATCTTGTCAATCCATTGAGGTATGTGTTCAGCAACTCTGTTGTTCAACTGCCGCTCTGTTCTGCCGATGTAGGTAGATTGGCACCTACATGTGAATTGGTAAATGCAATTAGATTTGGTGTACAGAGGGACAGGTTCTTTTACTGCTGGGGTGGGAATAGGTGTGGTTCTGTACCTAATAACTGGAGTTGCAGCATAGAATGTTCGGCCGCCTGCTGTAATGAGCTTGTCCTGTAGACGTTGCATTACGTCATCCCCTTGAAAGGTTAGCTGGATGAATACCTTGAGTTTACGGGCGGTAGTTTCGTCTGGTTTTGGTTTGGGCTGTTAGCAGTGGCACTTTATAAATCCTGTGGAGTACCCATTCAGATTTAAGACATTCTTCAGAGTTTCAAATTCCTCTGTCAGTATGTCCTGGGTGCATATCTTCTGAGCACGGTCAAACAGGGTCCGTACTAAGCCCCGTTTGTACTGGACAGGTGTGAAGCTCTGAAAATTTAAGTATTGGCCAGTCCAAGTTTCTTTGCGGTACATCAATCTTTGAATTGTGCAGTCTGCTCTATGTCTCATTAGAATATCTAGGAACGGCAACGCTTCGTTATGTTCGTGTTCCATAGATAGAGAGATGTTTTATTCCATCTCCATATTAAAACAGTTCTATATCCATATTAAAACAGTAAAACAAATGATGAGCAATAGCTACAAAACAAGTCACAAAATACACATCAAAGACCTCACCAAAGATCTGAATCAACTGCTCCTTGTAGACGGATGAAACAGAATTAACCGCCTCCACAGACATTCGGTATGTCCCAGCCTTGTCAAACATGTGAGTGACAGTGTTGTTCCATGTTAACTCTGGCAGGTGGCCGGCATTCTGGGGATGACACAGTAAACACAGATGAAGATAAAACATGGATAAATTGACCATTAAGTTCTTCTTCTGCCTGTTATTCTCTAAAGGAGGATAGCCCTCAGCCAACTCCCACCAAGCCCTCTTATCTTTTGTCATCTCGTGCAGCTTACTCCATGTTCTCCCTATATTATTCATCTCGGTCTCTTGATTCTTTTCTCCTAGTGCAATGGTTCTCAATCTTTTTTGGCCCAAGCACCCCTTTACCGTATGTTCAGAATGTCATTCTCCCCTTTCGTATTTCCTCCCTCTAGATCCCCCCTTCCTTTTACACAGTATACGTAAAAATTGAAGCTAAATTTAATAACACATACTAGAGCAAGCCTAGCCGTCTACATAAAACGTGATATGCAGGTCTACTTACATTACAAAACAAATTTCATAAGGGGGAGAAGTACAAAATTGTTAAGTACTGAAGGAAAAACAATATCAAGTAATCGGTTCTTGTTAGGAGAAGAAATTCTCCACCAGTTGAGAACCACTATCCTAGCGTTTTTAGGTGAACCTCAATTTCTGTCACTGTGTTGAACCAGAGAAAGGACTTTCTACTAGTTATACTATATTGATTATGTGGTTGTTTCGGGATTTGAAATTTAAATATTGAGCACAACCCACTACTGGCAACGCCGATCGCATTCTGGTATGAACCTAAGGCCTATCCACGTCAATATGGAAGCACTATACTCGAGTTTCGCCCTTGTTTGAGCTCGTCAGTAGTGCATATCCCTGACCGGATCCGGAAACAGTCCCGGATCACGCGTGTGAAGCGGGTGTGTAACCACGCGGCACACACTGGACACACCAAATGATCACAGCAGAACACCACAACGCTACCCATCATAGGCTATGCTCAAGATTGCCCAATCGCCGCGACCGACGTCCGTCAATCGATGGGACCCGAACGATCAGGACTTCTCACTGGCAAGGAACACCAGGCCTCCTAAATCCAGTGAGCAATAATAAATTGATTATGTGGTTGTTTCGGGATTTGAAATTTAAATATTGAGCACAATCCACTACTGGCAACGCCGATCGCATTCTGGTATGAACCTAAGGCCCATCCACGTCAATATGGAAGCACTATACTCGAGTTTCGCCCTTGTTTGAGCTCGTCAGTAGTGCATATCCCTGACCGGATCCAGAAACAGTTCCGGATCACGCGTGTGAAGCGGGTGTGTAACCACGCGGCACACACTGGACACACCAAATTATCACAGCAGAACACCACAACGCTACCCATCGTAAGCTATGCTCAAGATTGCCCAATCGCCGCGACCGACGTCCGTTATTATAGTTATACTATAGTTAGTTATACTATAAACAAGTTTTCTCAATGTGTGTCCTACCCAGTATCTTTAGCTCACCTCTTGATCAGCTGGAATTTGTTTAGTTCTTTCTATAAGCTCCACACCACTTTAGTCATTCTGTTGTGTGCAGGCACCAGTTAACAGCTGTTTGTAGTTTGTTAGTAAATGTTGTAGTCATTCTCCATGTATCTGATCCATACACCAGCACTAAATTGTCTTTAGAGTTAATTATTCTAAAATTGGTACTAGATTTAATTTCTTCAAATTTCACACATTTTCTAGTGCAATGAAAGCTCCTCTTGCCGATTGCGCTCTATCTGTCCTTCCATCTTTGTCTATATTGCTACGTGTATGATTCCACCTCTAACTCATTAACTACTGTGTCCAAGAACAAGCTGTTGCAGAATTAATTTATGTAAAATTTTTTTAACCTTACTGTAATTTCAGATGCAGTTTGGCAACTGTCAAAGCATTGGGATATTTGAAAATTACTAATGAGTTACTGCTTATGGTGGTGCAGTGTTTAGTGCACTTGCCTGCCAAGACAGTGACCTGGATTCAATCCACAGCAGTAGCATAATTATTTTCCCTACTAGTATAACCCTGGGGTCATCCAAACCTCATAATAATGGGTGCCAGACAATTTTAAGAGATTTCTGGGAAGGAAAGGCAGCTAAGAAGTGAACTGACCAACGCACCTCATTTTCGTTATGGCCTAGAATATGTGAAGACCTCACACTTCAGACCCCAATGGCAGTCTCTGCCATGGAGCTATCTTTGCTGCCTCTTAGTTAGTTAGTTAGTTAGTTAGATAGTTAGTTAGTTAGTTAGTCGCAGTTCCAACTTCACAGCAACGGGTCGTCCCCATTATGCTCCGTTCCTGTGCCAGTGAATATCACACAAAATGCTCTCCACTGCCTAATGTGAAAAGTGGAAAAGACAGGAGTCTCGACAAACAACAGCCCGCACAGATACACTGTGCATAATGCCGCCGCCAGAATGTCAACACACCAGTTCCCCACGAAACACCCAATTCATCTCTGATGGAATCGGCAGTCATTTTCCTATCTGGATGTTTCCTAGATGTTCACCCACACAGTCCACGAAAATACAGTTCATCACCGACGGCAGTGGCAGTCAGCCAGAAGCCCAAATGAATGAAGTTAGACACTGTTAGCAGTTTATGGCAGGTAATGTTTTAACAGTAATTAGTGCTGCACCAATATTCTAACATGCATTCACTTCAAGATTATTTATAGTAACTACATGAAGTTTGATGCACTAAGAAATGGCATAGCTACTGATCTTCTTTCTCCCCGGGAAGGTTAACCCGGTCAACAAATGCCTACAGAAGTCGGATGTGTCGGCCTAACGGCGCAAGAACGCAGCTCTGCTGTAAACAGGCACAACGCAATCACGTCCGAAAAAAAACTCTGGATGAACGAAGAAGAAGAAGAAGATCTTCTTTCTGAATTAGGAAAGGAACAAGCAGTCAGGAAGGGAACCGGTCAACTGATCTAATAATAGGGTGGTCCATTTTTAACATTTACAACATAGTTTTAGCAGTTCAGGTAAAAGATTTCCTTCCACATTACACCATTAGACAACCATTATACATTGCCTACTGACAAAGAGTAGATAATTATGCAACTTTCATAAAACAGCTGTTTATTTTGTTGATAAATCTTTATTAGCAGATGAATTTGAATGTTTGAAGTCTGGTCTGAGAAAAGAATGTCCCAAAACTGTTACATTTATTCTGGTAGCTCATGGACAAATTAACTTTAATTCTTAATGAGAAAACTCATTGTGGTGTAATACATTTATTTACTTATATATACTTTATATTTATTTATTATCTATTATTACTTATGTATACTTTATATTTATTTATTATTTGATATGCATTTATTTAAAGCACAATGTGCACAGAAAGAAAATGTCTAGCTAAATATGTATTTGTAAGCGACAATATTTACTTTCTGAACTCTTTAACAAATAATAACACAACATAGTGACATGTTATTTATTATTCACATTTAAAATTAAGTGTTATAAACTAAACCAGTGAAGATGTCAATGCCCAAAACTACCACAAAAACAGAGGTCAAAGGTAACAGTAAGCCGCCTATTGTTATTATTGGCAGGTGAATTCCAGGATTACAAATCTTGACAAAATTCTCCCTTGAAGGGAATTTGTAAATATGCATCTCCATCATCATTCAGTGGTGTGTCTCGGCACAACTTTTCCCCCATGATAGTTTTTAAAAACTGTTATTTATCCTCAGACAGGCCCGAAATATTTCATTTTCCTCAATTTTAAATGTCTTAATAATCAATTTGATCCTATATTGAGTTCTTGTTGGATATATCTGTTTTCAGTCCGAAGAATGTTTAGGCTTCTGTAAAGTTTAACTCTTCTGTAAAAAGTTTATATTCAAACTAGCACATGTGCTTTCAGCAAATTTGTTAAATGTCCAAGTTTCACACACGTATGTTGTCACACTCTCAGTACTCTGACTTGTGTTGTTCTGTTTCAAACAATGAAGGTTTTAATTGTTTCAGTTTTTACAGAGCAATGTTTGTTGAAAATATGCAATTCAAACTTTAATGCACTGAAAAAAAAAAAGAGTTCAAACTAAGTTTTCAAGGGGATTCACAAACAGCAACAGTCATTCACAAACAGCAACAGTCATTCACAAACAGCAACAGTCATTCACAAACAGCACCGGGGAAGGTTAACCTGGTCAACAAATGCCAGCAGAAGTCGGATGTGTCGGCTTAAAGGCGCAAGTATAGCAGCTCTGTTGTAAACAGACACAATACAATTACGTCTGAAAAACACTCCGGATGAACGCAGAAGAAGAAGAAGATTCACAAACAGCTACAGTCATTCACAGACAGTGGTGTGCACAGGGTCAGTAGGTAGCATGGCGCACAAAGACATACCACAGAGAACCACTACTGTAGCAGCAGGGAGCCATGGTAGCTCAGTGGCCAGCATGCTTGTCTGAGGCACTAATTTGTTTAATGACCTGGGCTCACAAGTCGACTTAGACTAAAATGAAATTTCCTGGGAAATAAAGATGGCCAACATGATACTGAGCATACAACCCACTGAGTGGCAATCAGTCTAAAAAATATGGAGCTAGCACCATATACCATTAAGAGTCTTGGTACGAAAATAGGTTCTTTACTGTCCTACTAACTGTAGCAGGTGAAGTACCCAGACACTCATGGACAAAGATTGATTACTGTACCCCCTCTCCAAAGGTCCATACGAAATGCACATGGTCTGAGGTTGTGTCAATCACTCTGCTCGCGGAGGTGGGTATCACGTTAAATGTCACAGGCACTCCAACCTTTCCTGCAAGTGGTGCCAACAGGTACATGCTCGCAAGAGGATCTGTGGGGGAAATATGTTATATGACTGAAATGATTACTGTGATGTAATGAATGAAAAATAAAAGAAAGAAGGCTGAGAGAGAGAGAGAGAGAGAGAGAGAGAGAGAGAGAGAGAGAGAGAGAGAGAGAGAGAGAGAGAGAGAGAGAGAGAGAGAGAGAGAGAGAGAGAGAGAGAAATGATACTGATGACATCACCAATTAAGTGTCAGTGTCTCTTTAAGTATGGTGCTAGCACCTTATACCCAATATGCCTGAAAGCTTGAAAAAGGGTCTTAATCAGTAAATTGTTTGTAATATTCATGTCATGTATCTTATAAGTCTAAAATGTCATGTCATATCAGATTATTTAGTCTTAAGAATGCTATGAAATCGCTGAACAAACCATTTCATATTTGTGACATGTTCAATAACTTATTCTTGGGAAGAGAATGTGGTGGTTTCACCTTGACTTTCACACCTACCCCTGTTGTTTACAACCTCTGCCACTGGCAGTAAGATTCCCACAGTTGAGACAAGTGAGTGCCCTGGTGGGCTCATGTGCAGAATTGATCACTTATTTCGGTGGATACTCAGTTCCTTAACTGCACTTGCCACACTCTCCTGTTTTGCCTGTCTTTCATCACTAAGAGATACAGATTTTTGTTTTCATCAAGCTGAGACCATTATGACATTTTTCATACTTTCCAGTACTTTACAGGTCGAACATAAGGTACTGTTTGTAATTACAGTACTTTAGAGGTAGAGCATGAGGTACTGTTTGTAATTGTGTCTTGTAAGGTCAAAACCAGTGCTGAATTTACCACAGCAGTAACTGACTACATTTGACAGCTGTAGTTCCCAATTAGAGGAAAGAACTAAAACTCAACAAACAAGACTAAAACAAGGTGGTAAACTCAACAGTAATCCAATGGTGAATACTGCCACATAGGTGTGAAATAATAGGACTTCATCTGTACTAGGGCAAGATATTATAAGATGGGATGACCAAGTCACTTCCTCTATGTTTTGTTTCTTCCTAGAAAAATCTCTGGTACCCAATTTACAAGGTTGGGTTGAGCTTAAAGCTGCATGTAACAGGGAGACAACCCGATAACCTAACACGGAAAATAACCCCTACATGGAATGTTTTAGAAATACATGAACAATACATACACTGCACATGGATCTGTGCCGATGCATTTATTTTTCCTTTCGAGTTTTCAACTATTACATTGACGTTATAGTGACCAGCAACCTGAAAGATGTGAGTTTTAATGGATGCATTCTGAAACCCAGTCTCTTCTTCAGGCTTGCTATTGTCTCCAAAGTTCCAGGTATACTTGCTGTCAAACTTCGATCCCTGGAGAAACGACACATAATAAAAAAATGGATTACTATTTGTATAAGTAAGTGGATGGGTTACAATAAATCTTGAAGCAAGGTAAATATTAATAAATAGTTCTGAATTTTCACAAAATGAAAAAAAAACATACTGAATTTTTAGGACAGTTCAGTGGTACCGAAGAGGAATATTCACCAACTACTTAAGTTATGCAATGTAATTACAGAGAGGCCCTGCTATACGTCGCTTCAGTTCACGCCATTTCGCTGTAACGTCATTGTCACATAGGGGATAACTAATAATAACTTCACTTTACATCACTATGTTCCACCACAATGTTGTCCCCTGTGTTGCTATACTGCGCTCTCTTGCTAGCTTGCGGAGGAACTACGTAATGCTGCAGTGTTACCGCTGTGGAATGTCTCCTTACTCATTTATTGTTGTTAATTTTGCATTAACGTCGCCATTTTACATTTTGGCGACGTTTTTTTCCAGGATTTTATCTTGTAATCACCCATAATTATGAGTTCAAAGCGCACAGTAAGTGCTGATGCCGAGGTAGCGGGTTCAACCCTTACACCGGTCAGTAGCACTAAAATGTTGACTTCTTGTCCTTGACTTGGGGATGTAAATTACATGTACCTCAGAAGTCGGAGTGGGTTTGTCTGACGGCGAGGGACACTGGTAATAGAGTAGACAAACCCACACACAAAATTAAATCTAGTGCACTAGCAGTAGTAGCACACGTATGGCCCACACTTGAGTTCAAAGCATGTATGGCCCACACTTGAGTTCAAAGCATGTATGGCCCACACTTGAGTTCAAAGCATGTATGGCCCACACTTGAGTTCAAAGCGTGTATGGCCCACACTTGAGTTCAAAGCGTGTATGGCCCACACTTGAGTTCAAAGCGTGTATGGCCCACACTTGAGTTCAAAGCATGTATGGCCCACACTTGAGTTCAAAGCGTGTATGGCCCACACTTGAGTTCAAAGCGTGTATGGCCCACACTTGAGTTCAAAGCGTGTATGGCCCACACTTGAGTTCAAAGCATGTATGGCCCACACTTGAGTTCAAAGCGTGTATGGCCCACACTTGAGTTCAAAGCGTGTATGGCCCACACTTGAGTTCAAAGCATGTATGACCCACACTTGAGTTCAAAGCGTGTATGGCCCACACTTGAGTTCAAAGCATGTATGGCCCACACTTGAGTTCAAAGCGTGTATGGCCCACACTTGAGTTCAAAGCATGTATGGCCCACACTTGAGTTCAAAGCATGTATGGCCCACACTTGAGTTCAAAGCGTGTATGGCCCACACTTGAGTTCAAAGCGTGTATGACCCACACTTGAGTTCAAAGCGTGTATGACCCACACTTGAGTTCAAAGCGTGTATGGCCCACACTTGAGTTCAAAGCATGTATGGCCCACACTTGAGTTCAAAGCGTGTATGGCCCACACTTGAGTTCAAAGCGTGTATGGCCCACACTTGAGTTCAAAGCGTGTATGACCCACACTTGAGTTCAAAGCGTGTATGACCCACACTTGAGTTCAAAGCGTGTATGGCCCACACTTGAGTTCAAAGCATGTATGGCCCACACTTGAGTTCAAAGCATGTATGGCCCACACTTGAGTTCAAAGCGTGTATGGCCCACACTTGAGTTCAAAGCGTGTATGGCCCACACTTGAGTTCAAAGCGTGTATGGCCCACACTTGAGTTCAAAGCATGTATGACCCACACTTGAGTTCAAAGCGTGTATGACCCACACTTGAGTTCAAAGCGTGTTTGACCCACACTTGAGTTCAAAGCGTGTATGGCCCACACTTGAGTTCAAAGCGTGTATGGCCCACACTTGAGTTAAAAGCGTGTATGACCCACACTTGAGTTCAAAGCATGTATGGCCCACACTTGAGTTCAAAGCGTGTATGGCCCACACTTGAGTTCAAAGCGTGTATGGCCCACACTTGAGTTCAAAGCGTGTATGGCCCACACTTGAGTTCAAAGCGTGTATGACCCACACTTGAGTTCAAAGCATGTATGACCCACACTTGAGTTCAAAGCGTGTATGGCCCACACTTGAGTTCAAAGCGTGTATGACCCACACTTGAGTTCAAAGCGTGTATGGCTGTCACGAATTGGCCGCCTTAACATCCCAGAATATTTTTCTCGGTCTCCAAATTTGAGAGGCCAAACTGAGAAAGAATGAATTAATCACGCTACTCCACGGCTATCTAGTCGTGAGGTAAGATTATTCACAAAAACCAACTAGCCATGACGTAAGCTTGCAGATGGCAAGTAAAATGGCAACTAGATAATTAGTATACACCTTGGGAAACTGCTGACCCAGACATGCTGAATCAACAATGAAGGGGCCATGGACTGTGTAATTAAAACTGACCAGGCTGACACCTAATAAGCACAGGTAGGAAATCGCCCAGGTGTGAACAACATTAACCCAGGGAAAGATAATAGCCCCAGGGCTGTAAACTAAGCCCCGCCCACTCTGACTGGCAGACTCAGGGAGGGGTGAACCAGGTCTGATAAGACAATTAACACTGAGGACTTGGGGCCAGACAGAGGAGCAAGGTGTGATGGCCAGTTGCAATGATAAGGGCAATTACTGTCAGGAGGAGATAAGAAGAATTTATGACGGGAATGCCAAGGAGATAATATGGTCTGCTTGACTTAGCTTAAATAAGGGTCCCTAGCCTGTTTTATGTCAGATTAAGTTTGACTTCAGAACAGGTAGGAACTATCTCAATGTCTGTAGTCATATGCATGAATATTATGTTGGCTGCTAGGAATTATTTCTTAGTAACTAGTCCCTTAGTATCTTAGTTTCTTAGATGGATGGACCGATTTTCAGTCTATATCTGATCTAGGTTATTGCAAGAACGATCATTGTCATAGATTACTTGAGTGTTCTTTCTAAGTTCTGCGTTCAATATCATATTGCTTTAAAGTGTTATCCTTCTGAGAAATAGAGCCTTATGTGAGACAGATCTTGTCTGGGTAGACTTTTAGGTGTCTTGGTAGATGCTTGTCATTTCTTTGTACACTATCCTAGTTGCTTTTGGTGTGTGCATTTGTTGTACAGAATATAGTCAACTGACTATTTATTTAATTCTTACAACAGCAGTAACTAAGTGTGATTAAACCGGGCAGCTCAGCAAATATAGCTGGTCTGTGTGGTAACTTCAATTAGACTTGTTGTATATCTCATTTTGTAGCTATACAATATTAGTTCTCATTAATAATGCCTGATGCTATTATGTTGAGTATAATTAGGTGTCCATCTTGAAGTAATATAATGTTTACGGATATGTTGGATATATGTATGTGTAATTTCATAAACTAACTAGTGCATTATGCTATGATGTTAAAGTATCATAATATGTCTAGTTTAATCAATATGTTTATGTGTATTGGATGTTTGATATATTGATTTGTCATATGCAAACCTACCAATATGAAGTGTTATGCTATTGTCTGCGCATTGGCACATTGGCCAATGATTGTGTTGGAAGCAGAGGTGTAATGGTACAGACCTTACCCACAATTGGTATATGGTGCTAAACTTTCTCAGTGTATTGTGGGCGTGCGTCCACGGTAATGCATGGAAACCTGGCACAGCTACTGGTCACGGCTTGCAAGCCCGGATGATCAGGCATTGTTATAATACCCTTACCGACCCTGTGAGCTGCTAAACTAACATTGGACGGAGCGGCTGTACGACACAGAATTTCTGTATTAGCGACATGGACATGGGGCGGCAGAAATGTAATCATTACAGGCGTGTGAGACAATTGAAAAGCCCGTCCCAGACTAAAGACAGTAGGGAGAAGGAGGATGGTGAACGCAGTCGAGCTGAAAGATAAACTTGGCCAGACTGGTCATTGTATATGTTTGTGTTATGATATGTTTTAATTAGGATTGCGCTGATGTAGAACTGATATAACAAATTCTTGACTTTCTTTCAAGCTCTCACAAGGAGCCCTATGTTATAGATCTCAAGACTAGAGACTACTGACTAGGAGTGTCAGGACTGACAGGATCTCAGAATACCGGCAAGCTGTTCTTTTTCTTTTGTTGAGTCTACTGGAGAGTGGGGATCTGGACCACAGTTCCAGATAGATGAAGTAACAAGTAAAGTTACGTAATGTTTCTCATCACAATATGTTATATGATTTTATCATCCTCATATTGACAATCATCCGATGTCTATTGTTATGATTAGCAAATAAATGTTGTAGTATTGTAACTCATAGTTCTGTCGTTATATTTTAATTCCAATTGTGCATACGTGTTGTGTGTGTACATTGGTGGGGGTTCACTTACACACCAAGGAAGGGAGCAGTCAGGGAGAAAAACCTGTACTGGAATAGTTGTCTTTACACTTTAATTCAGACGTAAAAATCTATTCTAACTAACCTTCTTCTTCCCATCCTTGGCGAATATTCAGCACAGTTCATTTCATTTTGTAACGAGCCACTAGGAACTGTACGTTGGATATTCAAGGGCTTAATCTGTAGTTCAGCCATATAGATTTTGTCCCTAGTCAGTTTCTGACTATCTGGGGTTGCTCGCCAGTGAATAATCCATTCATCAAGCTGGTGGGGCACCCCGACTTCTGACAATGGCCCACACTTGAGTTCAAAGCATGTATGACCCACACTTGAGTTCAAAGCGTGTATGACCCACACTTGAGTTCAAAGCATGTATGACCCACACTTGAGTTCAAAGCGTGTATGACCCACACTTGAGTTCAAAGCGTGTATGGCCCACACTTGAGTTCAAAGCATGTATGGCCCACACTTGAGTTCAAAGCGTGTATGACCCACACTTGAGTTCAAAGCGTGTATGACCCACACTTGAGTTCAAAGCGTGTATGGCCCACACTTGAGTTCAAAGCATGTATGACCCACACTTGAGTTCAAAGCGTGTATGGCCCACACTTGAGTTCAAAGCGTGTATGGCCCACACTTGAGTTCAAAGCGTGTATGGCCCACACTTGAGTTCAAAGCGTGTATGGCCCACACTTGAGTTCAAAGCGTGTATGACCCACACTTGAGTTCAAAGCATGTATGACCCACACTTGAGTTCAAAGCATGTATGGCCCACACTTGAGTTCAAAGCGTGTATGACCCACACTTGAGTTCAAAGCATGTATGGCCCACACTTGAGTTCAAAGCATGTATGGCCCACACTTGAGTTCAAAGCATGTATGGCCCACACTTGAGTTCAAAGCGTGTATGACCCACACTTGAGTTCAAAGCGTGTATGGCCCACACTTGAGTTCAAAGCGTGTATGACCCACACTTGAGTTCAAAGCGTGTATGGCCCACACTTGAGTTCAAAGCGTGTATGGCCCACACTTGAGTTCAAAGCGTGTATGGCCCACACTTGAGTTCAAAGCGTGTATGGCCCACACTTGAGTTCAAAGCGTGTATGGCCCACACTTGAGTTCAAAGCGTGTATGGCCCACACTTGAGTTCAAAGCGTGTATGGCCCACACTTGAGTTCAAAGCGTGTATGACCCACACTTGAGTTCAAAGCATGTATGGCCCACACTTGAGTTCAAAGCATGTATGGCCCACACTTGAGTTCAAAGCATGTATGGCCCACACTTGAGTTCAAAGCGTGTATGACCCACACTTGAGTTCAAAGCATGTATGGCCCACACTTGAGTTCAAAGCGTGTATGACCCACACTTGAGTTCAAAGCGTGTATGGCCCACACTTGAGTTCAAAGCGTGTATGGCCCACACTTGAGTTCAAAGCGTGTATGGCCCACACTTGAGTTCAAAGCGTGTATGGCCCACACTTGAGTTCAAAGCGTGTATGGCCCACACTTGAGTTCAAAGCGTGTATGGCCCACACTTGAGTTCAAAGCGTGTATGGCCCACACTTGAGTTCAAAGCGTGTATGACCCACACTTGAGTTCAAAGCGTGTATGGCCCACACTTGAGTTCAAAGCGTGTATGGCCCACACTTGAGTTCAAAGCGTGTATGGCCCACACTTGAGTTCAAAGCGTGTATGGCCCACACTTGAGTTCAAAGCGTGTATGGCCCACACTTGAGTTCAAAGCGTGTATGGCCCACACTTGAGTTCAAAGCGTGTATGGCCCACACTTGAGTTCAAAGCGTGTATGACCTACACTTGAGTTCAAAGCGTGTATGACCCACACTTGAGTTCAAAGCATGTATGACCCACACTTGAGTTCAAAGCGTGTATGACCCACACTTGAGTTCAAAGCGTGTATGGCCCACACTTGAGTTCAAAGCGTGTATGACCCACACTTGAGTTCAAAGCGTGTATGACCCACACTTGAGTTCAAAGCGTGTATGGCCCACACTTGAGTTCAAAGCGTGTATGGCCCACACTTGAGTTCAAAGCGTGTATGACCCACACTTGAGTTCAAAGCATGTATGACCCACACTTGAGTTCAAAGCGTGTATGACCCACACTTGAGTTCAAAGCGTGTATGGCCCACACTTGAGTTCAAAGCGTGTATGGCCCACACTTGAGTTCAAAGCGTGTATGACCCACACTTGAGTTCAAAGCGTGTATGACCCACACTTGAGTTCAAAGCGTGTATGGCCCACACTTGAGTTCAAAGCGTGTATGGCCCACACTTGAGTTCAAAGCGTGTATGGCCCACACTTGAGTTCAAAGCGTGTATGGCCCACACTTGAGTTCAAAGCATGTATGACCCACACTTGAGTTCAAAGCGTGTATGACCCACACTTGAGTTCAAAGCGTGTATGGCCCACACTTGAGTTCAAAGCGTGTATGGCCCACACTTGAGTTCAAAGCGTGTATGGCCCACACTTGAGTTCAAAGCGTGTATGGCCCATGCTTAAGTTCAAAGGGAGCGAACACATAAATAAAACAAATGATTATCATTATATTTTCAGTTAATATGGAAGTATCTAGAGAATCTGTGAACATCTGTTTATAGATGAGTTTCCCCGTTCAGCCTAAATGTACAAAGCATCAACCCAGGCATCAGTAAGTAGAAATATATATTTCTTTAGATAACAAATGCTGATAGAAAATCATTACACAATCCATTAACGTTATTTCTAAAACATATAAATATGAGCAGCACTCCATGGACTATGTTAGTGATCTGAAAGGATATAATACAGTGAATCTCACTGCAACAAACCTGGCGCAAATGAAGTTGACATCTTCACAAAAGAAGGTGGAAAGCTATCGCAACCTGATACAGACATAACCTATGATTAGCCCACGATGTTCATAAGAAGCACTTACAACACCAAGCAGGAATTTGAGATTCAGAATTACACTCAACAATCATGAACAAATTACACAGCTGAATGTAGAGAATTAAACTGTTCTTAAAAAATGGGCTTACACCAGCTTGCTCCAGATGGAAAGTAACCTCCTTCCCTGCAGGTAACTTTCTTGACTGAACTGTTATTGACAATTTTGACGGGGCAGCTGACAGACAAGCTGCTTGTATCTTGCCATACTTGTTCAGATCCGGTTTATTTTCAACACAGATGTCGGCTGGTATTTTCCTATATCTGTGAACAGAAAGTAAAGGAACCTTTGACACACCTTAAGGCACACTGGTCATGGGTGCTACCTCCATATTTGTATACGCCAGTTTGTATTCAGTCAGTAATGTGATCAGTGTCATGTGGTCACCAAAAACATTTCCTGGCCCCCATTTTAGGCTGGGTCGACATGGGAGCATAGGTCAATTTTTAAAATGTGAATCTGCCCCAATGTGGATCAAACCCATGATCACTATGTCTAGTCACTGCATCAGGTGAGCAGGCGAGCGTCTAGTCATGAGCTACCGTGGCTCTCAATTTGTGAACGCAGTGATGAAAATTCACAGAGAAGGTACAGAAGGAAGTATAAATGAAATTACCATATATCAAATTAAAAGGTAAACACAGTCCTGGTAGATACTATTGTAGATGTGTGAAGTGCTAGACTCACATGGTAGATACTGTTGTAGATGTGTGAAGTGCTAGACTCACATGGTAGATACTATTGTAGATGTGTGAAGTGCTAGACTCACATGGTAGACACTGTTGTAGATGTGTGAAGTGCTGGACTCACGTGGTAGATACTGTTGTAGATGTGTGAAGTGCTGGACACACATGGTAGATACTGTTATAGATGTGTGAAGTGCTGGACTCACATGGTAGACACTGTTGTAGATGTGTGAAGTGCTGGACTCACATGGTAGAAACTGTTGTAATGTGTGAAGTGCTGGACTCACATGGTAGATACTGTTGTAGATGTGTGAAGTGATGGACACACATGGTAGAAACTGTTGTAGATGTGTGAAGTGCTAGACTCACATGGTAGATACTGTTGTAGATGTGTGAAGTGATGGACACATGGTAAATACTGTTGTAGATGTGTGAAGTGCTGGACACACATGGTAGATACTGTTATAGATGTGTGAAGTGCTGGACTCACATGGGAGATACTGTTGTAGATGTGTGAAGTGCTAGACTCACATGGTAGATACTGTTGTAGATGTGTGAAGTGCTAGACTCACATGGTAGATACTGTTGTAGATGTGTGAAGTGCTAGACTCACATGGTAGATACTGTTGTAGATGTGTGAAGTGCTAGACTCACATGGTAGATACTGTTGTAGATGTGTGAAGTGCTAGACTCACATGGTAGAAACTGTTGTAGATGTGTAAAGTGCTAGACTCACATGGTAGACACTGTTGTAGATGTGTGAAGTGCTAGACTCACATGGTAGACACTGTTGTAGATGTGTGAAGTGCTGGACTCACATGGTAGATACTGTTGTAGATGTGTGAAGTGCTAGACACACATGGTAGAAACTGTTGTAGATGTGTAAAGTGCTGGACACACATGGTAGATACTGTTGTAGATGTGTAAAGTGCTAGACTCACATGGTAGATACTACTGTAGATGTGTGAAGTGCTGGACACACATGGTAAATACTGTTGTAGATGTGTGAAGTGATGGACACACATGGTAGATACTGTTGTAGATGTGTGAAGTGCTGGACTCACATGGTAGAAACTGTTGTAGATGTGTGAAGTGATGGACACACATGGTAGATACTGTTGTAGATGTGTGAAGTGATGGACACACATGGTAAATACTGTTGTAGATGTGTGAAGTGCTGGACTCACATGGTAGAAACTGTTGTAGATGTGTGAAGTGCTGGACTCACATGGTAGAAACTGTTGTAGATGTGTAAAGTGCTGGACTCACATGGTAGACACTGTTGTAGATGTGTGAAGTGATGGACACACATGGTAGATACTGTTGTAGATGTGTGAAGTGATGGACACACATGGTAGATACTGTTGTAGATGTGTGAAGTGCTGGACACACATGGTAGAAACTGTTGTAGATGTGTAAAGTGCTGGACTCACATGGTAGACACTGTTGTAGATGTGTGAAGTGATGGACACACATGGTAGATACTGTTGTAGATGTGTGAAGTGATGGACACACATGGTAGATACTGTTGTAGATGTGTGAAGTGATGGACACACATGGTAGATACTGTTGTAGATGTGTGAAGTGCTGGACACACATGGTAGAAACTGTTGTAGATGTGTAAAGTGCTAGACTCACATGGTAGATACTGTTGTAGATGTGTGAAGTGCTAGACTCACATGGTAGATACTGTTGTAGATGTGTGAAGTGCTAGACACACATGGTAGAAACTGTTGTAGATGTGTGAAGTGATGGACACACATGGTAGATACTGTTGTAGATGTGTGAAGTGCTAGACTCACATGGTAGAAACTGTTGTAGATGTGTAAAGTGCTAGACTCACATGGTAGACACTGTTGTAGATGTGTGAAGTGCTAGACTCACATGGTAGACACTGTTGTAGATGTGTGAAGTGCTGGACTCACATGGTAGATACTGTTGTAGATGTGTGAAGTGCTAGACACACATGGTAGAAACTGTTGTAGATGTGTAAAGTGCTGGACACACATGGTAGAAACTGTTGTAGATGTGTAAAGTGCTGGACACACATGGTAGATACTGTTGTAGATGTGTAAAGTGCTAGACTCACATGGTAGATACTACTGTAGATGTGTGAAGTGCTGGACACACATGGTAAATACTGTTGTAGATGTGTGAAGTGATGGACACACATGGTAGATACTGTTGTAGATGTGTGAAGTGCTGGACTCACATGGTAGAAACTGTTGTAGATGTGTGAAGTGATGGACACACATGGTAGATACTGTTGTAGATGTGTGAAGTGATGGACACACATGGTAAATACTGTTGTAGATGTGTGAAGTGCTGGACTCACATGGTAGAAACTGTTGTAGATGTGTGAAGTGCTGGACTCACATGGTAGAAACTGTTGTAGATGTGTAAAGTGCTGGACTCACATGGTAGACACTGTTGTAGATGTGTGAAGTGATGGACACACATGGTAGATACTGTTGTAGATGTATGAAGTGATGGACACACATGGTAGATACTGTTGTAGATGTGTGAAGTGATGGACACACATGGTAGATACTGTTGTAGATGTGTGAAGTGCTGGACACACATGGTAGAAACTGTTGTAGATGTGTAAAGTGCTAGACTCACATGGTAGATACTGTTGTAGATGTGTGAAGTGCTAGACTCACATGGTAGATACTGTTGTAGATGTGTGAAGTGCTAGACACACATGGTAGAAACTGTTGTAGATGTGTGAAGTGATGGACACACATGGTAGATACTGTTGTAGATGTGTGAAGTGATGGACACACATGGTAGATACTGTTGTAGATGTGTGAAGTTCTAGACTCACATGGTAGATACTGTTGTAGATGTGTGAAGTGATGGACACATGGTAGATACTGTTGTAGATGTGTGAAGTGATGGACACACATGGTAGATACTGTTGTAGATGTGTGAAGTGATGGACACACATGGTAGATACTGTTGTAGATGTGTGAAGTTCTAGACTCACATGGTAGATACTGTTGTAGATGTGTGAAGTGATGGACACATGGTAGATACTGTTGTAGATGTGTAAAGTGATGGACACATGGTAGATACTGTTGTAGATGTGTGAAGTGATGGACACATGGTAGATACTGTTGTAGATGTGTGAAGTGATGGACACATGGTAGATACTGTTGTAGATGTGTGAAGTGCTGGACTCACATGGTAGATACTGTTGTAGATGTGTGAAGTGATGGACACATGGTAGATACTGTTGTAGATGTGTGAAGTGATGGACACATGGTAGATACTGTTGTAGATGTGTGAAGTGATGGACACACATGGTAGATACTGTTGTAGATGTGTGAAGTGATGGACACATGGTAGATACTGTTGTAGATGTGTAAAGTGATGGACACACATGGTAGAAACTGTTGTAGATGTGTAAAGTGATGGACACATGGTAGATACTGTTGTAGATGTGTGAAGTGATGGACACATGGTAGATACTGTTGTAGATGTGTGAAGTGATGGACACACATGGTAGATACTGTTGTAGATGTGTGAAGTGATGGACACACATGGTAGATACTGTTGTAGATGTGTGAAGTGATGGACACACATGGTAGATACTGTTGTAGATGTGTGAAGTGATGGACACACATGGTAGATACTGTTGTAGATGTGTGAAGTGCTGGACACACATGGTAGATACTGTTGTAGATGTGTGAAGTGATGGACACACATGGTAGATACTGTTGTAGATGTGTGAAGTGATGGACACATGGTAGATACTGTTGTAGATGTGTAAAGTGATGGACACACATGGTAGATACTGTTGTAGATGTGTGAAGTGATGGACACATGGTAGATACTGTTGTAGATGTGTGAAGTGCTGGACTCACATGGTAGATACTGTTGTAGATGTGTGAAGTGATGGACACATGGTAGATACTGTTGTAGATGTGTGAAGTGCTAGACTCACATGGTAGATACTGTTGTAGATGTGTGAAGTGATGGACACATGGTAGATACTGTTGTAGATGTGTGAAGTGCTGGACTCACATGGTAGATACTGTTGTAGATGTGTGAAGTGATGGACACATGGTAGATACTGTTGTAGATGTGTGAAGTGCTGGACTCACATGGTAGATACTGTTGTAGATGTGTGAAGTGATGGACACACATGGTAGATACTGTTGTAGATGTGTGAAGTGCTGGACTCACATGGTAGACACTGTTGTAGATGTGTGAAGTGATGGACACACATGGTAGATACTGTTGTAGATGTGTGAAGTGATGGACACATGGTAGAAACTGTTGTAGATGTGTGAAGTGATGGACACATGGTAGATACTGTTGTAGATGTGTGAAGTGCTGGACTCACATGGTAGATACTGTTGTAGATGTGTGAAGTGCTGGACTCACATGGTAGATACTGTTGTAGATGTGTAAAGTGCTGGACTCACATGGTAGATACTGTTGTAGATGTGTGAAGTGCTGGACTCACATGGTAGATACTGTTGTAGATGTGTAAAGTGCTGGACTCACATGGTAGATACTGTTGTAGATGTGTGAAGTGCTGGACTCACATGGTAGATACTGTTGTAGATGTGTGAAGTGATGGACACATGGTAGAAACTGTTGTAGATGTGTGAAGTGATGGACACATGGTAGATACTGTTGTAGATGTGTGAAGTGCTGGACTCACATGGTAGATACTGTTGTAGATGTGTGAAGTGATGGACACATGGTAGAAACTGTTGTAGATGTGTGAAGTGATGGACACATGGTAGATACTGTTGTAGATGTGTGAAGTGATGGACACATGGTAGATACTGTTGTAGATGTGTAAAGTGCTGGACTCACATGGTAGAAACTGTTGTAGATGTGTGAAGTGCTGGACACACATGGTAGATACTGTTGTAGATGTGTGAAGTGCTGGACTCACATGGTAGAAACTGTTGTAGATGTGTGAAGTGCTGGACTCACATGGTAGAACCTGTTGTAGATGTGTGAAGTGCTGGACATACATGCTAGACACAGTTGTAGATGTGTAAAGTGCTAGACTCACATGGTAGATACTGTTGTAGATGTGTGAAGTGATGGACATACATGGTAGATACTGTTGTAGATGTGTGAAGTGCTGGACTCACATGGTAGATTCTGTTGTAGATGTGTGAAGTGCCCGAACTCACATATTTTGGGTTATGGCATAATGAGGTGGGGTAACCAGTTCCTGTTCTCACCACCTTCTCTTCCCAAAATACTCCCAGAAAAGAAACTTGACAATTATCTTACACCCATTTTATGAGGCTGGGTCAACCACAAAGATGCAGTGTAAGAGAATAAATCCTGCCACTGCTAGGAATTGAACCCAGACCAGTACCGGCTAGTTTACTAACCACTATGTCTCTACAGCTGAATACAACACATTCTCCTTCTCCTGCTGCCTCTCATCCCCCAATGGAGCATACGTACACAACCAGCTATCACCAAGCCCTCTGTAACTTGTTCATGATAGGTTAGATTTTGCATCTAGTTTCTATGGGCTATGGCAGCCACTCTCATACCAACCCGCTATGGACACCTCTTACGACATGCAAATTCAACAAATTACCTTACCCTATTTTGTCGTATTAAAATGCATGCACCACAAATTCTACAAGTCGTGAGCTTTCACACCTTATCTTTCACTGTTTTGAATAATTAAAGATACCAACATGAGAACTGTCATGTGACATACAAAGGACAACTTACTAAAGAATCAAGGTGGTTGAAATGATGACTGTGGACAATGTTGCAAATGTGAGCATTAATGTAAACATCACAACATATCTCTTCATGAGTGCAACAATAAATCCCATACAGTATTTTCTTGTCAACATTAATGTAAATTATAACAGGGTGTAATATCAGGAAGAAAAAAAACAACTCAAATTGAAAATGACAGGAATAAACAAGGACTTGCAAAAGTGCTTTCAACAATGGCTTATTCAATGTACAACATGACAATACACAAACTGCAGCACTTTTGTAAAGAACAGGTTAATGTATTATGAGACCAGGAAGATCAAGAAACAAAAGATACATACAAATAAAATTATGCATTTCAACCAAAATGGTTTTCAACAAAACAAAACAAAACAAAAATAGAAAAACAAGAATACATAGCTGGCAACAGAAATATCACATTGGGGGACTCTATGATGAAGTGGTCAAGCTGTCTGCCGTGGTTCTGAAGTCATAGATTTATTTTCAGACTGTATCATTCAGACAAGTACAATTTTTCTGGAGACCCCAAGGGTCATTGCTGGAGCTATGGAGTTTGTGGTTTGCTCAATGCTCTCAGCAGACAACTTGCCATTCAGCAGAGGGAGACAGTGCCAGATGTGGTAAAACTCGGTGCAATGAAGTCAATCCTCTCACCTTTAACCTGTCTTTTTTAAAAAGAAATATTGCATTGCAAACAGTAATGCGAACATCACATCAAAGTAAAGACAAAAACATGACATCCTCCAGCAAGGGCATCAACAAGACATATACAACCTAATAAGCAATGTTATTACAACTGTAGAGCTATGAAACAATAAGCATGAACAAACCCTTGGCTCTTGTTGTAATTTCCACCCTTGTCACAATCAGGTGAAGAGTATGCATCGTCAAACCAAGCGGCTTTTTGGCACACACTGTTTTTATCCTCATAGCCAAAGTCACTATGTGATTGCATTGTTAAAATATACAATATGTAAACAAAACATCACTGTGCATGGTTGTATGTGTTATGTAGCTTTCACAAATAATAAATAAATGTTTATTTTAATCATAAATGTTCTGTCTAACATGCTGTACTAATTTCTACAACTGTTCAACAAATGTTTAAGTACATGCTATAAGTTAATGTATTTATCACTACAAAAGTATCCATCTATCATAATGCAAGCACACATTTCATCACTCTAGCTAAATCTTCATAAAACAAGACATTGATTTCATATCAATTGTCTGGAAGTTCAAATAAGTACCCCTCCTAATGTTTTAGCTTATTCCCTTGTTATATTTCCTTTATCACCTTTCCGTTCTTCACTTTTTTTTTTTTGCTTATAAATCTGTACTGTCAAATGTCACTGTCAGTTACTGTCAATATAGTACCTTGCAGTGTATGGCAGGGGGGGGGGGGGGGGTGTCTTGAGTCTAAGGAATTAAGGCCGCCTGGCATGTGCAGTCGCTGCGAGCTGTGCAGGTTAGAGTTTTTTGTGTGCCCCTGACAGAAAAATAAAACTCCCCACCTTATTGAGGATTCAAGCCCGGGTCTCCCTAAAGATAATCCAGCATTCTAGCCTCTCGGCCAGCCGCTCCTCTGTACTATCATTTTCTGTACTGTCTATCTGTACTATTATTTTATATTCATGAAGTGACCAATATTAAATTATTTATCCATATCACACACGCGCGCGTGCGCGCGCGCGCAAGCACACACGCACGCACACACACACACACACACATATATATATAAGCGTCGTTCATTTGAAACCTGTTCCAATGGCTTCATTACAAAAACATGAAAGAAACATTACCAGGTGTGGTAGAATTAAACAAAGCATTCATTTTGAATGAATTATGCACCATGGGTTGGTCAGAAGAAGTTGCCGTAGTCTTTCAGGCAAGCATCCCATTGCTTAAGTAGGCGGTATATGCCGTCCGCAAAAAAGGATTGTGGTTGCTCACTTAACCAAGTGTTTACAGCGTTCATTACGTCTGCATCTGTGTGAAATCATTGCCCCTTGAGAGCTTTTTTTAGAGGTCCGAACAAATAAAAATCACATGGTGACAAATCAGGACTATAAGCTGGATGTTGCAGAATTGCCCACTTCTTCCAAGCTGATGCTTCCTGCACAATCTTTGCAACCTGCAGACGAGCATTATCGTGCAACAAAATCACACTGTGAGAAAGCATGCCGGGTCGTTTATTCTTGATGGCTTTTTGCAGCTTGTCTAGTGTTTGCAAGTAGTGGGTAGAGTTGATGTTGACACCAAGTTCTTTAAAGTCAGCCAACAATAGCCCAACATGGTAAAAAAAATGCGCTCAGCATAACCTTACTAGCTGAAGCCTGTAACTTGAATTTCTTTGGCTTTTGGTGATCCAGCACGCTTCCATTGCTTGCTCTCGCTTTTGCTGCTCGGCTCAAAGTGGTGACACTATGATTCATCGCCTGCCACTATGCGGAAGAGAAATCCATCACCCTCCACTCTGTAACGCAGCAAGTGGTTCAAACACCATCCCATGCGTTCCTCTTTTTGGTGGTCGATCAACATCCGTGGTACCCACTGTGAACACACCTTCCGATATTGCAGTTTCTTACAAACGACCTTTTGAATTGTCCCAACTGACACATCAAATTCTTTCGTTAGCGAACATATGCTTTGACAACAGTTCATGTGTACTGCTGCATCAATTTTGGCGTTCTCTTGCAACAATATGCGCTTGACCCGGCCGTCGAAGATCTGCCATAAACTAACGTCCTTTCCGAAACATTCGTGCCTGCCCAGTCTGTCACTATTGTCTTCGACACACATTTGTTACCGTATGCTGCCTGCATTCTTCGATGAATGTCCACTGGTCAACATCCTTCAAATGAAAGAAACTGAATCACCGCTCTTTGAGCTTCTTTGGATGGATTTTGGATCAAACCGGCCATTTTCTCAACGATCAGAAACAGACCCTATGCATCATGGGACGATAAGCACGTGCTCTTTTATTCATTGGTCAGTACTTATCACATGGCTATGATCATGTTCAACGTACACAATTACGCGCGGTGCGGCACGAACGGATTTCAAATGAACGCTCCTATATATATATATATATATATATATATATATATATATATATATATATATATATATATATATATATATATATACTAGCTGACCCGGCCCGGCTTCGCCCAGACCCTAGTGGGGAGCATCTCATTTAATTCATATAAGTAGTCATATAAGTTCTCGTTCCCGTTACCGACAATCTGTCTGTCTGTCTGTCTATCTGTCTGTCTGACCCGGCCCGGCTTCGCCCAGACCCTGATGGGGAGCATCTCATTTAATTCATATAAGTAGTCATATAAGTTCCCGTTCCCGACTATCTATCTGTCTGTCTGTCTGACCCGGCCTCGCCCAACTCCTGGTGGGGAGCATCTAATTTAATTCATATAAGTAGTCATATAAGTTCCCGTTCCCGACTGTCTGTCTGTCTGTCTGTCTATCTATCTGTCTGTCTGACCCGGCCCAGCCCATGGTGGAGAGCATCTCATTTAAATCATATAAGTAGTCATATAAGATCCCGTTCCCGACTATCTGTCTGTCTGTCTGTCTTGAGTAAATGGAGGAGGGAGGAGGAAGAGGGAGGTGGAGGAGGGAAGAGGAGGGAGGAGGAGACAGGAGACAGGAGGAATAGGGAGGAATAGGAGGGAGGAGGAGGGATTAGGAAGAGGAGGGAGGAGTAGGGTGGAGGAGTAGGGTGGAGGAGGAGGGGGAGGAGGAAGAGGGAGAAGGAGAGAGGAGGAGAACGCAGGAGGAGGAGGGAGGAGGAGGAGGAGAGGGAGGAGGAGGGAGAGGGAGGAGGAGGAGGAGAGAGTAGGAGGAGGGAGGAGGCGGAGGGAGCAGGAAGAGGGAGGAAGAGGGAGGAGGAAGAGGGAGAAGGAGGAGGGAGGAGGGAGGAGAAGGAGGAGGGAGGAGGAAGAGGGAGGAGGAGGGAGAAGGAGGGAGGAGGAGAACGCAGGAGGAGGGAGGAGGAGGAGGAGAGGGAGGAGGAGGGAAAGGGAGGAGGAGGGAGGAGGAGAGAGTGGGAGGAGGGAGGAGGCGGAGGGAGAAGGAAGAGGGAGGAAGAGGGAGGAGGAATATGGAGAAGGAGGAGGGAGGAGGAGGGAAGAGGATGAGGGGGAGGAGGAGGAAGAGGGAGGAGGAGGAATGTGAAGGGAGGAGGAGGGAGGAGGTAGAGGGAGGAGGAGGAGGGAGGAGGAGAGAGAAGGAGGAGAGAGGAGGAGGAGGGAGGAGGAGGAGGGATGAGGAGGAGGGAGGAGGAGGAAGAGGGAGGAGGAGGAATGTGAAGGGAGGAGGAGGGAGGAGGTAGAGGGAGGAGGAGGGAGGAGGAGAATGGAGGAGGAGGGATGAGGAGGAGAGGGAGGAGGAGGAATGAGGAGGGGAGGAGGGGGAGGAGGAGGGATGAAGGAGGAGGAGGGAGGAAGAAGGAGGAGGGAGGAGGAGGGATGAGGGGGAGGAGGGAGGGGTAGGAGGAGAAGGGAGGAGAAGGAGGAGGAGGGCGAAGGAGGAAGGAAGAGGAGGGCGAGGAGGTAGGAGGAGGGAGGAGGAGAATGCAGGTGGTGGAGGAGGAGGAGGGAGAGGGAGGAGGAGGGAGGAGGAGGAGAGAGGAGGAGGGAGGAGGTGGAGGGAGAAGGAGGAGGGAGGAAGAGGTAGAAGGAGGAGGGAGAAGGAGGAGGGGGAGGAGGAGGAGGAATGATGAGGAGGGAGGAGGAGGAAGAGAGATGTGGAGGAAGGAGGAGGAGGGAGGAGGTAGAGGGAGGAAAAGGGAGGAGGGAGGAGGAGAGAGGAGGAGGAGGAGGGAGGAGGAGAAGGGAGTAGGAGGGATGAGGAGGAGGGAGGAGGAGAGGGAGGAGGAGGGAGAAGGGAGGGGGAGGGGGAGGAGGGAGGAGGAGGAGGGAGGAGGAGGAGGGAGGAGGAGGAGGGAGGAGGGTGAAGGAGGAGAAGGAGGAGGGAGGAGGGTGAAGGAGGAGGAGGAGGAGGAAGAGGGTGGAGGGGGAGGAGGGAGGGGGAGGAGGGAGAAGGAGGAGGAGGGAGGAGGGAGGAGGAGAATGCAGGTGGTGGAGGAGGAGGAGGGAGAGGGAGGAGGAGGGAGGAGGAGAGAGGAGGAGGAGGGAGGAGGTGGAGGGAGAAGGAGGAGGGAGGAAGAGGTAGAAGGAGGAGGGAGAAGGAGGAGGGGGAGGAGGAGGAGGAATGATGAGGAGGGAGGAGGAGGAAGAGAGATGTGGAGGAAGGAGGAGGAGGGAGGAGGAGGGAGGAGGTAGAGGGAGGAAAAGGGAGGAGGGAGGAGGAGGGAGAAGGGAGGGGGAGAAGGAGGAGGGAGAGGGAGGAGGGGGAGGAGGTAGAGGGAGGAGGAAGAGGAGGAGGGTGGAGGGAGGAGGTAGAGGAGGGAGGAGGTAGAGGAGGGAGGAGGTAGAGGGAGGAGGCGGAGGGAGTAGGAGGGAGGAGAATGGAGGAGGAGGGGAGAAGGAAGAGGGAGAAGGAGGAGGGAGAAGGAGGGAGGAAGGAGAGGGAGGAGGTAGAGGGAGGAGGAAGAGGAGGAGGGTGGAGGGAGGAGTTAGAGGGAGGAGGAGGGGAGGAGGTAGAGGCAGGAGGAGAAGAGAGGAGGAGGGAGTTCGCCATTCCGAATTCATACTCGTCTAGGTTCTGTGATTTCGGTCCTTCCATTGATTGTTCTTCCCTTCTACACGACTGTAGATAACTTCCTTACACATAAAAAGATGAATTGTTATTGATATTGCCGTGGCATGGAGGCATATATATCAGCAGCAGAGTTGAACGCCTACGCCAGCCGGCACGGCACTTGATGATGATGATGATTGCCGTGTGACGATTCTGTGTAGTCACGTCATTTTCTTCCCTTTCCCTAGCGTTTTGGTTCGGGGATTCTTTCATCATCATCATCATATATTTATGTACGTATTTTGGGAATGGGAGGAGGGAGGAGGAGGAAGAAGAAAAATAAATACGACAGTTGGCAGCGCTGGAATGAAAGGAAGGCGTGTAGAAAATTTCATCTCAATCGGATGGGCCGTTCGCAAACGTATAAAGGACATACATACATACATACATACAGACAGACGGAGATCCTAATTTATATATAAGATATATATATATATATATATATATATATATATATATATATATATATATATATATATATAGTGAATCCCTTGGGGAAAGATACAGTAAAAATACTAACCATTCATAATCTTCCGAAGTGCACTCACAAGTAGCATTGCGCTCAGTTCTTGGTATTACAGTTTCTCCATTGTAGCACTTAACTCCAGGACTCCGACGTTTGTACACAACAACTTGCCCCAGGATGCATGTATTGTTCTAGAGATGAATTATACAGGGTGTTTGTAAAGTCTCCCTACATTTTGTATGTAGAACAAATATTAAAAATTCTTTCTTCTGTTGATAACACTATTCTGTTTTGAGTGCAAAGAATTACTCCAGCAGATGGCAGCCATTCACTGCATATTGCTTCACGATGGACTGTGGAGCACATTTTATAATGACATCATGTACTTCTTTTTTAAATTTGTTCTGTGTACAAAGAGTAGAGAGACTTTACAAACACCTGGCATATCAGATAGATGCATATATTGTTCTAGAGATTAAGTATATATCTTTTTTTTTTTAGCATATCCTTTACAGGACTTAGCTGTCAACACCAGCATCTTTCAGCTGTATGTTGATCTCTTGGCAAGATTACGCTCAGTAGTTTGCCATTGCTTTTTGAGCGGCCGGCTCACATACCCCGTAAGTTACCGATGAATATATTAGTCTAGAGATGAATAACATATCAGTTAGATACAGCATATATTGTTCTAGAGATGTATTATGTATCAGTTAAATGCATGCTCTGTTTTGGAGATTATATGTATATATTGTCCGACCGTGTTATGTCAGCAAAGTGTTCTAACCGTTACACCAACATGTCACAAACCAAGGTTGACCTTTAGTGTACACAGAAATCTCCCTAATGCTCCTATCTCCTCCCATGAATCACAGAAGGAGAATCTCAATGACGTACACAAACTCAGTAATATCAACAAGGATGCGATTATTTGCAAAACAGAATAACACATGCTATCACAATTTTTCGTGGGTAGTTTTCTAATTATTTAAATTGAGCCTGAGCAGCGGGCTAATCGGCCTACACTTTATTTTTCCAATCATAAGTAATTTTTTTTATGTGAACAAAATGTACACTGATCCTGTTTGCCTCTATCAAAGAAGGTTATGTGTCTGATACACTGTTCTAGAAAAAGGGGAGAGTACAATATCTTTCGATTTCTTATTTGTAAAATTACATAAATTGATTCATACTCAGTCTGCTTGAGTCTGAGGCATCGCCATCCCACTAATGTTTTTAACATTAACAATACATACATGTTCTGTGTTCAGAGCTGAAATGTATGACAGTTAGATGTATGTACTGTATTGAAGCAGTCATATGCAATGTAATTTAGATACATGTGCTGATTTTGGAGCTGACAAAAAAAGTATACCACTCAGCTTATTTGTTCTGTGTTCGAAGCTGAAATGTATTTCTGTCAGACGTATGTATTGAGATGAAGAAGTCATAAGAATGTAATTCAGACACATGTGATGTTTTTGGAGGTGATATATGCACATCACTCAGTCACTCAGATACATGATCTGTGTTCGAAACTGAAATGTATATGAACTAAATGTAGATTTTGTATGTAAGCTAACACAAGCATATCCTTCAGATACATGTTTCAGGAGGTGAAATGTATGTTAATTAGATGCGTACAGTGACAGCAGTGCCCAGCATGAGAACATGTGACACATTTTGTCATTTTGTGTAGTTATATTCAATTAACATTAAATTTCCGGCTCCATGGTGAAGGAGTTATGGACGCTGTTCGGAATCCTGCGTACCACATTCTAAACACAGCTGTGGGCAATTTTGCATCAGACCTCCTGTGCATTAGTTTTTTATGAAATGGTATGGGTGCCGGTCATTCAGAAAGCAATGGCAAACTACTGAACGTAAACTTGCCCAGGAATCATGAACAGCCAAAAAATGCTGGGGTTGACAGCTATATCCTCTAAAGGATATGCAACTAGCTTATATTCAATAGTCTCATATAGTAATCTATAGTGGAGTAAGGTTAATTAGTTTGCAACTGACTGACAAGTATACGTTTCTCCCATAGCTGTCAGTTACTTGTGCTCTACTGCAGAAACATCATCACACACCATTTTAAAACATCAGTATATAAATATATATATATGAAACAGACCCGAACAGACATACTGAGAACAATAATTGAACGTTCTATAGAAGTAAACAAAGATCTACACATCTGCTTCATTGACTACACAAAGGCTTTTGATAAAGTGAGACATGTCGACATGATAAGGATGCTTGTAGATATACAAATTTATGGAAAAGACCTTAGACTTGTAAAAAACATATATTGGAAACAACAAGCTGCCATAAGAATTGATAATGAAGTAGGTCAATATCAGCCTATTAAGAGAGGTGTGAGACAGGGGTGTGTAATGTCTCCAGTTCTTTTTTTCCCTGTACAGCGAACATATTTTCAGAAATATAGAAGATATGGAAGGAATCAACACTGGGGGACGATACATCAATAACATTAGATACGCAGATGATACAGTCTTGATTGCAGACAATGAACAGGACCTGCAACATTTAGTAGATGCGGTTGTTGCACACAGTGAACAACGGGTTAGAACAGAATTGTAAGAAGATACAGATTATGGTCGTCACTAGGAAGGAAGAAATACCACAACATAATATACAAGTAAACGGGCATATTCTTAACCAAGTGAATCAGTACAACTGTCTCGGAACAGTCATAACATCTGATGGGAGATGCCTTGAAGAGATTAGAACAAGAATTGCCATGGTGAAGGTAGCCTTTTGCAAGATGAAAAACATACTGACCAATAAAAAGATATCAACTGAAATGAGATAAAGTGTGCTGAAGTGCTACATAGAACCTGTACTTTTATTTGGATGTGAGGTGTGCAAATTGAAAACTGACAAAGAAATACAAGATAATTTTAACATAGAAGTAAAGAACAAATTTGATTTATTGTCTGATCTAGAGATCCTATTTCAAGATGTAGATGATCAATGGGAAATGCTGAAGAATTCAATCAGTTGTGCAGCAGAAAAAACTATTCCAAAAGTAAAGAAAGTTGGCCGTAAGACATGGATGACTGAAGAAATTTTACAACTAATGGAAACAAGAAGACAGAACAAAAATAATCCTGCCAAATATGAAGAAATTCACAGAAAAGTCAGAACCTTATGTAAGGAGGCTAAAGAAACATGGCTTGAGAAAAATTGCAGAGAAATTGAAAAACAACACAACAGTAAAAATGCGAAACTAATGCACAAAAGAATTCAGGAGATTACTAATCAAAGAACACGTACATCAGCAGGCTGCCTAAAGACAAAAGATGGAAGAGTCATAATAGAAAAAGATCAGATTTTACATGTATGGTCAGATTACGTGAAAAACCTTTATGACGATAGCAGAGACGAACAATATATTGTTCAAAATAACAATGAAGGGCCAGCAATTTTGAAGATGGAGGTTCAGAATGCTCTTAATCATATGAAATCTGGCAAAACCCCCGGTCCAGACAGAGTCACAACAGAAATGATTAATGCTTTAGAAGAATATGGAATAGATAAAGTTACCAGTCTGCTTAATACAATATATGATACTGGAAATATACCTCATGAGTTATGTAATTCTGTATTTATTGCAATCCCAAAGAAATCAGGAGCCTTGGAATGTGATCAACATCGAACAATTAGTATAATGAGTCACATCACGAAGATTTTGCTAAGAATTATCATGCAAAGAGTTAGGAGGAAAATACAACCTGAAATAGGAGAAGAACAATGTGGGTTTGTGGAAGGCAAGGGTACAGTAAATGCTGTGTATATACTGAGAAACATAATCGAACGTTCTATAGAAGTAAACAAAGATCTACACCTTTGCTTTATTGACTACACAAAGGCTTTTGATAAAGTGAGACATGTCAACATGATAAGGATGCTTGAAGATCTACAAATTGATGGAAAAGATCTTAGACTTGTAAAAAACATATATTGGAAACAACAAGCTGCCATAAGAGTTGATAATGAAGTAAGCCAATATCAGCCTATTAAAAGGGGTGTGAGACAGGGATGTGTAATGTCTCCAGATCTGTTTTCCCTGTACAGTGAAAGTATTTTCAGAAATATTGAAGATATGGAAGGAATCAACATTGGGGGACGATGCATCAATAACATTAGATATGCAGATGATACAGTCTTGATTGCAGACAATGAACTGGACCTGCAACATTTAGTAGATGCGATTGTTACACACAGTGAACAACTAGGGTTAGAATTAAATTGTAAAAAGACACAGATTATGGTCGTCACTAGGAAGGACGAAATACCACAATGTAATATACAAGTAAATGGGAATATTCTTCAACAAGTGAGCAGGTACAATTATCTCGGAACAGTAATAACATCTGATGGGAGATGCCTTGAAGAGATTAGAACAAGAATCGCCATGGCAAAAGTAGCCTTTAGCAAGATGAAAAACATACTGACCAATAAAAAGATGTCAATTGAAACGAGAAAAAGAGTGTTGAGATGCTACATAGAACCTGTACTTTTATATGGATGTGAAGCTTGGACAATGAGCAGCCAGGCTGAAAAACATCTGATGGCTGTAGAAATGTGGTTTCTGAGGAAAATGCAAAGAATACCATGGACAGCCAGAAAGACCAATGAACAAGTCCTTCAAGAAACAAATGAAGATCGTAAACTGATCAGAGACATTAGACGTAGACAGTCACAATTTTTTGGGCATGTTATGAGAAGAAATTATTTGGAGAACTTGGTGACAACTGGTAAGATCGAGGGGAACAGACCAAGGGGAAGACCTAGAAACAAGTATCTGGATGGCTTGGCCTTGTGGCATGGTCGAGACAGAAACACGGAACTGATCCACGACTCTGTTGATCGAGTGAGATGGCAGAACATGACCGCCCACGCTTACCGGCATGGCACATGATGGATGGATGGAGGTGTGGACAATGAGCAGACAAGCTGAAAAACATCTGATGGCTGTGGAGATGTGGTTTCTGAGGAAAATGCAAAGAATACCATGGACAGATAGAAAAACCAATGAACATGTTCTTCAAGAAACAAGTGAAGATCATAAACTGATTAGAGACATTAGATGTAGAGTCAACATTTTTGGGGCATACAGGTATTGATGGACTTACGACCACAATTACTAGCCGTATTAGATTTCAGATTTATTTCTGTCTCAATTATCAGTCGAACGGCATTGTCTGCAATCATCGGCGGTCGTTAACTAAGGAAAGGGAGGCATGATGCTATGATGATGCTATGCTGCTAGCCGGCGTCATCAATTTCTAAGAAATAACACGGTCACACTCAATAACCCTAGGTCCATTGACGTCCCCAAGGACTGAACGGATGGCTCACGATGTGTTTCGTCTGTATCGTGAAATTTATGATGAAAAAAAGAAACATACAATTCAGACAAAGCTCACTATGTTTATGAAAAAACCAACTCCGGTACCCCCAACTGCTGCCTTAGATGACGACATTAATGATCTGCAGCCAAGCACCAGTGGCCAATAGAATGTTTCGTACATGTTTATATATTTTGATGTTAATGACAATTTGATGTGTTTTGCGATTGGAAAAATGTTTCCTATAGTATTTACCACACCTGTATTGTGTATGTTTTGCAAATATTAAACCAGTTGTACATGTACAGTTAATGCAGTGTTTTTCTTAAACCTGACGATGTAAAAATAAGAAACAAAATGGTGTAGAGATGATACAAATGGCACAAAATGAACATCGAAAATTATGATTTATAACAATATTAAAAGAAATTTATGATATAATTTAACTTAAATATTATTATAACATCATTTCACATTTCTGTACACATAGCGTACTCAACTTACGACCAAATCGTGTTACGACCTGTCTGTCAGAACCCATCGTGGTCGTAAGTCAAGCACTAGCTGTATTATGAGAAGAATTGGAGAACTTGATGACAACTGGCAAGATCAAGGGGAGCAGACCAAGGGGAAGACAAAGAATTAAATACCTGGATGGCTTGGTCACGTGGCATGATCGAGACAGAAACATGGAGCTGATCCACGACTCTAGAGATCGAGTGAAATGGCAGAACATGACCGCCCAAGCTTATCAGCATGGCACATAATGAATGAATGAATGAATGAACAGACCCTGCTTGCTAAATTGCTGCATGATGATTTGCACACTTATTGCTACCAACCTTTGTGTATTCTTTGTTCAGCTGCAATCACAACTTGCCTTTGAAATCATGAACTTTGATTTAATATAAATAGAACTCTGCCTTTTTTCCTCTCTTGCTCATGAAGGAATATAAGAAGATGTGTGTGTGTGTGTGTGTGTGTGTAAAAGAGAGGGAGAAAGAAAGCGATGAGGGGGGAGGGATAACAGTTTACCAGATCATTTAACAGTTTAATATAGTTGACTGTAGGCGCAAAATACTTTACTCTACTGCTTATGATGAATGTTTGTATCATCCCCATCATCAAGTGTTGGTGTAAATGCTTAAATCAATTAGCGAGTCTATATTCATCATCATTATCAAGTGTTTTGCCAACTGGTAAGGACGAGCATGCTTCTATATACCATGTTTTCTCGAACAGTATGTATCAATTCATGTGATGATACCTTACCAAGCCATGAAGCCAAGCTGTTGAAAATTATTTAAACCTGCCTTCCTCTGTTTTTTCATTAATTTTATCCACTGTTATAATCAGTTTTGGTTTCTCTGTTTCAATGATAAGACCAAACATTTTTGACAGTCTCTGTCCAAGGTCTGTAATAATTTTCTTATCTGTTTTGGCCTCTTTCAAGACATGATGATTACTCATATTTGTAACATTATTTTGAAAAACATTTATGTGGCTCCAGAGAATATTCTTGCTTGTTTACCCATTGTCCTGAATTCAAAGCCCAATGGTAACACTGGTTAAATGTTTAACCAGGTATCACTGCTATAACATTACAAAGTTAGTAAGCTTACAACACACCTGAGTGAACTCAGAAAACATATATACCTACATTCGCACTATTGTAATCTTTTGGGTACCATTGTTGGTAATCATTTTGTCCACATTTGACAGGCAAGGTCTTGGAGAAATCCAGCTTTATGACAGTCCAAGGCTTAAATATTCCTTCATGGCCAAATACACTAAATCAAGAAAAAAAAGCAATGGTTGTCATATGATAAGCAAATTCAAGTTTTTAAAACAAGACAAAATACGATTAGGAAACTTGATGAATGGAAAACTCACACAAATAGATGAACGTTTCGATAAAACTTGTATAAACAAGCAAGTAAAAGACACACACAAAAAAACAAAAACAAGAATACTTAACTGGGGGGTATGAAGAAGGCAATCCCATCAACTAAAAGCCATAAATTACAGCAATCTATGTTATGTATGTATATTTTGTTTAAATAACACATACTATGTTGGTGAGTCAGCTACTTTCTTGTATATTAACCACCAACTGCCATTATAACAGACACAATTTATTATCCACTGTGGTGATACATTACTATAATTGACACACCACATATACTTGGAATATGAAGTAAAAATAAGTCACTAAAATCAAATCCAGCATTCTGAAATACATAAGGAAATTACCTCTCCTATTATTATTGTAATGCAATGATGGCATATTTTCAAAACATTACAAATTTTACTATTCTAATGTTACCAAGTTACATAAAAATATATTGGATTTCAAATAAAAAGACAAAATATGGCTATGAAGCTTAACGAATGGAAGAACATACAGAGACACAAGCAAACATTTTGACTGAAGTTTTATCAGCGGAATTAAAAACACAAAACAATAACATACAGATAACAAAGAAATACTGATCTATTCCTAGGTAGTCAGATAATCTTCATTAAAGCAACATGCATTTTTTGGGGAAATTTGTTCCTTTTCTGATATTCAGCTGATTTTCCAACATATTGTCCTCACTACATCTTGAGGAAATTACCATTGCCTATTACATAAAAAAAAAAAACAATCAATATCTGATGATATGCATCTGAATTAACCATGCTGTGGGAGGTCAGAATGGCAAATAGGTAAGAGCGTCTGCTCTTAAATTTCCGGTGTGTCCCCAAGTCAAGGGCGAGAATTAAACATTATAGTCCAACTGACCGGTGTACAGATTGAACCCGCCATGTCAGCAGGTTCAATCCGTACACTGGTCAGTTGGACTAAAATGTTTACTTCTCGTCCTTGACTTGGGGATATAAATTGCAAGTACCTCAAAAGTCGAAGTAGGTTCGTCTGATGGTGAGTGTGGCGGGACAGCCCCGGCAGCATCCGAATGACACAAGTTTGAAAGGAATTAAAGAGCCCACAAGAATTATTCTATCATTCTCTATGTAAAAGAATAATTATCCACCAGAAAATAATCTAGTCCCCAACCAAGGAATAAGGAAAAACTAACAGAGATTGCAAACAAGAGGAAAATACTTTTTGACCACGCACGCCCCATCATTTCTGTAATGCTAGGTCTGAGAAAGCTTTGATGTCCAGATCAAACGTAAAACTCAGACATCACGGCACCAGTCGGCGGGCGCTATCAAAGGTTGACAACTCATTGTTGTCAGTACCAGGGGAGAGAAAGACCTAACGTGTGAACCAGCCACGGCAGAATGGGAGATAAGAGGGTCAGCCAGACCCGTCTGAAATAATACATGGCAGTGCTACTCAGGGGAAAACCCCGTGTGATCCAAAGACGGCAATTTAATGCAGGCCTAACACCTATGGAGCCGGGACGTCTGTAATTGCCACCACAAAGGAGCAATTAGGACCAGATGCTTAACACCTCTCCGCAATACTACGGGGCAAAGTAGAAACACATGGCTGACACATTCCTGCCAGCAACCGGGAAGGCTGGTGTTACCAGCCTATTGGAATGTAATGACGCAACTGCATTGCCGCCAAAGCAGGTTTCATTGTTTCAGGCGTGGGGGGCATCGGTCAATTTGATTGACAGAGGAAACTACCCTTCACAGGAAAGGAGGAGGGGTGAAAAGAATTTGGCACTTAATCCATCTAGGTAAATCATCTTACATGGAAAAATAGGCGGAGTTAATGAAAAGGGGAATATTAATTAGCCAACCTGGAAACTAGCCAGGAATTGAATAGAATAAAACTACGAGCAGTGGCCAGCAAGACTTCAGACGCATTCACAATAGTGTACCAGGGAAGCCGGAATTTTAATTTCTGGTGAGAGATTACCCTCTCGTTTTGTTACTTCGATACAATGTCGTATGACAGGATTTCCTAGCTATAACCCAGGTAATACCATTACTCTGATTAGTTTGTCTGCTAGTCTGAAGGCTTGTGTAGTTTCTTGTTCTGCATATTCTCCAAAACTTTACACTGGTGGATTGATTTTCTTTGTACTTAATGTTCCAGTTCTAGCTTTACGATTTCACTGAGAACTATTTTCTTCTTTCATTCACCACTTGGTTGTCTGATTTGTTGTATGTGATAATTTGGAGAAATCCATTATCCAAGCTACATGAGCGGGTGGCTTATTCAGGTACAGGAGATGCATTTAGATTCATCCTGTATGATGTTAAACATTGGGGAGACTGACTACTTAGGAGAAATTCCTGAGAGCTACCAGTCTCTTGATAGCGTCCAATTAACATTGATTATTTGGACCAACACTTTGAGTGCCTACCAAGATTATGGTGAAACCACTTGGTTTGAGGAATGGCACCAGTTCACCTTGTCTGCATGATGTCTGCATGAGGACAGACATGACTTAGGACATTCAATATCCCAGACAGATTCAGGGAAGGCATTTAATGTTCGACAGGACTGTGCGACCAGCCCTTCCGACAAGACAGTATGAATGAATCAGAAAGGGAAAGAGTAAGTGAGGTGAACTTATATGGGAAACACCCCATTACATAAATGTATGTGATGATGTAGGTTTTGAGCTATAAATGTTCTAAATGGTTTTATGAATATTTACATATATATTTATTTAGTTAGAACTGATATATGTTTATGTAACATGCCATCATCTATCATCATACCATCATATATTTTGACTTGAATGTATGTTTATATGAATGTATAGACATATGTGTTTGAGATGTGTAGATGTAGATACTACCCATCTCCGTTCGTTTCATTCCAGATCTCTTAGGAGCAATGGACAGTCAACAACCCATATCAGGAAGTGACTTAGCCTTGTGAGGGACCAATTTGGACTCCTTCAATCTGACAGTGAACTGCGTCTCACTGGGGGAAGCATGATCTATGTGACCTCATAAGTTACGTATACCATACCATAACCATCATCATCATCATCATCATCATCATCATATGATCATCAATAGCAATAATAAACACAGTTGTTGTATTTTAAACTCAGTTGTCTGTATAATTCTAAATGTTTATAAATGTTTGTGTAGCGTAATCAAGTACACACATTATATCATTTAGTGGGGGTTCGCACATATTGTCCAGAAGTGGGAATCTATGTCCGGGAGGTATCTTGCCTATGCAGTCATAAGTAACCAGATTACGTTGCATGTCTTAACTCCTCCTTTCTCACATCTGGTGATACCAAGTACAGCCACATCTTTATATATAGATATATTCTATCTTCAACGAGCCACTTCTTGGCTGTTTTCTTGAGTATCAGGGACAGTGTCTTAAATCAGCATAACAGACATTTGTTCCACGTTTTCTCTCTGGGGTCTGGGGTGTTAATTAGTCCCTTCTGACAGAGTTAGGGGATCTTAAACTGCATCCAGAACTAAACACCAGTAGAAGAAAATGATTTTGGCTGAGTGGTTGCCCATCTGGGATCTAACCCCAGCCAGTTGGTGACATATTGGGACGGCTCGTCCGCTATAGAATCCGGGAGTAAACCCTAGGACATATTGGGTCGGCTCGTCCGCTATAGAATCCGGGAGTAAACCCTAGAACCTATTGGTCTGCTCGTCCGCTATAGAATCCGGGAGTAAACCCTAGAACACTTTGGTTCGCTTCCAAGGTATTGGTCTGCTCGCCCGCTATAGAATCCGGGAGTAAACCCTAGAACACTTGGTTCGCTCGCAAGGAACGAACCTATTTCAAATCTGTTAGTCTGGTATTATTCTGGTCTTGCCCATGGATAGAACCTAGGTCATTCTCACTTACATTCTTAGCAGCATTAGTTAGTTATAATTTATTTCTAATGTAATAGCTTGCTTGATTGTAGGCAAGATTTTGACACATTTGGACTTCTTATCCATGATAGAATCAGAGAATAAATTCTAGACTATTGATTTTCATAAACCATTCTTTCATTCTTCACCCATTACATTTGCTAAGTATTAACTTAGGAATTTGTTTCTAGGGAAGTTTGTAGAATTTAAATAACTTGTTAAAAAGTTAATAACGGATAATATCATATGAGTTAATTTACATCATTCACCACTGTAGAATTAATAATCACATTAATTAGTGATATTAATTAGTTTATTGATGATTTACTTGATGATTATTTTGATTACATGCTTTATCATTTGATTTAATCATGAATAATTTGATAAGGCTTAGTTAATTCAGTGTATGACAGACTGCTTTGCATCAACTTTCCCTCTCAAATTCACTACTATCATTCTCATAGCAGTGTCTGTTCCTCTTGTCACTATCCTGCTCTATCATAAATCTGACTAGCTCTCTGTAGGGTAATAATATAATTACTTGCCTGAGTTTAAGTTGAGAAGAGATCATGGATGCACGCACAGATTTCTTAGAGTCCGCTAGAGGATGGGGCATAAGGCTCGGCTTAATAGGAGAGAAGCTAGAACTATTTATCAGAGATGAAATGGATTGGTGGGACAAAGAAGATGAACAAATGATGAAAAGACTTGCAGAATTAGAAGCAGATATGCGTCACAAAGCTGAAGAAGATGAGATTAAGAAGAAGCAAATTGAAATTCTGAACGTGGAGGAATCTACCAGCTCGATTGAGGAAAAGCCAATCACTCAAGCCGAAACTCTGATAGAAAGCGGGGAAGCTGACCGTCACAAAGAAGAGGCATGCATTCCTTCGCAAATCCCCATGGCTCAGAAAAACAAAAACTTGCGCACAGAAAGGCAGATGCTTCCCACCTCAATTCCGAAAAATAAACGGAATCGGAGGAAATGTACCAAGCGTACAGTAAACAGTCACAAACGTGATAAATGTTTACACCGCAATGAAAGCGGATTAGCTGGCTTGGCAACCCAGCAATCTCAAGAGCTTCCTAAGACTTCCCAAAGGAGAAAAATCCAGGAGGAGGAGGACCTGAGGAAAACTATTAAAGAGATCGAAGGCGAGACCTTACCCGACTCTTTTATTCCCTTCAGTTCAGAGGAACTAGGAGTGGAAATGAATTCAACTGAGACCGGAATTGATGTAAAACAGGATTCCAGTGTTTCTTTCTGTGTGGCCACACAAGATGAAATAATTACCAGTTTGAATTACTTATCTCAGGTGGGAGATGACATTGAAAATGACATCCCACAACATTCACTTCTATTGGATTTGGCACAAGAAAACCAGACCAGGGAGAGAATACCTCAATTGGACTTGGCACAAGAGAGCCCAGCCATGGAGGACAAACAAGACACGGAGAATTCTTACGATGTCAGTATCTTGGAGTCTTTCGAAAAGGAAACTCAAGATACACAAAGCATTCATGTAGGTTATACCACGGACTCTGATTCAGGGACGATAAACATGTCTGCTAACAACAAAGAAGAAAATACTTCTTTGGACAGGATGAAGGTAATGCCTATCATCAACACAGCTGAAGCTAACAGGGGATCACAAATGATGGACTCTGCAGCGGAACAAAACCGGAGCGGTTGGTATACTCAACACTCAGGACCTTGTTTACCTTTCACTTCAACCAATGTTGGATGGGGAGAACAGCTGTTTATGTATACTTCTACAAGGAGTGATACAAATTCACAGTTCTTGGGGAACAACATGATTTCTCAAAGCTGGACAACTTCTACTAGCCTTATACTTTCAAACACAGATTCAAAATGGAACTCTGTTGAAGAGGAACGCACCTGGATAAATAATTATCGAAGGAAGAAAACTCTTAAATCAAGAGGTAGTAAACTGACATCCTACCAAGAAAGAGGCAAGTACGAGTTGAATGCACATCATAAAATTATGATGTTTAGCAAATTTCCTGCCAAAAGGAGGAGATTAAAGGATTTTATTATGATCTTTGGCCGACGGAGGAAAAGAAAATGGAGCAACAGTACTGCGACCAATTCTTTTAAGAAAACACTGATGGCACTTCCTCTGCTTATAGGACAAGGGCCAGAAATTGAGTGGACAATAGCAGTCTCTCTGCGGCGCAGGAGAATCTTGTTATACATTTTGCAATTTCCCGGCTGGGAAAAAGTAAAACCTCCAGAGGACAGGACATTACCGAGCAATAGCCTGGAAATCCAACACAACACCAGGAGCAAAGATTTGCAAGATTTGTCCTGGGAGAATGGACATGGGATGTCTTTCTGGACTCACCGGACAGCCCACTGCCACAAGGAATATTGGGAACCCAGACTTGGAGGTAATTCTGGAATGGAGAGCACTTAGATACATTCTTCAATGCTGCCGAGGCTCTGTTATAGGCATCATTAATGAACCTACTTAAATTGGGAAGCTATGTGGCGGGACAGCCCCGGCAGCATCCGAATGACACAAGTTTGAAAGGAATTAAAGAGCCCACAAGAATTATTCTATCATTCTCTATGTAAAAGAATAATTATCCACCAGAAAATAATCTAGTCCCCAACCAAGGAATAAGGAAAAACTAACAGAGATTGCAAACAAGAGGAAAATACTTTTTGACCACGCACGCCCCATCATTTCTGTAATGCTAGGTCTGAGAAAGCTTTGATGTCCAGATCAAACGTAAAACTCAGACATCACGGCACCAGTCGGCGGGCGCTATCAAAGGTTGACAACTCATTGTTGTCAGTACCAGGGGAGAGAAAGACCTAACGTGTGAACCAGCCACGGCAGAATGGGAGATAAGAGGGTCAGCCAGACCCGTCTGAAATAATACATGGCAGTGCTACTCAGGGGAAAACCCCGTGTGATCCAAAGACGGCAATTTAATGCAGGCCTAACACCTATCTAAAAGTCCAGACTTTGTGGAGCCGGGACGTCTGTAATTGCCACCACAAAGGAGCAATTAGGACCAGATGCTTAACACCTCTCCGCAATACTACGGGGCAAAGTAGAAACACATGGCTGACACATTCCTGCCAGCAACCGGGAAGGCTGGTGTTACCAGCCTATTGGAATGTAATGACGCAACTGCATTGCCGCCAAAGCAGGTTTCATTGTTTCAGGCGTGGGGGGCATCGGTCAATTTGATTGACAGAGGAAACTACCCTTCACAGGAAAGGAGGAGGGGTGAAAAGAATTTGGCACTTAATCCATCTAGGTAAATCATCTTACATGGAAAAATAGGCGGAGTTAATGAAAAGGGGAATATTAATTAGCCAACCTGGAAACTAGCCAGGAATTGAATAGAATAAAACTACGAGCAGTGGCCAGCAAGACTTCAGACGCATTCACAATAGTGTACCAGGGAAGCCGGAATTTTAATTTCTGGTGAGAGATTACCCTCTCGTTTTGTTACTTCGATACAATGTCGTATGACAGGATTTCCTAGCTATAACCCAGGTAATACCATTACTCTGATTAGTTTGTCTGCTAGTCTGAAGGCTTGTGTAGTTTCTTGTTCTGCATATTCTCCAAAACTTTACACTGGTGGATTGATTTTCTTTGTACTTAATGTTCCAGTTCTAGCTTTACGATTTCACTGAGAACTATTTTCTTCTTTCATTCACCACTTGGTTGTCTGATTTGTTGTATGTGATAATTTGGAGAAATCCATTATCCAAGCTACATGAGCGGGTGGCTTATTCAGGTACAGGAGATGCATTTAGATTCATCCTGTATGATGTTAAACATTGGGGAGACTGACTACTTAGGAGAAATTCCTGAGAGCTACCAGTCTCTTGATAGCGTCCAATTAACATTGATTATTTGGACCAACACTTTGAGTGCCTACCAAGATTATGGTGAAACCACTTGGTTTGAGGAATGGCACCAGTTCACCTTGTCTGCATGATGTCTGCATGAGGACAGACATGACTTAGGACATTCAATATCCCAGACAGATTCAGGGAAGGCATTTAATGTTCGACAGGACTGTGCGACCAGCCCTTCCGACAAGACAGTATGAATGAATCAGAAAGGGAAAGAGTAAGTGAGGTGAACTTATATGGGAAACACCCCATTACATAAATGTATGTGATGATGTAGGTTTTGAGCTATAAATGTTCTAAATGGTTTTATGAATATTTACATATATATTTATTTAGTTAGAACTGATATATGTTTATGTAACATGCCATCATCTATCATCATACCATCATATATTTTGACTTGAATGTATGTTTATATGAATGTATAGACATATGTGTTTGAGATGTGTAGACGTAGATACTACCCATCTCCGTTCGTTTCATTCCAGATCTCTTAGGAGCAATGGACAGTCAACAACCCATATCAGGAAGTGACTTAGCCTTGTGAGGGACCAATTTGGACTCCTTCAATCTGACAGTGAACTGCGTCTCACTGGGGGAAGCATGATCTATGTGACCTCATAAGTTACGTATACCATACCATAATCATCATCATCATCATCATCATCATCATCATCATCATATGATCATCAATAGCAATAATAAACACAGTTGTTGTATTTTAAACTCAGTTGTCTGTATAATTCTAAATGTTTATAAATGTTTGTGTAGCGTAATCAAGTACACACATTATATCATTTAGTGGGGGTTCGCACATATTGTCCAGAAGTGGGAATCTATGTCCGGGAGGTATCTTGCCTATGCAGTCATAAGTAACCAGATTACGTTGCATGTCTTAACTCCTCCTTTCTCACATCTGGTGATACCAAGTACAGCCACATCTTTATATATAGATATATTCTATCTTCAACGAGCCACTTCTTGGCTGTTTTCTTGAGTATCAGGGACAGTGTCTTAAATCAGCATAACAGACATTTGTTCCACGTTTTCTCTCTGGGGTCTGGGGTGTTAATTAGTCCCTTCTGACAGAGTTAGGGGATCTTAAACTGCATCCAGAACTAAACACCAGTAGAAGAAAATGATTTTGGCTGAGTGGTTGCCCATCTGGGATCTAACCCCAGCCAGTTGGTGACATATTGGGACGGCTCGTCCGCTATAGAATCCGGGAGTAAACCCTAGGACATATTGGGTCGGCTCGTCCGCTATAGAATCCGGGAGTAAACCCTAGAACCTATTGGTCTGCTCGTCCGCTATAGAATCCGGGAGTAAACCCTAGAACACTTTGGTTCGCTTCCAAGGTATTGGTCTGCTCGCCCGCTATAGAATCCGGGAGTAAACCCTAGAACACTTGGTTCGCTCGCAAGGAACGAACCTATTTCAAATCTGTTAGTCTGGTATTATTCTGGTCTTGCCCATGGATAGAACCTAGGTCATTCTCACTTACATTCTTAGCAGCATTAGTTAGTTATAATTTATTTCTAATGTAATAGCTTGCTTGATTGTAGGCAAGATTTTGACACATTTGGACTTCTTATCCATGATAGAATCAGAGAATAAATTCTAGACTATTGATTTTCATAAACCATTCTTTCATTCTTCACCCATTACATTTGCTAAGTATTAACTTAGGAATTTGTTTCTAGGGAAGTTTGTAGAATTTAAATAACTTGTTAAAAAGTTAATAACGGATAATATCATATGAGTTAATTTACATCATTCACCACTGTAGAATTAATAATCACATTAATTAGTGATATTAATTAGTTTATTGATGATTTACTTGATGATTATTTTGATTACATGCTTTATCATTTGATTTAATCATGAATAATTTGATAAGGCTTAGTTAATTCAGTGTATGACGGACTGCTTTGCATCAACTTTCCCTCTCAAATTCACTACTATCATTCTCATAGCAGTGTCTGTTCCTCTTGTCACTATCCTGCTCTATCATAAATCTGACTAGCTCTCTGTAGGGTAATAATATAATTACTTGCCTGAGTTTAAGTTGAGAAGAGATCATGGATGCACGCACAGATTTCTTAGAGTCCGCTAGAGGATGGGGCATAAGGCTCGGCTTAATAGGAGAGAAGCTAGAACTATTTATCAGAGATGAAATGGATTGGTGGGACAAAGAAGATGAACAAATGATGAAAAGACTTGCAGAATTAGAAGCAGATATGCGTCACAAAGCTGAAGAAGATGAGATTAAGAAGAAGCAAATTGAAATTCTGAACGTGGAGGAATCTACCAGCTCGATTGAGGAAAAGCCAATCACTCAAGCCGAAACTCTGATAGAAAGCGGGGAAGCTGACCGTCACAAAGAAGAGGCATGCATTCCTTCGCAAATCCCCATGGCTCAGAAAAACAAAAACTTGCGCACAGAAAGGCAGATGCTTCCCACCTCAATTCCGAAAAATAAACGGAATCGGAGGAAATGTACCAAGCGTACAGTAAACAGTCACAAACGTGATAAATGTTTACACCGCAATGAAAGCGGATTAGCTGGCTTGGCAACCCAGCAATCTCAAGAGCTTCCTAAGACTTCCCAAAGGAGAAAAATCCAGGAGGAGGAGGACCTGAGGAAAACTATTAAAGAGATCGAAGGCGAGACCTTACCCGACTCTTTTATTCCCTTCAGTTCAGAGGAACTAGGAGTGGAAATGAATTCAACTGAGACCGGAATTGATGTAAAACAGGATTCCAGTGTTTCTTTCTGTGTGGCCACACAAGATGAAATAATTACCAGTTTGAATTACTTATCTCAGGTGGGAGATGACATTGAAAATGACATCCCACAACATTCACTTCTATTGGATTTGGCACAAGAAAACCAGACCAGGGAGAGAATACCTCAATTGGACTTGGCACAAGAGAGCCCAGCCATGGAGGACAAACAAGACACGGAGAATTCTTACGATGTCAGTATCTTGGAGTCTTTCGAAAAGGAAACTCAAGATACACAAAGCATTCATGTAGGTTATACCACGGACTCTGATTCAGGGACGATAAACATGTCTGCTAACAACAAAGAAGAAAATACTTCTTTGGACAGGATGAAGGTAATGCCTATCATCAACACAGCTGAAGCTAACAGGGGATCACAAATGATGGACTCTGCAGCGGAACAAAACCGGAGCGGTTGGTATACTCAACACTCAGGACCTTGTTTACCTTTCACTTCAACCAATGTTGGATGGGGAGAACAGCTGTTTATGTATACTTCTACAAGGAGTGATACAAATTCACAGTTCTTGGGGAACAACATGATTTCTCAAAGCTGGACAACTTCTACTAGCCTTATACTTTCAAACACAGATTCAAAATGGAACTCTGTTGAAGAGGAACGCACCTGGATAAATAATTATCGAAGGAAGAAAACTCTTAAATCAAGAGGTAGTAAACTGACATCCTACCAAGAAAGAGGCAAGTACGAGTTGAATGCACATCATAAAATTATGATGTTTAGCAAATTTCCTGCCAAAAGGAGGAGATTAAAGGATTTTATTATGATCTTTGGCCGACGGAGGAAAAGAAAATGGAGCAACAGTACTGCGACCAATTCTTTTAAGAAAACACTGATGGCACTTCCTCTGCTTATAGGACAAGGGCCAGAAATTGAGTGGACAATAGCAGTCTCTCTGCGGCGCAGGAGAATCTTGTTATACATTTTGCAATTTCCCGGCTGGGAAAAAGTAAAACCTCCAGAGGACAGGACATTACCGAGCAATAGCCTGGAAATCCGACACAACACCAGGAGCAAAGATTTGCAAGATTTGTCCTGGGAGAATGGACATGGGATGTCTTTCTGGACTCACCGGACAGCCCACTGCCACAAGGAATATTGGGAACCCAGACTTGGAGGTAATTCTGGAATGGAGAGCACTTAGATACATTCTTGAATGCTGCCGAGGCTCTGTTATAGGCATCATTAATGAACCTACTTAAATTGGGAAGCTATGTGGCGGGACAGCCCCGGCAGCATCCGAATGACACAAGTTTGAAAGGAATTAAAGAGCCCACAAGAATTATTCTATCATTCTCTATGTAAAAGAATAATTATCCACCAGAAAATAATCTAGTCCCCAACCAAGGAATAAGGAAAAACTAACAGAGATTGCAAACAAGAGGAAAATACTTTTTGACCACGCACGCCCCATCATTTCTGTAATGCTAGGTCTGAGAAAGCTTTGATGTCCAGATCAAACGTAAAACTCAGACATCACGGCACCAGTCGGCGGGCGCTATCAAAGGTTGACAACTCATTGTTGTCAGTACCAGGGGAGAGAAAGACCTAACGTGTGAACCAGCCACGGCAGAATGGGAGATAAGAGGGTCAGCCAGACCCGTCTGAAATAATACATGGCAGTGCTACTCAGGGGAAAACCCCGTGTGATCCAAAGACGGCAATTTAATGCAGGCCTAACACCTATCTAAAAGTCCAGACTTTGTGGAGCCGGGACGTCTGTAATTGCCACCACAAAGGAGCAATTAGGACCAGATGCTTAACACCTCTCCGCAATACTACGGGGCAAAGTAGAAACACATGGCTGACACATTCCTGCCAGCAACCGGGAAGGCTGGTGTTACCAGCCTATTGGAATGTAATGACGCAACTGCATTGCCGCCAAAGCAGGTTTCATTGTTTCAGGCGTGGGGGGCATCGGTCAATTTGATTGACAGAGGAAACTACCCTTCACAGGAAAGGAGGAGGGGTGAAAAGAATTTGGCACTTAATCCATCTAGGTAAATCATCTTACATGGAAAAATAGGCGGAGTTAATGAAAAGGGGAATATTAATTAGCCAACCTGGAAACTAGCCAGGAATTGAATAGAATAAAACTACGAGCAGTGGCCAGCAAGACTTCAGACGCATTCACAATAGTGTACCAGGGAAGCCGGAATTTTAATTTCTGGTGAGAGATTACCCTCTCGTTTTGTTACTTCGATACAATGTCGTATGACAGGATTTCCTAGCTATAACCCAGGTAATACCATTACTCTGATTAGTTTGTCTGCTAGTCTGAAGGCTTGTGTAGTTTCTTGTTCTGCATATTCTCCAAAACTTTACACTGGTGGATTGATTTTCTTTGTACTTAATGTTCCAGTTCTAGCTTTACGATTTCACTGAGAACTATTTTCTTCTTTCATTCACCACTTGGTTGTCTGATTTGTTGTATGTGATAATTTGGAGAAATCCATTATCCAAGCTACATGAGCGGGTGGCTTATTCAGGTACAGGAGATGCATTTAGATTCATCCTGTATGATGTTAAACATTGGGGAGACTGACTACTTAGGAGAAATTCCTGAGAGCTACCAGTCTCTTGATAGCGTCCAATTAACATTGATTATTTGGACCAACACTTTGAGTGCCTACCAAGATTATGGTGAAACCACTTGGTTTGAGGAATGGCACCAGTTCACCTTGTCTGCATGATGTCTGCATGAGGACAGACATGACTTAGGACATTCAATATCCCAGACAGATTCAGGGAAGGCATTTAATGTTCGACAGGACTGTGCGACCAGCCCTTCCGACAAGACAGTATGAATGAATCAGAAAGGGAAAGAGTAAGTGAGGTGAACTTATATGGGAAACACCCCATTACATAAATGTATGTGATGATGTAGGTTTTGAGCTATAAATGTTCTAAATGGTTTTATGAATATTTACATATATATTTATTTAGTTAGAACTGATATATGTTTATGTAACATGCCATCATCTATCATCATACCATCATATATTTTGACTTGAATGTATGTTTATATGAATGTATAGACATATGTGTTTGAGATGTGTAGATGTAGATACTACCCATCTCCGTTCGTTTCATTCCAGATCTCTTAGGAGCAATGGACAGTCAACAACCCATATCAGGAAGTGACTTAGCCTTGTGAGGGACCAATTTGGACTCCTTCAATCTGACAGTGAACTGCGTCTCACTGGGGGAAGCATGATCTATGTGACCTCATAAGTTACGTATACCATACCATAACCATCATCATCATCATCATCATCATCATCATCATATGATCATCAATAGCAATAATAAACACAGTTGTTGTATTTTAAACTCAGTTGTCTGTATAATTCTAAATGTTTATAAATGTTTGTGTAGCGTAATCAAGTACACACATTATATCATTTAGTGGGGGTTCGCACATATTGTCCAGAAGTGGGAATCTATGTCCGGGAGGTATCTTGCCTATGCAGTCATAAGTAACCAGATTACGTTGCATGTCTTAACTCCTCCTTTCTCACATCTGGTGATACCAAGTACAGCCACATCTTTATATATAGATATATTCTATCTTCAACGAGCCACTTCTTGGCTGTTTTCTTGAGTATCAGGGACAGTGTCTTAAATCAGCATAACAGACATTTGTTCCACGTTTTCTCTCTGGGGTCTGGGGTGTTAATTAGTCCCTTCTGACAGAGTTAGGGGATCTTAAACTGCATCCAGAACTAAACACCAGTAGAAGAAAATGATTTTGGCTGAGTGGTTGCCCATCTGGGATCTAACCCCAGCCAGTTGGTGACATATTGGGACGGCTCGTCCGCTATAGAATCCGGGAGTAAACCCTAGGACATATTGGGTCGGCTCGTCCGCTATAGAATCCGGGAGTAAACCCTAGAACCTATTGGTCTGCTCGTCCGCTATAGAATCCGGGAGTAAACCCTAGAACACTTTGGTTCGCTTCCAAGGTATTGGTCTGCTCGCCCGCTATAGAATCCGGGAGTAAACCCTAGAACACTTGGTTCGCTCGCAAGGAACGAACCTATTTCAAATCTGTTAGTCTGGTATTATTCTGGTCTTGCCCATGGATAGAACCTAGGTCATTCTCACTTACATTCTTAGCAGCATTAGTTAGTTATAATTTATTTCTAATGTAATAGCTTGCTTGATTGTAGGCAAGATTTTGACACATTTGGACTTCTTATCCATGATAGAATCAGAGAATAAATTCTAGACTATTGATTTTCATAAACCATTCTTTCATTCTTCACCCATTACATTTGCTAAGTATTAACTTAGGAATTTGTTTCTAGGGAAGTTTGTAGAATTTAAATAACTTGTTAAAAAGTTAATAACGGATAATATCATATGAGTTAATTTACATCATTCACCACTGTAGAATTAATAATCACATTAATTAGTGATATTAATTAGTTTATTGATGATTTACTTGATGATTATTTTGATTACATGCTTTATCATTTGATTTAATCATGAATAATTTGATAAGGCTTAGTTAATTCAGTGTATGACGGACTGCTTTGCATCAACTTTCCCTCTCAAATTCACTACTATCATTCTCATAGCAGTGTCTGTTCCTCTTGTCACTATCCTGCTCTATCATAAATCTGACTAGCTCTCTGTAGGGTAATAATATAATTACTTGCCTGAGTTTAAGTTGAGAAGAGATCATGGATGCACGCACAGATTTCTTAGAGTCCGCTAGAGGATGGGGCATAAGGCTCGGCTTAATAGGAGAGAAGCTAGAACTATTTATCAGAGATGAAATGGATTGGTGGGACAAAGAAGATGAACAAATGATGAAAAGACTTGCAGAATTAGAAGCAGATATGCGTCACAAAGCTGAAGAAGATGAGATTAAGAAGAAGCAAATTGAAATTCTGAACGTGGAGGAATCTACCAGCTCGATTGAGGAAAAGCCAATCACTCAAGCCGAAACTCTGATAGAAAGCGGGGAAGCTGACCGTCACAAAGAAGAGGCATGCATTCCTTCGCAAATCCCCATGGCTCAGAAAAACAAAAACTTGCGCACAGAAAGGCAGATGCTTCCCACCTCAATTCCGAAAAATAAACGGAATCGGAGGAAATGTACCAAGCGTACAGTAAACAGTCACAAACGTGATAAATGTTTACACCGCAATGAAAGCGGATTAGCTGGCTTGGCAACCCAGCAATCTCAAGAGCTTCCTAAGACTTCCCAAAGGAGAAAAATCCAGGAGGAGGAGGACCTGAGGAAAACTATTAAAGAGATCGAAGGCGAGACCTTACCCGACTCTTTTATTCCCTTCAGTTCAGAGGAACTAGGAGTGGAAATGAATTCAACTGAGACCGGAATTGATGTAAAACAGGATTCCAGTGTTTCTTTCTGTGTGGCCACACAAGATGAAATAATTACCAGTTTGAATTACTTATCTCAGGTGGGAGATGACATTGAAAATGACATCCCACAACATTCACTTCTATTGGATTTGGCACAAGAAAACCAGACCAGGGAGAGAATACCTCAATTGGACTTGGCACAAGAGAGCCCAGCCATGGAGGACAAACAAGACACGGAGAATTCTTACGATGTCAGTATCTTGGAGTCTTTCGAAAAGGAAACTCAAGATACACAAAGCATTCATGTAGGTTATACCACGGACTCTGATTCAGGGACGATAAACATGTCTGCTAACAACAAAGAAGAAAATACTTCTTTGGACAGGATGAAGGTAATGCCTATCATCAACACAGCTGAAGCTAACAGGGGATCACAAATGATGGACTCTGCAGCGGAACAAAACCGGAGCGGTTGGTATACTCAACACTCAGGACCTTGTTTACCTTTCACTTCAACCAATGTTGGATGGGGAGAACAGCTGTTTATGTATACTTCTACAAGGAGTGATACAAATTCACAGTTCTTGGGGAACAACATGATTTCTCAAAGCTGGACAACTTCTACTAGCCTTATACTTTCAAACACAGATTCAAAATGGAACTCTGTTGAAGAGGAACGCACCTGGATAAATAATTATCGAAGGAAGAAAACTCTTAAATCAAGAGGTAGTAAACTGACATCCTACCAAGAAAGAGGCAAGTACGAGTTGAATGCACATCATAAAATTATGATGTTTAGCAAATTTCCTGCCAAAAGGAGGAGATTAAAGGATTTTATTATGATCTTTGGCCGACGGAGGAAAAGAAAATGGAGCAACAGTACTGCGACCAATTCTTTTAAGAAAACACTGATGGCACTTCCTCTGCTTATAGGACAAGGGCCAGAAATTGAGTGGACAATAGCAGTCTCTCTGCGGCGCAGGAGAATCTTGTTATACATTTTGCAATTTCCCGGCTGGGAAAAAGTAAAACCTCCAGAGGACAGGACATTACCGAGCAATAGCCTGGAAATCCGACACAACACCAGGAGCAAAGATTTGCAAGATTTGTCCTGGGAGAATGGACATGGGATGTCTTTCTGGACTCACCGGACAGCCCACTGCCACAAGGAATATTGGGAACCCAGACTTGGAGGTAATTCTGGAATGGAGAGCACTTAGATACATTCTTGAATGCTGCCGAGGCTCTGTTATAGGCATCATTAATGAACCTACTTAAATTGGGAAGCTATGTGGCGGGACAGCCCCGGCAGCATCCGAATGACACAAGTTTGAAAGGAATTAAAGAGCCCACAAGAATTATTCTATCATTCTCTATGTAAAAGAATAATTATCCACCAGAAAATAATCTAGTCCCCAACCAAGGAATAAGGAAAAACTAACAGAGATTGCAAACAAGAGGAAAATACTTTTTGACCACGCACGCCCCATCATTTCTGTAATGCTAGGTCTGAGAAAGCTTTGATGTCCAGATCAAACGTAAAACTCAGACATCACGGCACCAGTCGGCGGGCGCTATCAAAGGTTGACAACTCATTGTTGTCAGTACCAGGGGAGAGAAAGACCTAACGTGTGAACCAGCCACGGCAGAATGGGAGATAAGAGGGTCAGCCAGACCCGTCTGAAATAATACATGGCAGTGCTACTCAGGGGAAAACCCCGTGTGATCCAAAGACGGCAATTTAATGCAGGCCTAACACCTATCTAAAAGTCCAGACTTTGTGGAGCCGGGACGTCTGTAATTGCCACCACAAAGGAGCAATTAGGACCAGATGCTTAACACCTCTCCGCAATACTACGGGGCAAAGTAGAAACACATGGCTGACACATTCCTGCCAGCAACCGGGAAGGCTGGTGTTACCAGCCTATTGGAATGTAATGACGCAACTGCATTGCCGCCAAAGCAGGTTTCATTGTTTCAGGCGTGGGGGGCATCGGTCAATTTGATTGACAGAGGAAACTACCCTTCACAGGAAAGGAGGAGGGGTGAAAAGAATTTGGCACTTAATCCATCTAGGTAAATCATCTTACATGGAAAAATAGGCGGAGTTAATGAAAAGGGGAATATTAATTAGCCAACCTGGAAACTAGCCAGGAATTGAATAGAATAAAACTACGAGCAGTGGCCAGCAAGACTTCAGACGCATTCACAATAGTGTACCAGGGAAGCCGGAATTTTAATTTCTGGTGAGAGATTACCCTCTCGTTTTGTTACTTCGATACAATGTCGTATGACAGGATTTCCTAGCTATAACCCAGGTAATACCATTACTCTGATTAGTTTGTCTGCTAGTCTGAAGGCTTGTGTAGTTTCTTGTTCTGCATATTCTCCAAAACTTTACACTGGTGGATTGATTTTCTTTGTACTTAATGTTCCAGTTCTAGCTTTACGATTTCACTGAGAACTATTTTCTTCTTTCATTCACCACTTGGTTGTCTGATTTGTTGTATGTGATAATTTGGAGAAATCCATTATCCAAGCTACATGAGCGGGTGGCTTATTCAGGTACAGGAGATGCATTTAGATTCATCCTGTATGATGTTAAACATTGGGGAGACTGACTACTTAGGAGAAATTCCTGAGAGCTACCAGTCTCTTGATAGCGTCCAATTAACATTGATTATTTGGACCAACACTTTGAGTGCCTACCAAGATTATGGTGAAACCACTTGGTTTGAGGAATGGCACCAGTTCACCTTGTCTGCATGATGTCTGCATGAGGACAGACATGACTTAGGACATTCAATATCCCAGACAGATTCAGGGAAGGCATTTAATGTTCGACAGGACTGTGCGACCAGCCCTTCCGACAAGACAGTATGAATGAATCAGAAAGGGAAAGAGTAAGTGAGGTGAACTTATATGGGAAACACCCCATTACATAAATGTATGTGATGATGTAGGTTTTGAGCTATAAATGTTCTAAATGGTTTTATGAATATTTACATATATATTTATTTAGTTAGAACTGATATATGTTTATGTAACATGCCATCATCTATCATCATACCATCATATATTTTGACTTGAATGTATGTTTATATGAATGTATAGACATATGTGTTTGAGATGTGTAGACGTAGATACTACCCATCTCCGTTCGTTTCATTCCAGATCTCTTAGGAGCAATGGACAGTCAACAACCCATATCAGGAAGTGACTTAGCCTTGTGAGGGACCAATTTGGACTCCTTCAATCTGACAGTGAACTGCGTCTCACTGGGGGAAGCATGATCTATGTGACCTCATAAGTTACGTATACCATACCATAATCATCATCATCATCATCATCATCATCATCATATGATCATCAATAGCAATAATAAACACAGTTGTTGTATTTTAAACTCAGTTGTCTGTATAATTCTAAATGTTTATAAATGTTTGTGTAGCGTAATCAAGTACACACATTATATCATTTAGTGGGGGTTCGCACATATTGTCCAGAAGTGGGAATCTATGTCCGGGAGGTATCTTGCCTATGCAGTCATAAGTAACCAGATTACGTTGCATGTCTTAACTCCTCCTTTCTCACATCTGGTGATACCAAGTACAGCCACATCTTTATATATAGATATATTCTATCTTCAACGAGCCACTTCTTGGCTGTTTTCTTGAGTATCAGGGACAGTGTCTTAAATCAGCATAACAGACATTTGTTCCACGTTTTCTCTCTGGGGTCTGGGGTGTTAATTAGTCCCTTCTGACAGAGTTAGGGGATCTTAAACTGCATCCAGAACTAAACACCAGTAGAAGAAAATGATTTTGGCTGAGTGGTTGCCCATCTGGGATCTAACCCCAGCCAGTTGGTGACAGTGAGGGACACTGGTAATAGGGACAGCGAATCCTCACACAAAAATCAGTCCAGTGCACTAGACGCTGTAGCACATGTGTGGACTACGCTTGAGTTCAAAGCAAGCGAATCGAAAACAAAAAGATACATTCACTGATACAAATGTCTCCATAAGTGCCCCAGTCTCTTCCCACAGACCACTCAAGGAGAATCACAGTACATATTTCAATTAACTATATTATATATGTCATAATTGTTTAAAAAAAATTCAGTTAACAATATTATATGCTGAAATTCCACAATATATGAACATCAAAGAACATTGGCTCATAAATAGTAATGTGTATCGGAAAAAAAAAACATTTTGGCACTATAAATCATCACAGTGATTTGGAAAGAACAGTGATGGGAGTCATGGTTCCTGGAAGTAGAGGCATGGGTCAACTAGCATGAAGATGGACACGGGACATTGCAGACAGCTAGGGCATGAGTGTGTATGAGGCGGGAGAAATGGTCAGTTATTCAGAAACTTTCTGGTAGTCCATGATAATAATGACATTCTGCAAAGGACCTCCTTCATGGTGACACTGTAAGTGTTATAATTCTTATCAGAATGTCAATAACTATGGAGTATTTTTTCTCAGAGTCTTTTAGAACTGTCAATAAACCAAACAATACATTCTGTCAAACTGGATATGAACTGTCATAAACTATGCTGTAACCAATGTCAGAATTTAATACACACTTCAGCAATCTGTATCATGTACCTTGCCACCATTGTTAGGCTTCCAGGCTCTGTGAGAACTCCTTTAACAATAAGACCTGCAGTGTCAAAGTCTTGCTTCTTCCACTGTTTCCCATCATCGCAGGAATAGCTGAAGTATTTCAACAAAATAGAACGATATTAAGCTGAATAAAAAATGATCAAGATATCAAGGGTGTAGAAGTACCACCTACACATTCTACAACTTAATCACGATAAAACCAAAATTATTCAATAAGCATTCACACTTACTACAATGTATTTACAACAACAGCACAACCTATGCAATAACTATTTACACCTGCAACTTTTTTACAACAGCAAAACCTATTCAACAAACACTCACACCTACTACAACTTATTTACAATAGTAAAAGCTTTCCATTCACACATTGACACGTACTGCAACCTATTAGATGCAGTGTCATAAAGACACACACTAGAGAGGAAGTTAACACTCACAGTGATGTGGGTGAGACTCATCTTACACTATCCCTGTGAGCAGTGGCTACCTACTGCTAGTTGTTACAGAACCCCTGACAAAACCTTATGGAAACCCTCTCAAGATCTCTGACACTTCCCCTTAGAACACCTTGGATATATGGCGGAGCCTTCAAGATATGGTGTGCAGAACCTTCAGGTTATTGGTATATAACATCCTGCAATTCTATCTCAGTCATGGATATGACTTTTTGTTATAAGTCTAGACTAAATCACTGTACCAAGAGACTGGGTAGCTACTGAGTAAGTGATTGGTGGGCGAGAAAAAGTAGCACCAGACTAAAAGACTCCCATGGAGGACATCCACAGCCTCTTATCTGGTACAGTGGCTCTGTAAGATGGACCATTTATGCTTTACCATTGATCGTAACCATGTTATGAAACTTTAATATAAACAGAAGGTAGTAGGATGCATGAGCGTCGACAAAGGGGGAAACAAGCTAGAAGAAATTAAAGAGAAGAGCTGGAAAGTAGAGAACAAGAAGGATGGCAGATCACCTGTCAGCAAAATGTATCCGAACTGTATATTAAAATTGCCAAAGTGTACAACAATCACACAGAAAGTCACATATGACTTTGACATACTGATGCTGCCAGAAATGCTCTTAAAAGATGACGAGACAATTGCATGTCCAGGATACAGGTGCCTTAAAAAAATTGATTGTACTAGGTAAAGTAGGAGTGGATACATACATGAAACATCTATACATCAGGTTTGTGATCTAGAGACCATTAATCGTGAAAAAGAGTGAGTTGAAGACATGACGGACTGGCACAATGCAATAGTAACACTGGGTTTTGAGTGCAGAGAATGGGCAGCGGGCCGCACAGAGTTTGAGGTGCAACAACTGATTCAGAGTGACAGAGTGATCTATTCAAATGCATGTCCTGGATACAGGTGCTTTAAAAAAATTGACTGCACTATGTGAAGTAGGAGTGGACACATATGTGAATCAAGACCTATTACACTAACTGGTGGACACATCTTCACCATCAAGTACTTCAGTCCTTGGGCTGGTCATGAGGCTTTCTGATTATTCTATTCCATCGTTATCATTCTTGAGCCACTAGTTTTAATTCTACTTCTTCATGCTATTTCAAGGGAAGTGTCTCACACCTAGTTATGCTCCTCAAAGGTCAGTGTCAGACTTCAGCATGCACTTATGTAAGGTTTGCTTTCTCTAGACAGATTCCTTATAGATTTGTGCATGCTTGTTTTAGAAATGTAGTCCATCTTTTGTCTACGATTTCCTCTTTTCCTCAGTGCTGTACAGGTTTGCTTTCTCTAGACAGATTCCTTATAGATTTGTGCATGCTTGTTTTAGAAATGTAGTCCTTCATCTTTTGTCTACGATTTCCTCTTTTCCTCAGTGCTGTACCCACCAGTAGTCTCTCTGATGTATCTTTATGTCTTATAGTGATAACTTTTTAATTAAATTAGGAAGTATATTTTGTTATATTTTCCAGAACTTGTTCAATTGCCAATTTTTAAATCCAGATGATTCTTGTAAAAACACCAGCACTGACAACACCAAGGTTATGCTTCATGATTACATCTCACCCAGAGACAAACTGCCTCCTTGAAAATAAGATGTGTAACAAAAACTCACAAGACAGTTTTATTGCTGAAGCCCGTCAGTAAACCATCAGGTACTGCTGTCAGGATGCCTCCCTGGTCCAGAAAGTTGAATCTATATCTGCCCACAAGTGGTGCTCCATCTGTAACATGGGCCTGAAAGTCCAAGTCAAGTATACATGAGAGCAACAGTCAGGATTAAACATATTGCAAATTATACAAGGGGCAAACCATAAATCTTTATCATTACTATGAAGACAATGTCATAGAGAACCAAAATATTATTTTTCCACGAAACATCAAGAATTTTATCACAACCCAGGTCTCTGACTTCTCCATTATTCTGACAAATCATTGGAGCAACAGTTACGGTTAATAGGGTATGCTGTATCATGCAACAGCAGAACATACATATCGTTAAAGCAACAAATGCAAACTCCACACATGCAGTGCAAACATAAGGAGCTTGAATGTGACTATTTTCAACTTTCTCCTGTTACTTCTTCAGAGTCAGGGTAAGAACTTATGGCCAGCCCCTTAAAGAAGAATTCAGTGCTAGCAATGCCAATGTAAGATCATCTTGGACATTATGGAAGGCTAGATGGTGGGATTTTGTACAAGAGTTACAATCATGTAATCTGTATATAAATGTGTTCCTCGATCAGCAATGTGCTCCACTGAGCTCTACGTTACAGCCTAGCAACATACCTGAATGCTGGCAATTATAATCCTTATGTCTGCAAGGACGCTACGGTGGTATAGTGATTAGTGAGCTTGCTGGTCAATACAGTGGCTTGGGTTCAATCCCCAGTAGAAGCTGGATTATTTTTTTTTTCCACCAGTTAGTTAGTTAGTTAGTTGAAAGATCATCCTCATTGCACATCGAACCATTCAGTCCATAAGTGCTCGGATCCCCTCCTCAGCAAATCCCGCAGCGTGTAGCGGCTAACGACACCAGTTCTGTGTTAGTTTATCAATCTTCTTTGGCTTCCTGCTTAGTGTTCTTGTTTGGCCACCCCTCTTTTAATTTGCTGTTCTCGCAGTCTGGCCATGGTTGTAGATTCAGTCATCACTTGGTTCAAGCAAAAGTCTTACTTCTCGTAGAGCATTCAGAATGTCAGCCTGGTCCACGGCGTGTCCGCCCTCCACCGTAGCCTCACCTGCGAGCTTGTCAGCCTGCTCATTTCCTTGTACTCCCGCGTGCCCTGGCACGAAGATGAAACTAATCTTTGCCAGCAGAGACCGCTCCAGAGGCAGCAACCATTCTCTTCGGATAGACCCCTCCTCTATCCTCTTGATCATGTTCATTGAGTCGCTAAGGAAACATGCCCTATGTCCGTGTCTCGGGCCATGTTATTGCTTTACTTACTGCCATAACTTCCATAGTCAGGCTACTTGTGGTTTCAGTGAAAGCACCAGAGTCCTCCTTCACAATTCTCCCTCCGGCCCGAGCCGTAAAGGCCCATGAGCTTCTCACATGTCAGACGACCGACCCATCTGTGTAGATGACAGCATCACCGTCTATCGAATTCTCGAAAATCAACGCTTGTACTTCAGCCTCCACAGCAGCCGGATTTTCTTGTCTGCATTTTCCATCTAGTTGGATGCAAATTGAAAAGGATGTGCAGATATCTGTTGGCACTTGTACCCACTCCTCGCTAGGTTCTAAGTCCCCAAGTGAACACACCTGTTGAAGAATGTCTTCGGCTTGACCCATTCACAACCGTCCTCTTTTTAACCTGCTGCCCTTCACCTTCATAATTTCACTATGCAGTGGATGTTGTGTGTTTGTGTTAACTCTAAGGTAGGCGCGTGCTCTGCAAACTTTTATTCTCTCTTCAATGGTTGGAAAATCAAGTTATACTTTCATACCATACTTTCCACCAGTGTTATGTTGTTTGTCCATCAAGAATGATGATGACCATTCATTTCATCCAGTGGGGTTGAAGGTATAGAGCCGTGGGTTCTAAGATGGCTGATAAGGCCGATTTTGGCTCGAAATGTTCTTTGACAATGTGGGCAAGGAATGCTTGACGTTTCTGGAGGAGGATTTCCTGCAGTGGTTTTTCTGTCCTGCCTTTTCTTCACAGCTCTTGCAGTCCTGGTTGCCTCACATATGACTGCACCCTTGCGTAATGATGCACGCCACGAATTTCAGTCTCTGGCTGCAGCCTCCCAGATGTCATGATGAATTCCAAAAGCCTTCAGTGAAATTTTCAGAGTGTCTTTAAAGCGTTTCCTCTGGCCACCTTGGGAGCGTTTACCACAACGCAGTTCGCTGTAAAAAATTTGTTTAGGGAGCCTGTGATCTGGCATGCGAGTCAAGTGACCAGCCCAGCGAATCTGATTCTTCATCAGTAGAGTGTGGATACTGGGCATGGATGCTCTTTCTAGGACTTCAGTGTCTGGAATCTTGTCTTGTCATTTAATCTTCAGTAGCTTCCTTAGGCAGACTGTGTGGAAGTGGTTTAATTTCCTAGCGTGTCGCTGATAAACAGTCCAGGTTTCACAAGCATATAGCAGTGTGGATAATACAACTGCTTTGTAGACTTTTAGCTTTGTTTGCAGGCTTATTCCAGTTCTGTCCCATACATTCTTGTACAGTCTGCCAAAGGCTGCACTGGCCTTGGAGATTCTTGCATTCACTTTGTCATCAATTGTGGCAGCTTGTGACACAGTGCTGCCAAGATAGGTGAATTTGTCCACAACACTTAGTCTATGATCATTCACTTTGATATTCGGCACAGTGTGATTATTCCCTGGAGCTGGCTGGTACATAACTACAGTCTTCTCCAAGTTGATATTGAGCCCAAAGTTGGCACAGGCATGTGAGAAAGCTGAAACATTATGTTGCATGTCCGCCTCTGAGTTGGCGTACAGAGCGCAATCATCAGCAAACAGGAGCTCTCTGACGGTTTCACTGTTAATTTTGGTTTTAGCTTTCAGCCTTCTGAGATTGAATAACTTTCCATCCATACGGTAGTTGATGTCTATTCCAATGTCGTTGTTCTCGAAGGCATTCATCAGCATGGCTGAAAACATGAGGCTGAACAGTGTTGGTGCCAGGACACATCCTTGCTTCACTCCATTGGTGACAGGAAAGGGTTCAGACAGTTCGACATTTTCCTGTACTCTTGCCTGCATGCCATCATGAAATAGCCGCACTATTTGGACAAACTTTCGTGGACAGCCATATTTTGCCATAATCTTCCACAGTCCTTCTCTGCTGACTGTATCAAAAGCCTTGGTAAGGTCAATGAAAGTGGAGTACATTTTGCAGTTCTGTTCCCGACATTTCTCTTGCAGCTGCCTTGCAGCGAAAATCATGTCAACAGTTCCACGTTCTTTTCTGAAGCTACACTGACTCTCAGGAAGAAGACCTTGATCGAGATGGGCTGTGAGGCGATTGAGAAGAATTCTGGCGAGTATCTTCCCTGCAATTGAAAGCAAGGAGATGCCTCGGTGGTTGTCACAGGATTGGCGGTTTCCTTTACGTTTGTATAGGTGGACTATTGACGCGTCCTTGAAATCTTGTGGCATGGTCTCGTTCACCCATATGTTTGTAAAGACTTGGTGAAGCTGCTCTGTTAGGACCGGCCCATCTGCCTTGTATATCTCTGCTGGGATGGAGTCAGGACCAGGTGCCTTGCCGCTGGAGAGTTGCTGGATGGCTTTGTTTGCTTCCACTATATTTTCCGGTTTCCGGCTACCAGCGGACGTGATTTCACAAGCTCTCCCAATTTTTATATAATCTATCGTTTTGCCTATTTCAATCGAGATGCTGTGTATATCATTGTATTTTTTCTAAAACTGGATCTAATACTAATTAATATGTTAAGTTTATGTGACTATTATTTAGTGAAATGCTGATTTCTTTGTGAAATGTAAGGTAAGAACGTTCAGTTTTGAAACCTACCAATTATCGATTAACGTCAATGTGTGATTTAGCCATGTGGGACTAGCGCGTGGTTAGTCGCCAAGCACGCTTTACCGAAAGGCGGCGAACTACTTGTGTGTACTCTCTGTCTGTTGGAACCTCATACATTACTAATATGGCGTCCAACTTACGGAACTCTACTTTATCCAAGCGCCATGAAAATACAAACAAAGACAAGACGGGGAAAAGTTTGACGAGCACGCCACCCAAACGTTGGATTTCTTCAACGCCAACTTCAAACGTGTAGTCTAGTGAATCTGCAGACACTGATCCCAAACTATGCCTGATGATGTAGGACCATAGACCGCTTTCAGTGAGTCGTAGAAGTTTTTCATATCATGTCTGTCAGCAAAGCCCTGAATTTCATCAGCTTTGCTGCTCAGCCAGGAGTCCCGCATGTGCTGAAGTTTCTGCTGCACTACTCTCTGAATGTTCTTGAAGGCATCTTTTTTTGATGTTTCCACCAGTATGGCTTTTTGGTCAACCCAGTCTCATAAAAAATGTCAGAATTTTCTAAGAACTGCATCGAAGGAAAATAACTTCCTCACCTATTTATGCTGCGCCTAGAATATGTGAAGGCATAACACTTCACATCCCAACAGCAGAATCTGCAATGAGACTACCTTTACTCCCCCGATGTGTCTCCACCTCGACGTGGTGGGGGAGCTTGCGTGTCCCATCGACCCCATTTGCTTGCCGATGGATGGAAAACTACATATCGGACAGCTTATGGGATAGGGACCAGACCAAGAGAGACACAACCTGCTGCTCTGCAGGTTAGACTGAGGATAGCAGTCAAAAATTTAAATCAGGCGCACAAAGGCAAAAGATTTGGTCCGGACAATACTCTAAGGCTCTCTGTCGAGGGTTGAGGCTGAACGCCTCTAAGCCACAAACCCTCGGATCTGAGAGCCGGGCCCATACCCACCCTCCGAAAAATAGAGGTGAGATACTGTGCAAGCTACATGCCCAGTTCTGATACTTGTTCGAAGGCTCTCAGCTGGGGGATATGAGGGATTCCCGGAAGAGAGGGCCTGGCCGTTTCTCGTTCACTGCTGCACGGAGGTAAGGTGCTGAGCCGGCAGCACATGTAGCCTACCTCTTGAGCGAGTACAAAAAAGTCAGAGAAGCGCCCCAGTCGAGTGGAATGGTTACGAAAACTGTCTGTATCTAACTCATAGAGAGTGTAGACAAAGGTGGAAAAAACGTCTCTATAACACGAAATGGAACGCACGGCTAGCGAACCCATTGCGTGGTCCGAAGTCAAAAGCAAAGCTTACCGAGTGGATGACGCCCACAGTCTGACCGATCCTGGTGTGTGCTTGAGCGGCCAGTGGCAATCGAGATGCCCAACACATGGAAGCGAGGAACTAAAGCAGCCATGAGCAGGACGTGGCAACTCCTCGGGTGAGCCCAGTCTCAGAGCAATAAGTGCCGGCTCTGCAAGTATGGAAGCCTCCTTGGATAGCGAGAGAATGTCCATGATCTGCCCCTGCCTTCCCTTGAGGGTTGACCATGATGTCATTGACCGTTCTATCCTGACCAGCTGAGATGTGGGCGGCATCACAACAATAAGTCTAAAGTGCCTCGAAACCCGAGGAAGGCTAACCTCATTAAAAAATGCCCGCCGAAGCAGGAAGTGCTGGCCTACGGGTGGCAAAATAAAAACTGGCACTACGCATTTACATCCGAGTGAATTGTCTCGTCCGAATGTCTCTCGTGCTAGGAACAGCTCTGACTACCTAGTTTCCGAATGCCGCTCTTGCTCGGAACAGTTCTGACTAGGTAGTTTTCCGAATGTCTGCCGTGCCTGGAACAGCTCTGAAGGGCGCAAGGACAAGCACATGTCCGAAAACTCTGAGTGGATACCATCTGCAGACTTGTCTGGTTTGTGCAGGAATGGCCCGGGGCGAACGAAATGCCCAATATATTGAAGTGAGGAATCAAAGCAGCCATGAGCAGGACGTGACGATTCCCTCGGTAAGCCCAGCATCAGGGCGCTATGTGTCGGCCCTGCAACCATGGAAGCAACCTTGGATGGCGGAAAATGCTATGGACTGTCCCTGCCTTCCTTTGAGGGATGACCGTTGTCTTCGACCGTTCCGACTTGGCCAGCGGTGTAGCAGATGACACTGCAAAAGTGAGAGTCTCCCAGGAATGCTACCTGGTAAAAAAAAAGCACGCTAAAGTCGATGTGTTGGCCTACGGGTTTCGGCACAAGGGCGCATAACAGACACACCGCAATCACATCTGAAAAAACACTCCGGATGAACGAAAAGAAGAAGAAGAAGACTACCTTTACATTTTCTTGCCTGCAAGATATTTTGTAACTAAAACATCATATGTTATTAATTCTTCTTTTGCCCTTTATCTTCCATTTGAGCAGTCCCCCAATCAACTCATTCCAAGGCATCCTATCTTTTGCTATCATTTTCAACTCACTCCCTTCCCATACTGTTTATCTTTTCTCTTATTCTCTTCTAAAAATGCTAATTTTATATTTCATTTCTTCTACTACCTGTGTTGTTTTTCCCAATCAATATATAGTTCTAACATTCCAGGCACCAATTCTAGAGATTTTCCTAAGTGAAAGGAAGTTGGCAATCCACAGTTCATGGTTTTCTCTGCACCACTTCATAATTCTTCACAACCCAAACTACAATATCTGCTATGAGACTACCTGTAAAGTTAACTGCTCATAAGCTTATTCAAAGAGAATTAATCTGGTAGCTTTCCTGTTCCCTCTACATCTACATACGTTGATTTAAATGTTATAAATATATCATAGATAGCTTTTCAAATTCTTAAACTCCTGGGAAGGCAAACATGATTAAAAAACGCGTGCAGAAGTCGGATGTGCTGTCCTAAGGGTGCAAATTAAATTGGCACAACGCAATTACATCTGAAAAAACACTCCAGATGAATGTAGAAGAAGAAGAAATTCTTAAATTTAGTCAAGACATAGGCATATTACAAATCACTCTTGACAATCAGTATATAGTATTCAATCTGGCAACAACAATAATAAATAACACACCTTCAGCCATGTTGCCCCTCCATCACTGCTGGTAAACACACTGGTATCCTGGCCACGGAAGTTAGTCCCAACGATCCCATGGGCAACAATAAGTCCAGGAGCATTTTCTTGAGACAGCATGGATGTTGTTAGAGCAGACTGTTTCACTTCAAGTAGCAGGGAACACTTCTCCTCCTGGGGAAAGATGATGTCCTGCATATAATAATTGCTTCATGCAATAACCCTGCTTAATACAGACAAAGGATCCCAAGTGAATGCCATTGTGGCGTACTGGAGATATAGTGCTTGGTCCATATTTTGACAAATTGAATGGCACTAGATAGGTGATGCAATCTGCATCATGATGACCACCTTACCAGCCAGAAATGTGTCTGGCACCAATTTTAGGATGATGGGTCAACTGTGGAACTATTTGTTAAAATACAGGGTGTATTTTTAATGACTGTGCAATGTTTGAAAATATTACTGGTCCAAGTTTTGTATTTACCTATTATCTTGGATGAACCTTGCAGAGGGTGAATACAAAACTTGGACCGGCAATATTTCAAACACTGCACGGACATTAGAAATACTCCCTATACTAATTTGCATGATTTTTAGAGGACGCAGCAAATAACCCCAGCATTTATTGATTGTTTGTGATTTACTAGGCAATTTTTAGTTCAGAAGTTTGCCATTGACTGTTTAATGGTCAGCATCTCATGCCATCAAAATCAAAGTAAAGCAGTCCACTTCCAAATCACCTGCAGCTGATTTTACACCGATGACTTGATATGTCAGGGAAATATGAAACGGTGTGGCTCTTTATTCCCCAAGCCACTGATGCCATATAGAAATGAACAAATCCCATCTAGAGAAGAACTTCAATCCTGGACCACAATATCAGCACACAAATGCACCAGCCACTACACTATAAAAACTCTGATACAACCACACAATAATTAAACAAACTATTATATCTGTTTAACTGTCTCTGTTTCATATTTTCTAGCATGCATTGCAAACAACATGTGTTAAAGCAGTGTATTTTTCAAATGTATCCGTTAGTGTTTTCCACCCGAAGACTTTTCATGTCTTTATATGTTGCCTATATTTAGTGAATGATCTTCTGTGGGATCCCAGTGCCTCATCAATTTCAAAAGAGATTCCTTAACAATACTGTCAAAGGCCTTTTGATAGGCCACAAATTCAATATAAAGTGGTGAATTCATTTTAATGCTATGCTCTATTATTATGCATAATGTGGCTATCTAGTATGCACAGGACCTATTTAGTTAGAAGCCTGTCTGTTCATCCCTTAGTTGTTTGTCAATGGCATCTCTTAATCTTTCTAGAATGATTCTGCTGAATATTTTCCCAGGAACTTACAATAAGATTGAACCTATATAAATGTTGCACTTCTGCCCCCTCTCTTTGACATCTGCATGAGATACCCTTCTCTTCTGCTTGTATTTTGTCCAAGCTACTAACTAATTTATACAGCAATTCAGATGACATATTTATACAGGTTTTATTCACTTTAAGCGAATCATAATGTACTAGGCACTTTCAAAGAGGTAGTTTGCCGTTGCTTTCCTCTATGGCAGTGACCATACTGGCCAGATGACCGCAACCATTGTCTCTCGAAAGAGATCCTCTGCCTGCCGTCGCGAACTCGAGACCATGACCAACAAATATGTCGGCTGCCCTCAAAATTTCATCCACCACCTGCCTTCCGTGGCTTCTTTTGAAAACTTCCAATAAACGAACACAAAATAACATCATATAATCCACAGGAAAACACTATCCACATGAAATCCCCAGGAAATCCACTGGAAATCCACAGGAAAACACCAAACAGCATCTCCCCGAAAAACAACGATTCATTTCGTCGCCATTGTACCGGATATATGACAGAAAAACCAATGACCAAGTACTACAGGAGACAAATGAAAATCGTAGATTGATTAGAGAAATTAGACGTAGACAGTCAAAATTATTTTTGGACATGTTATGAGAAGAAATGGACTGGAGAACATAGTGACAACTGGCAAGATCGAGGGGAACAGACCAAGAGGAAGACCGAGAGGAAAATATCTGGATGGCTTGGCCACATGGCATGAATGAGACAGGAACACTGAGCTGATCCACGACTCTGGTGATCAAGTGAAATAGTGAGTCATGACCGCTCACGCTTTCTGGCATGGCACATGATTGATTGATTGATTCACTTCTGCTGGGATACCATCTGGATCAGTAGTTTTCCCATCCTTCAGGAGTTTGATAGCTTTTCTAATTTCTTCTTTAGGTGGTTTCTCACGGTTAATATTTTGTTCTATGTCTGCAGACTGGATATCTGGGTTGTCTTTTGAGACTGGTCTATTCAGAAGTTCATCAAAACATTTGGTCTTTCTATTCATTTTATCTTTAATGTTGGTGAGAATATTCCAATTACCATTTTTGATAAGCCCAATTTGTTGATTATAATTTCCTGCTATTTTCCTTGTGGTGTTGTAAAGATGTCTGAGTTTTACTTTTACTGCCGCTACTTCTGATTCTCCTACTAGGCCATCAAATGTCATTTTTTATCCACCTGTATCCACTTTCTAACTTCTTTATTGGCTTCTGTATCAACATTCTTAATGCAGCCTTAGTTTAGCCAGGTCTCCTTTAGTTATCGCTACTTCTACCTGGGAGCTGCAGGAAACTGACCACATCACCCACGGGAGCCGACTGGTCTATAAAACAATATTCTAGCTACAAATGACAATGCAACTTTAGGCTTGTAAAAGGGACTTTTCCTTTGTTTACTTTTATTTCTGCCTCTTGTACTAGACAATCATCATGTTAATTTTTATCCGCCAATATCCACTTTATTTTTTTTTTTTGCGCTCGTTCACTTTGAACTCAAGTGTAGTCCATACACACTGCTTCTAGTAGTGCTGGACTGAATTGTGTGTACGGATTAGCTTTTATTATTAACAGTGTCCCTCGCCATCAGGTGAACCCACTCCGACTTCAGAGGTATAAATTCTTCATTAGATTAGCATCTGTATGAACATTATTAATGTAACTTTAGTTCAGTCAGGTTTTCTTTCACTGCTGCTACTTCTATCTTCTACTAGGCCATCACAATGTGATCTTTTATCCACCTGTACCCACCAAGAAATCACAAACAGCCAAAACATGTTGGGGTTGAATGTGATATCCGGAAAAGGATAAACAACTAACTTTATCCACTTTCTATCTTCTTTATTAGCTTCTGTACAGGCATTATTAATGTAACTTTAGTTCAGTCGGGGCTGCTAGACATCAGTTTGTCACTGAGATACATATTTGATAGCTACTAGTAATGAGCATATAAATTACAGCATGTAAATAATGTTACTGATTAAAATACTGGAAGGCCCCGGTTAAGTTAACATCGGTGTTAAGTTCTTGGAATTTGACGATTGGAGCTGACGATGTTATGGCAGAACATAGCGACGTAAAGTGAAGTTATGTCACATTGTGACAATGACATTATAGCAAAATGGCGTAAACAGAAGAGACGTATAGCGGGGCCTTCCAGTATAACAAATAAAACAAAATAATTATTACCACAGTGCAACTTTTGTTTAATGTTAGGGGTGCCCAATTTCCACCTTTATCAAACGAAATGTAGGTTTTCACTCCACTCAGTTCTCGCTTGTTGGCTAGGAATGTCCAGTTCATACTTTGAACCTTAGAACAATAAACAGACAAAATGAAACCGCAATTATTTCAAAAGCCTCAAAACAAACTCCAACAAATGTGAACTCAAAAAGACTTCTGAAAGTTACAGTTTATCATAGTATTGATAACAGTGAACACGGACCTCATTCTCTCTCGTTAGAACTGTGCAGTTGGTGGTGTAATAACAGATAATGGCAGAAGTGAAACAGAAAAAAAGAGAATAGGAATAGCCAAAAATGTTTTCATCAACATGAAACTAGTATTAACATCTAGAGAGATTAATAACACATTAAAAATGTGAATTGTTAAATGTTATGTATATTCAATAGTACTATATGCCAGAAATCACACAATATAAACTAAATTAATTATATAAATCCTTCAAGCTGAAATATACTAGTACATAAGTGGCTTAGTACGGACCTTGTTTGACAGTGCCAGGAAGATATGCACCCAGGACACACTGACAGAGGAATTTGAAACTTTAAAGAATGTCTTACACCTGAATGGGTACTCCACTGGATTTATAAAGCGCCACTACCAACTGTCGAAACCAAAACCCGATGAAACATCAGTCCCTAAACTCAAGGTATTTATTCAGCTAACCTGTCGAAGGAATGATGTAATGCAACGTCTACAGGACCAGTTCATTACAGCAGTCGTCTGAACATTCTATGCTGCAACTAATGTTATTAGATACAGAACCATACCTATTCCCACCCTAGCAGTAAAAGAACCTGTCCCCCTGTACACCAAATCCAATTGCATTTACCAATTCATATTCAGGTGCCAGTCTACCTACACTGGCAGAAAAGAGAGGCAGTAAAACAACAATACCACCCACAGAGATTCCAAAAAAATATGTGGAATGAAAAGACAGTTGGTGAAAGAAATAAAAAAGAGGCAAGTAAAATATTTTGGCCATGTTAAAAGACATAACACTCTTATAAAAACCATAATGGAGAGTAAGGTTGAAGGCAAGTAAGCAAGAGAAAGATAATGATACAGGTGAGAAGATAACATCAAGAGAATAGACATATAGCAGTCTGACAGAATGTACAATCAAGAGACTGAAAGTGTCGAAGATCCTTACTTGTGGAGATGGCACCTGATTGACTGAATGAGTTGATGTATATGTTGGAAATAAACAATATTACATGACAGATGTATATAGGCTAGACAAGGTGTATTAATTCACCTCTTGCAAACACATGTGTAATTTCATAATAGTTATGTGAACAGATCTAATCGTCTAGAGACCTTTAAAAACCTCATAATCTGAGGCGCATGTAAATCTCTGCAGTAAGAACATTTAAATTAACAAACCGAATAGACAATGAGACACAATACATGTTTCTTCTTCTATAGGCCACTATGGTCTGGAGAAGACAATGATGATAATGATTTTCCAATTCTCTCTAGCATGTGATATTTAAATGGCGTGATTGCTGTTTATATTATTATTTACTGCCTAACAGTTAATGCTTTCCACATGCATCTTACTGTATTCCTTTGTTTCTCTTGCCTATTATTTTCCTACAAAAGGCTAGCAGGCTAATTTCTCTAATCTATATCTTCCGCCAAGTCCCGTAAATGTCACACATCCTTTTCTTATTGTTTTGATGAATGATCAAGAGGCATTTGCAGTTGTCAATGCTATTTGGTTTTTGTTCCTTTTCTTTCTTTTTAAAAAAAAAATGTCCATGATATTCTTAACATTCTTGTAAAATGAAAAAAAAAATAACCACATCTGCACAGCTTCTAGTTTCTTAATAATTTATTATTCTTGACCTTCTTCATACACCTTTAGATGTCCACATAAATATATCTAAAGAAAGTAGCAGTAAACTTCAGCTTGTTGACATCTCAACAGATCTTGTCCTCAATGGAGCAGGTGTAGGCCAAAATAGTTTACTGTTCTGCATGTCAGACACTCCAGTTACAAATATATAATTGTAATTTTACCAGTTCCACAGTTGTATTTATCAGTTATCTCCTACCTTTAGTTGATCAAATATGCAATATTTCAGTCTGTTGTGTCCTGTGTGAAGGTTGTTCAATACTCACTGTCCAGTATTCACTTCCATTTAGATACATGGGTTTACTGTTAACAGTGGATAACTGTACGTATACGTTTATTACATGTCCACAGATTCTGTACACCAAATGTGACATAAGAATACATGTCTTAATAATCCTGTAAAGTAAAAATAAAGCTAACTGATTCATGTCTTCGTGGCATATTGACTCATGGGCACTGGATAATGAGAGTAGTAACAAACTGGAAGTCACACCGATGTGGTTTCTTAGCTGACTGCTAAGAATCCCATGGAAGGCACAGAATACATATCCCAGTACTGCAAGGGGCCAATAGACAAAGATAGATGATTACCCACATCAGACATGACCCTGTCAGATTTTGGTCACGTTATGAGACAAGCAGGGTCTGGAGAAGCTTATGACAACTGAGGGTGTTGGAGACAGGTTGACAGAGAGAGAAAATGATGGATGGATTGACAAAGAGGCACAGAAAACGACAAGTGAGCGATCTTGTCAAGGACACTGAAAACAGATGTTTGTGGAGGAACATGATTGCCACCATGGCTCGGCAGGGCTATTGATGATGACGACTGCATACTGAGAGGGCTGAGTGGCTTTAAGGTATGCAGCCCACCTCTACATTAAGAAGTAATGGGTATGAGCCCAGCTGTGAAATTTTTTTTTGCAAAATAAGAAACCTGATGGTGTTATCCTTCCCTCTGATCCTTGGATCGTGGATTGATATCTTGTCTTCTCAGATAAAGGCTAAAAATTGAGACATAATATTATGCATAGTAACAATCCTTCAGCAGCTAGAAACTGTACAGAGCAGACCAATTACATCACTGCCATGGCTAAATTTCAAAATTATTAACAAGTATTAAGCCTTAACAGAACATTTATAGCATGTGTGATTCTGGTGCGCACACAATATGATGCTCACCAATGCTACATGATTTTGTGTACTGAACTCTGAACCTTCTAGTATGACCTTATAAAACAAGAAGGAGATCTGGGCACTGATGGATAAATTCAAGTCAGGTGAAGATAATCCTATCCTTGAATCTGATCAATCAATGAAGCATATTGGGCATATGGTAATAGGCTCATAATATAAGAGACAAACTGGCATTATTATCCTGCCAGTTATTTTTTTCTCTGCCCAAAGCATTTCTGCTGCAGTTTTCAAGGCCTCTGTCTCTGCTCTGGAGTAACTTAAGAATTTCCCAGTTGCCACTAACTGTGTTTTATTTGCTTCACTTTTTGACTTAGGCAATTTCCTCCACCTGCATTTTCAATTATGCCTTTTGCTGATTCGTATATATCTGCATACTGCCAGGTTCCCCCATTTTTATACTGTCCAGTGTGTCCTCTAATTGTTACTTCCTTTTTCACTACTAAATCCGCAAATCAATATCTGTGAATTTGTTTATGTGTTTTTTTCAATGATCTCAAGGGTTACTTAACAATCAATGTTTGGGTAATGTTTTCTGTGTAATTTAGGGCTGTCTTTCTTCTTTGTTTAATTCCAGGAATCCTTTTTCTCAATACCAGGAATGTTTTCAATCATCTCATGAAGGTGCTGCAGTCTCCAAGCTGGAAATCTATCTGCATTGTAGATAGGTTTGGCTGCCGATATATTAAGCACAGGATCTGCCCTGATTCTCTATTTGCTGGTACATGTTTTATACAGCCATGTGCAGAACCATACAGGTTGAAAACTACCTTCATTACTAAGGACTGAACCTGGGTCACTAGGCTGGGAAGCAGGTGACTAATGATTACAAGACTACTGCTCTTATTAAAGCTTTCACATCAGATCACTTGTCATCTGGCTAAAACAGATCTCTAGCAGTGTCTTATCTCTCACCATGTTGGTATCTCTAGCATCTCTGTCCAGTCCATCTTTTGAAGTTAGCTTCCCATTAAAACTTCTGCTTTCGAGCTAGCCCTCTAGCAATTTTTTTGCTTGTTTAGTTTAGTTTAGTCGACGGATCAACATCACTGCACACAGGTGTAACCCATAAGTGCTCCGTTCTACTCCTAACTCAAGCCTGAGTCCGGAGAAACTCAGCTCAGTACATGAACTCTGTAGCACCGGCGAGGATCCTGAATTGCTTGTTTACAATATAAAACCATATCAAGAAATGTTTCTTCTTCTTCTCCTCCATCCCTGTTTCATCTTTCAGCATCAGGTGAAGACATCTGGCCAGAGTTCTGATGTGTCTTGGTGGTATTAGCAGCCTCAGGCATTCCATCATGAGAAAGAGACAAAGAAAGAATAAACCATTTGTTTTGTTTCAGGTAAATTAACAGTACAAAAATGTTTAGCTTAGTGTAGTCACACTGTTGTTGTAATACAACAAATAAAGATACTACCTCATGGAAGTCTATCTCAAAGTAGCCAAGCCGCAAGATGTGGTAAACGTTGGGGAAACTGAGAACATAGTACTGCCCTGTGACCTCAGACAAGTACAAATTAACATAATCCCCATGGTTGACAGCAATGAACACTTGCTCATCATCAAGATTCAGCAGCATGAAGTCCTACAGATGAAACCATTCACAATTAACATTTTAAAATATCTTATTCTATACTGCATCAGCAGCTAATAGATAAAATTGTTCATCTCATTAACATCATATTTGACACTGATTTCCTCACTTTGCTGCAAGAGCTACTGCTTCTGCTTCTATTGCTTATATTATAGAATCATGTGTGTTCAAGGGAATACAGGCATGTGACATTTGTAAAAGAAAAATTCAAGACTGGTCAAATTCAGTTTTCCCTCTGACATGTCTCCACCTTGCCTTGGTAGAGGGGCTTGTGTGTCCCAATGATCCCAAGAGCTATGCCGACGGAAGCACAACTACATGTCGGACAGGTCTTGGGATAGGGACCAGACCAAGAGAGACACAACCTGCTGCCTTGCAGGTAGACTGAGGATAGGCAGTCAAAGAGCGAATCAGCGCACGATGCCACTAATTCTTGGTCCAGACACATACTCTAAGGCTCTCAGCTGAGGGATATGGCTGAATCCCTCTAAGTCAATATCTCCCGGATGTGAGGACTGGACCAAAACTCACCCACTGCAAGTGGAGGTGAGATGCTGAGCCTGCTACATGCTTGGTCCAGATACTTGTTCTACGGCTCTCAGCCGAGGGGTATGAGGTATCCCCGGATGAGAGAGCCTGGCCGTTACTCACTCTCTGCTGCATGGAGGTAAGGTGCTGTGCCGGCTGCACATGTAGCCTACCTTGTGAGTGTTACTAAATGTGGAAAAGCGACCCAATCGCACGCAATGGTTATGATGCAAGACTGTACTAGAGCTCATTCAGTGAGCGTAGTCAAAGGTGGAAAAACGTCTCATTAACACAAAATGGAACGCTTGGTTAGCGAATCCATTAACTGGAAGTCTGAAGCGAAAACTTGCTGAGTGGATGTCTCACTAACATGAAATGGAACGCTTGGCTAGCGAGTCCATTACGTGGAGGTTCAAAGCGAAAGCTTGCTTTGTGGAGGTTGCCTACAAACTAAAGTAGAAAAACGTCTCATTAACACAAAATAGAACGCTTGGCTAGGGAATCCATTATGTGGAAGTCCAAAGCGAAAGCTTGCTGAGTGGATGTCGTCTGCAGACTGACCCGTCCTCGTTTTGTGTGGGGAACGGCCAGTGGCGAACGAAAGACCCAATACATGGAAGTGAGGAATTAAAGCAGCCAAGAGCAGGACGTGGCGATTCCTTAGGTGAGCCCAGTCCCAGAGTGCTATATACCGGCACTGCAAATATGGAAGCCTCTTTGGATGGAGGAGAATGGCCATGGTCTGCCCCTGCCTTCCCTTAAGGGTTGAGCGTGATGTCTTTGGCCGTTCTTGACCAGCTGAGATGTGGACGACACCAGAACAGAATGTCCCCAGAAACCTCCAGGAAGGCCAACATGATTAAAAAATGCCTGCAGAAGTCGGATGTGCTGACCTAAAGGTTGCCAATAAATTGGCAAAACGCAAAAACGTCCGAGTGAAATGTCCCTCATGCCCGGAACAGCTCTGACTATCTTGTCTTCCGGCCAGAACAGCTCTGACATTTTTGTCTTCCAGCCAGAACAGCTCAGACAGTCTAGTCTTCTCGGCACAGAGTCTGTATACGTCCGAACCGAAAGCTCGCTGAGTGGAAGTCATCTGCAGACTGACCGTTCCTGGTTTATGCGGGGTGCGGCCCGTGGTGAACGAAATGCCCAATACATGGAAGTGAGGAATTAAAGCAGCCATGTGCAGGACATGGCGATTCCTTGGGTGAGCCCAGCACCAGAGCACTATGTGTTGGCCCTGTAATTATGGAAGCCTCCTTGGATGGCGGAAAATGCCCATGGACTGTCCTTGCCTTCCCCTGAGGGCGGACAGTGAAGTCTTTGACCATTCTAACTTGACCAGTTGGGCTGTGGACGGTACCACAAAAGTGAGTCCCCCAGGAATGCTAACCTGGTTTAAAAAACACATGCAAAAGTTGGATGTGTTGGCCTAAGGGTTTTGGCCCAAGGGTGCATAACAAAACATATCGCAATTACGTCTGGAAAAACACTCCAAATGAACGCAGAAGAAGAAGAAGAAGAAGAAGAAGAAGAAGAAGAAGAAGAAGAAGAAGAAGAAGAAGAAGAAGAAGAAGAAGAAGAAATTCAGTTTGTAGTTTCATTATATATTTTTAAAGTTAAAGTTACACAATCAGCATCTATAGTTTTACTGCAGCTCATTTAACAATCGTTTCTGAATTAAAGTCATGTATAAATCAATGGATGAGCTACGGTAGCCCAATGACTATTTTGCCGCCCAGTGGTCATGTGTTTGAATCCCCTTTGAGATGGGAATTTTAAAAATCTATCTTGGCTCACAGGTTAACCCAGACAAAAGTGGGTGCCAGAATATGTTATGGGAAGTAAATACGGCTTATGTGACCACATCACTTACCAAGTGCCGATTGGTCTATCAAATATGGGGCTCAAAGAATATACCCAACACACCTCATGGTATGAAAACTCATCCCTGACCCTTTAAAAAAAAACAAATTAATGGACCATTTAACTTTTTGTGTGCTATGTTCCTGTACTTCTGCATGTGTTTTCCACCTGTTATGTTAACAAATAAGAAAATATGAACATGATAAATAAACACCCTGACTGTTAATACTTACATCTGTTTTCAAATCTCCTGGAAAGTAAGCTCTCTTAAATGGGTTTCGATTGTATGAAACCATCAGATAACTGTCTGAGCCCAAGTAACTGCTCTTCTACAAAAACAAGAATAACAATATCAATATTTTCTGTGCTAGATTATAGATTCATGCAATCACAAGTTGAAATGGTGTATGTTCATTTAAATATTACCATCAACAAAACCTATTGTATAGACAATTTATCATTTGTGTACCTAGAAGCTTTTACAAAAATATTACTCCACAGATGCCATGCTACAGTTTTATAACATTTTACAAGATTGTTGGTCTATTATATCTCAATAAAAACATTTTCAAAATTATGAATCTCTCTCTCTCTCTCTAGTTTCATGATGTGTTCAGGTATCAGACTGAATCTCTGCAGACGTCAACAATTTGTAAAGCCAATTGTAGGTAATTTTAAAAAAAAAATTACACTCAGGAAATAAATGACCGTAGACCCCGAGGTAGACCAAGAAGACGGTGGAGAGATAATATATATATATACAGACCTACAAGCACTTGGAATCAACAACTGGCAAGAGAAGGTCAACCATAGAGACGAATGGAGACGGCTTGTATCTGCAGCAAAGAACCTCAATGGCTCGGAATGCTGAAGAAGAAGAATTGTAGGTAATGAAAAGACAGATAGGCTGGCACTGTATCAGTGAGTTAACCAATAAACAAGCTACATAATTAACTATCTTACAGAGGCTGGCAGATAATAGGACTTTCAATTGAATAAATAAGCATCAAAAGTGAAGAAGTTTGTCAATCAACATCGGACAGGCACAGTTAGTCATTGAATGCTGATGGATTACTACAGAGACCAGAGTAGCTAAGGACAGTGCCAAATTCCAGCGAATCATGCAAGGACAAGACGCTGGTGCTGGATATGACAAACATTAAGAAAACTTGTTAAGTGTATAACTAGAAAGTCCTCTCCCTGGATCCCACAGGACAACAGAAATAGAGACAGATCTTAAAAAAACATGCAGAAGAGAATTATAGACAGAGATGAATAATATGTGGAGGACTTGAAGGGAGTTGTTGAAGGTAGCAAACAATAGGATAGCTGGAGGATGTTAATATGGCCAAATTGATAAGAGCACTTACTCTTAAACTTCCAGTGTGCTGATGTCGAAGTAACAGGTTCAACCCCTACATCGGACTAAAATGCTGGTTTCTCATCCTTGACTTGGGGAATTAAATTACAAGTACCTCAGAAGTCAGAATGGGTTTGCCTGATGACGAGGGACACTGGTAACAGGGGAAGCTAATCCACATGCAAAAAAATCAGTTCAGTGCACTAGAAGTAGTAGCATGTGTAAGGACTACGCTTGAGTTCAAAGAGAGACAGACGTTTAAAAAACAAAATGATATCTGAGCATGAGTTGGCTGAGGCCTTATGTTAATAACAGACAACAGATGCAGACGAGGAAGCTGGCCAACATTATGATGAATTTCTGTCTTTTAGCTAGCTGAAGATGTCATGTCAAGTTTATTTTCTTCTTTCTGTACCATTGTCTAATGTGTCCCCTATAGTCAAATTCTTTACATTCATAAGCTTTGCTCATAAATTACTATCAACAGATATTATTTATTGATTCATTAAAAATACTTCAAGCTCATTTCAAATACACAGGTGATGGCAGCATACTGGTTAGAAAATTAACTTACTAACACAATCATCTCAGCTTCAATCCCAATATGTGGCAGGAATATTGAATAAGTGTGGCTCTAGGATCAAGTCAGCCTCTTAACATGAGTTAGTTGCATATCCTTTACAGGACATAGTGGTCAACCCCAGCATTGTTTGGCTGTTCTTGATTCCTGGGCAAGTTTATGTTCAGTAGCTAAACCTGGGTACTAGAAGATTTTAAGACTTTTTTGGATATTTTCCTCTAAGAAAAACAATCAAGGAAGAGAAATGGTCCCCTTCTCTTATTACACCGTGACCTGGTATGTGTGAAGATGTAACACTTGATATCCCTGTGGCAGTATCTTCCATGGGATTTCTTCTTCTTCTGCGTTCATCCAGAGTTTTTTTTCCGGACGTGCTTGCGTTGTGCCTGTTTACAGCAGAGCTGCATTCTTGCGCCGTTAGGCCGACACATCTGACTTCTGCGGGCATTTGTTGGCCAGGTTAACCTTCCCGGGCCATGGGATTGTAATTTTACTTTGAAAGTGCAAATATGAGTTAAACTAAAAGCTGTATGTAACTCAAGCAGAACTCTAAAACATGGTTGTGTTTGTCACGAGAACTCATCTGACAATGTAATCATCAAAATGCTATCTCAAGAAGAAAGTAAAGGTGAAGAGCTAGAGGAATAGAAAGAAGATTGGGAAGAAGGAAGTGAAAAAGAAGTAGAAGACTAACTATTATCTAAGTAAATAATATGTGCACTAATGAATAAACTCAAAACTATCATTGAACCTTTACCTGCACAAAGATGTACTCCTTATGAACAACAAGGCTGTCTGCCATGAATGGCCCAATCTGGTCAATCACATTCTTCTTGCAATCTGGCAAACTGCAGACTTTATAACTGGCTTGTGTTGGCACTTAAAACATATGTCAGAGAACAACAAATTTAACACTACAAACAATATTCGATCATTTGAAAAGAAACAGATTGTCTCAGATGTATCATACTTTTTTACAGCGAAACTGTTAACAGGTTATTAGGAAGCTAATTTAGACTGAACGAACCTGTCAGAAGATCTGTTGTTAACAATGACAATTTTATCCACCATAAATATGGTTGTTACAATTCTTCTGATGCTGCCTTTCACCTCTCAGTGGAGCACATGCCCTTAAGCCCAGCCATTTGTAGACTTGTTAATGATTGACTGGATTTTGCAGCTGAAGTTTTCTGCACAATAAGGTAGTCAGTCTCATGCCAATCCTTAGTCACCTCTTACGACATGTATTGTTAGGTTACAGTGTTACTATTCTTTGCTTCCTTTATGTGTTCTGGCAATGCATGGGTGGTATACAGGGTGTATTTTTAATGACTGTGCAGTGTTTGAAAATATTGCCCGTCCAAGTTTTGTATTTACCTATTCTGTTGCATGAACTTTCTTCTTCTTCTTCTTCTTCTTCTTCTTCTTCTTCAGCTTTCCGAGCCATTGAGGTTCTTTGCTGCAAATACAATCCGTCTCCATCCGTCTCTCTGGTGGACCTTCTCTTGCCAGTCGTTGATTCCAAGTGCTTGTAGGTCTGTACATGTATTATCTCTCCACCGTCTTCTTGGTCTACCTCGGGGTCTACGGTCATTTATTTCCTGAGTGTAAGCGAGTTTTGTTTCCCTATTATCTTCCATTCTTTCTATATGCCCCAGCCATTGTAGTCTATTAGCCTTCATGATACCAGTGATTAGCGGGGACTTAAACAGATCATAAATGTCTTTGTTACTTCTTCTTTTCCACTCTCCACTTTGTGCATGAACTTTACAGAGTGTAAATACAAAATGTGGACTCAAAACTTGGACTGGCAATATTTTCAAAAATAGCACAGTCATTAAAAATACACCCTATAGTATTTGTATATCTATACAATGTAGATAATTGGAAGAGCAATCATATATCCTTCTAAAAAATTTTTTTACATTCATCATGCTTATCACTAGCAACCTTCACACACTCCATAAGATGCGATTGCAACAGTTAACTGTCCACTGACTTCTATCCTAGGACACCCTTTTCAACTGTGTTGATATCGTCCGGAGCCATGTCAACAGTGTGGTTGCTGAACTGACCTACCTATACTGTGATCTGGGGTTCAATCATTCAGTGGTGGCATACCATCTCTAGGGATTACCCAGCCTTGAGAAATGGGTACTAGGAAACTATCTGAAAAGGAAAGGTTGTGAGGAACGCAGCTGGTGACTCCTTCCCATAATGTAGTGACCCAGTATACGTGGAAGCTTAACATTTCACACCCGTAATGCTGTATATATCATAACATTACAATTACTTACATATCATCCATGTGCTATGGTATCGGATAGTGCACCGGATTAACTTACTCGTACATCACCTACACTCTAACGTATCATAGTGGACAAAGCACCAGATTAGCTTCATTTGAACATCAACCATGAGTCATGGTATCATAGTGGGCAAAGCACCAGATTTGCTTTATTCGAACATCAACCATGGGTCATGGTATCATAGTGGATAGTACACCAGATTAGCTTCACTTGTATATCATTTATGAGCCATGGTATCATGGTTGGCAGTGCATCAGATTAACTTTACTAGTATATAACACACGAGCCATGTTATCATAATGAATGGTGCACCAGTTTAAGATATCTTGTATATAACCCACATCCTTATCATAGTGGATAGTGCACCAGATTAACATTTCTTGTATATAACTCATGAGCCATGTTATCATAGTGGATAGTGCACCAGATTAAATTCACTTGTATATCTTTCATAAGCTATGGTATCATAGTGGATAGTGCACCAGATTAAATTCACTTGAACATCATTCATAAGCTCTGGTTTCATAGTAGATAGTGAACCAGATTAACCTTTCTTGTATATAACCCACGAGCCATGGTATCACAGTGGATAGTGCACCCGATTAACCTTTCTTGTATATCACGGAATCATGGTATCATAGTAGATATTGCACTTGATTAACCTTTCTTGTATATCACTGATGAGCCATGGTATCATAGAAGCCAGCGTGGGACAGTGATCACTGCAGTTGATTTCAACGCCACATTAGTAAAGACAGTCTCATAGCAGATACTGCCATTGGAATGTGAAGTATTAGGCCTTCACATATTTCAGGGCATGATGTATGAGGTAGTAGTGTTCACTTCCCTTCCTCATCATATGAAGTGGGGGTGGTCTCACTTCCCTTCCCAATTTCCAGACAATTCTGAAAATTGTCTGGTGCCCATTTTTGTGAGGCTGGGTCAATCCCAGAGACATAATGATAGGAAAAGGTTGTCATGCCTTTGTTGGGGAATGAAATCAGACTACTGCCTTGGTGGGCAAGCACTGCCCCACTGAGAAATTTAACAGTACTACTGGACAAACTATTTCTATGTATATATATATATATATATGATTATGATTAATGGATACTGGTGTATTTCAGATAGAGTTATTATGGTAAAAATCAAAGGCAAACCAATAGACATAAATATTATACAAGTATATGCACCAACAGCAAGCAGTAGTGATGAAGAAATACAATACTTTTACGACGAAATAGAAATGGCGATGGCTCAAATTGGATCACAAGAAATAAAAATAATACTTGGTGATTTTAATGCAAAAGTAGGAAAGGGAAAAATGGAGGATGTAGTGGGGAATTATGGTTTAGGTACAAGAAATGAAAGAGGGGAAAAGCTAATAGAATGGGCAAATATCAATGAGATGATAATTGGAAACACATGGTTTAAACACCATAAAAGACGACTGTACACATGGATAAGCCCTGATAAGAAAATACGCAACCAAATTGACTACATACTAATTAATAAAAGATTTAGAAATGCTTTAATTAATGTAAAGACAATGCCTGGTGCTGACTGTAATAGTGATCATGTACCACTATGTGGACAAATAAAAGTAAGATTAAAGAGAGGGAAAAAAATGGTTAAGAACATGAGACTTAATAATGAGGTTCTGAAAATAGATAAAGAAATGCAAGAACAATACAGAGTGACTGTGAAAAATAGGTACAATGCAATAACTAAAATACAGAGTATAGATGAACAATGGGAAATGTTAAGGGAATCCATTCATCAAACTAGCAAAGAAGTATTACCGGAGAGAGGCAAAATAGCTAAGAAAAAATGGATGAATGAAGATATCTTAAAACTAATGGACAAAAGAAAACAGAGTAAAAATGACAAACAAGAATACGCTAAAATAAAGAAATAAAAGATAAATGTGGGATGGCTAAAGAAAGTTGGTTAAACGAGCAATGCAAAAAAATTGAATTAAATTCCATTAAAGATACAAAAAATATGCACAGACAAATCAGTGAGCTTACAGGAAGAAAAATAAGAATAAATACAGGGTGTTTGAAATCAAAAACAGGAAAGATAATATTAGAGGAAGATGCTATAGTGAAGAGGTGGAATGAGTATATAAGAGAATTATATGAAGGAGAAAGGGGAGAATTAACAGAAGATAGTAACTTAGAAGGTCCACCTATTCTGAAAGAAGAAGTCGCTGACGCTATGAAACGTATGAAGAAAGGAAAAACAGCTGGGCCAGATGAAATCACAATAGAAGAATTAGAAGTATTGGGAGAATTCGGAGTAGATATATTAACCAAAATGTTGAATGATATTTACAGCAGTGGATATTTACCCAGTGATATGCTGAAATCTGTATTTATAGCTATACCAAAAAGACCAGGAGCAATTGATTGTGAAGATTTTCGTACAATTAACCTTATAAACCATATCACTAAGCTTCTACTCAGAATCATAATGAGAAGAATCAAAAAGAAAATAAAAATGGAAATTAGTGAAGAACAGTATGGATTTGTGGAAGGAAAGGGCACAAACAATGCAATTTATACATTACGGACACTAATAGAAAGGTCAATAGAGAAACAGAGAGACATATATTTGTGCTTCATAGATTATACTAAGGCATTTGATAAAGTAAAACATGATGAACTGATTAAAATGTTGGAAGATATCAACATTGATGGAAAAGATTTAAGAATAATAAAGAATGTTTACTGGAACCAAGTAGCAGCAATTAAAATGGGAAATAAAGAGGGTAGTTACGAACAGATAAAGCTAGGAGTACGACAAGGGTGTGTCTTGTCACCAGATCTTTTCTCCCTGTATAGCGAAGTAATAATGAGAGAGATCAAAGAGATGCCAGGAATACTAGTTGGAGGTTATAATATAAATAATATACGCTATGCAGATGACACAGTATTGGTGGCGGATAATTCAACAGACCTACAACAATTATTAGACGTTGCAGTAACAGAGAGTGCAAGGAAAGGACTCTCCTTGAATATCAAGAAAACAGTAACAATGGTAATATCAAAGAAAATGGTGACACCAAAATGTGACATAGAAATAGAAGGGAAAATCCTTAACCAAGTTGATAATTTTAGATACCTAGGGGCATTTATAACATCAGATGGAAGATGTACAACAGAGATTAGGAGTAGAATAGGGCAAGCAAAAGCCGCTTTTCAGAAAATGAAGAGTATCTTATGCAATAAGTCACTATCACTGAATGTAAGAAAGAGAGTGCTCAAATGCTATGTAGAACCAGTTTTGCTGTATGGCAGTGAATCTTGGAACGTAAATGAACAAATTAAGAAGAAATTAGAAGCAACAGAGATGTGGTTCCTGAGACGAATGTTGCGAATTCCTTGGACTGCCAGAGTAACTAACGACGACTGCCTGAAACAGGCTAATGAAACTAGAACATTATATACAACAATAAGACAGAGACAAACATCTTTCTTCGGTCACGTGATGAGAAGAGAGGCATTGGAGAACATCGTAACAACTGGAAAGATCGAGGGGAAGAGAGGCAGAGGTAGACAAGAGAAGTGATGCTGGATGGATTGAGACGGTGGCATGGAGGAATATCAGCACCAGAGTTGATCCAGAAAACTAAAGACCGAGATCTATGGAGAGCCATGAACGCCTACGCCAGCCGGCACGGCACTTGATGATGATGATGATGATGATGATATATATATATATATATATATATATATATATATATATATATATATATATATATATATATATATATATATAATATATATAATATATAACTATATATAATATATATTCAATAACAGTTGAAACACTCAGTTAATTGTATAAAGCTGTGACTTTATATCTTACTTCCTGCTTCAACTTCCATGTGGACAATATCAACATCTGCATCAACACCTTTCACACCCCTATACAAGTGATAAGAAAGAAAAACCACAGCATAATCATTTATAATAAACAGCAGATATATAATGAATCTACATCAACTTAAATTATAATAAAGTATAGACACGCAAAGAAGCTTTATCTGATATAAAGAAAAGGTCAGCCTGGATAAGAGCACTCATTCTTAAACATCCGGTGTGCTGATGCTGAGGTAGGGGGGTTCAACCCCATCAACGGCCAGTTGGACGAAAATGTTGACTTCTCGTCCTTGACTTGGGGACGTAAATTACTAGTACCTCTGGAGTTGAAGTGGGTTTGCCTGATGGTAAGGGATACTGGTAATTGGGAAGGCTAATCCACATACAAAATTCAGTCCAGTGCTACTAGAAGTAGTGTGTAGGGACTACGTTTGAGTTCAAATCAAGCAAGCACAAACAATCATATAAATATAAAAAAAAACTGAAATAAGACTTTAAAATGTTCTATCAGGTTGGCAAAAGTTCTTCTTCATTTTTAAAAGGAAACTGGTTGCATGATGTCTGTGTATAACGAAGCTCTGTGTTGTTGGTCACTTGTCCCTTATAAAGATATTAATCTTTGTTTTACATTGTACTAATTTTAATAAAACCCCTGAGTTTACTAAGCGACTCAAGAACAAGGTTGACATTGCTTCTCTGCTGTATCTTTTGTTAATATTTCTAGTAACTTGATGTGCATATTTCAACCATGAGACTAGGTTTGTGAGTTAGCACACCCACCCACTACAGTAGAACACTGGAAATAGACTGCCTATCTCACTGGTCCTGGTTTGTCAAATGTCTAGTGTCTATGAATAACAAGGCACTGTGTTGCTGGTCGGTTGTCCCATATACAGCTATTAATCTCTGTTTTACATTGTACTAATTTTAATGAAACCCCTGAGTTTACTAAGAGACTCAATGAACATGCTCAAGAAGCTCAAGAGTGGCCTCATGTGACCTGACACACTAAGCATATCACAATGAGTCAATCTAACTTTCATCTGTGCACCAGGCCACTTAGGCATGAAAGGTAACCAGCTAGTCAATCGGCTGGCGGGCATGGCAGTGACTGAGGGTGGGGCAAAGAATGGGCTAGACAACATCAGTCTCATCAGAGATACAGTATAAACTGTCAGTGAACTTTATGGACACTTGGGGAAACTCTGCCTTTTTGTACAGGGTGAGGGAGATGGGAATGAGGCAGGGTGCCGCCAGTCATGAATATTTTGTACAGGGTACAAGTTAGTTGAATATCCTTTACAGGACGTAGCAGTCAACCCCAGCATTGTTTGGCTGTTTGTGATTTCTTGGCAAATTTACATTCAGTAGTTTGCCATAGCTTTCTGAATAACCAGCATTCATACCATTTAATAAAAACCAACACAAGGCAGTCTGCTTCCAAATAGCCACAGATGTGTTACTAATGCAGTATGCAGGATTCCGAACTGTGTCCGTAACCCCTTCGCCACAGAGCTGACAAAGGGTACAAGACATTTGGTTAATCAATACAAAATGTTGCCATCAGTCACTGCAAATTGGCGGGGATGCTGAGGAGGAGATTGGAGCACCTATGGACCTGTCGAGTGTGAAGGTGTTGATCCTCTCAAATCACTAAATGAAACCTCTGCTTGTCAAATTGGGCACTAGGAAAACTTGACTAGTTTCAGTTATCCAGAACAAGAGATTCTTCAGTCGTAGACCAAACAAAAAACTAGCTGATTGTGCTAGTCTCACAAGTCGTTGGAATCACTTTATATACTGTAATTAACAACTTCATCATTTGTAAAATAATAATAATAATAATAATAATAATAATAATAATAATAATAATAATGAGTAAAGTATAATAATAATTAGTGAAATACAACTGCACTAACCAGTAAAAATTAGGCAGGACATTTTCCCACAGGAGGGTCCAGTTTCGAGCAAAATCTGTTGACACGAATAACTGAAAAATATTTTGATATAAGTTAAAGATTAAATCACATACAGTAAATGTTATTTTATATTTTCTGCATCTTCAATTTAAATGGTAACCATGCTAGCATGGCAGATTGTGTGTATAGGCTAACAAGTACAGGGTTCAACTCCCTGTCAAGAAGGGATATTGTCTGGCCACAAGCAGCCCTGGGATCAACCGAGTCTCATAATTTAGATACCATAGATTTCTCTAGAACGGAAGGATGACACAGAAGGGAGCTGGTCATCTAACTTCATAGTGCTATCACTTAACACTTGAAGATCTACCACTTTACACTAGAAGATCTATCACTTTACACTAGAAGATCTATCACTTTACACTAGAAGATCTATCACTTTACACTAGAAGATCTATCACTTTACACTTGAAGATCTATCACTTTACACTTGAAGATCTATCACTTTACACTAGAAGATCTATCACTTTACACTAGAAGATCTATCACTTTACACTTGAAGATCTATCACTTTACACTAGAAGATCTATCACTTTACACTTGAAGATCTATCACTTTACACTTGAAGATCTGTTCACTTTACACTTGAAGATCTGTTCACTTTACACTTGAAGATCTATCACTTTACACTTGAAGATCTATCTCTTTACACTTGAAGATCTATCACTTTACACCCCTATGACAGTATATGAAAAGAGATTCTTCTTCTTCGTTCATCCAGAGTTTTTTTTCGGATGTGATTGCGTTGTGCCTGTTTACAGCAGAGCTGCGTTCTTGCGCCGTTAGGCCGACACATCCGACTTCTGCGGGCATTTGTTGACCGGGTTAACCTTCCCGGGGGAAAAGAGATTCAAACCTTGGAGGTCAGCATAGCTAATTGGATAAGAGCATTCACTTTTAAATATCCGGTGTGCTGATGCTGAGGTAGGAGGTTCAACCCCTATACTGGTCAGATGGACTAAAATGCTGACTTCTCGTCCTTGAATTGGGGATGTATATTACAAGTACATCTGAAGTCGGTGTGGATTCGCCTGAAGGCGAGGGACACTGGTAATAGGGAAGGCTAATCTACATGCAAAATTTAGTCCAGTGCTACTAGAAGTATGTATGGATTACGCTTGAGTTCAAAGCAAGCGAGCGCCAAAAAAAAAGATTCACCTTGACATTTCTTAAAATGTGTATTTAAATTCTCTGAATTCATTCATTATGTGCCATGCCGATGGGCAGTCATGTTCCGCCATCTCATTAGATCACCAGAGTCGTGGATCAGTTCCGTGTTTCTGTCTCGACCATGCCATGTGGCCAAGCCATCCAGATATTTAATTCTTGGTCTTCCCTTTGGTCTGTTCCCTTCGATCTTGCCAGTTGTCACCAAGTTCTCCAATTAATTTCTTCTCATAACATGCCCACAAAATTTGGACTGTCTACATCTAATGTCTCTAATCAATTTATGATCTTCATTTGTTTCTTGAAGGACTTGTTCATTGGTTTTTCTATCTGTCCATGGTATTCTTTGCATGTCTGCTCATTGTCTAAGCCTCACATCCATATAAAAGTATAGGTTCTATGTATCACTTCAACACTCTTTTTCTCGTTTCAATTGATATCTTTTTATTGGTCAGTATGTTTTTCATCTTGCAAGCTCTCTGAATAGTGCAATGAAATTGGAACTTAATTTGTTCTGTTGTGTTATCAAGCTATCCCAGATTTGTAAAACCCTGTTTAGTTGAATTTTCTTACCATATATCTTTCTCCCCTGCTATAACAATGATCATAAGGGGTAAAATAGTCTGTGGCTGGAAAATAAAAGAAACAGCACAGGAAACTGGGAGCAACCAAGGGCAGATAACACCAGATATCATGTGTAACATGATGGACAGGAAGCACAAGGCATGAAGAGGTGTTAGGACATATAGTCGGTTTCCAGTCATGAAACACAGAAGATGGCAAATTAGCCCGCCAAAGTCATTTCTAACATCTAAGGAAACAAAAGTAAAAGGACAAGAATTCACGAGATTAATATGAAATAATAATCTTCATCCATCAGACAAGTTCCCACTTGTTCCCGAGAGGTCTAAGGTGTAATATACAGTTGTTCTGTAGTTTACTTCACTGAGAATTAATATCATGATGTGTGCTAATTTGGGAAATAAAATGATGACCTTCAGAGCATAAGGCAAGTAGCTTAATCTTAAAAAAGTCACTTGAAAGTCAACAGGGTCGACTTCATTGCACCAGGATTTTATCCCATATGGCTCAGTCTCTTTTCGCAGCGCAGAAAGCGTCTCACAAAGCACGACCCCCTGGAGTCTAACAAAAAATGCACTTGTGAACCAAAGGATGCGGTCCGGAATCAAACTCACAATCTTCGCAGCCCGAGTCAGATGGCTTGACCACTTTGCAACAGAGACTCCCGGGGGTATCTTAACAACTTTGCAATAGAGACCCAAGAAAAACACCTGACCCATCCTAGTATAGGAATGATCATATCCCCACAATTTCCCTACAACTACTGCGGATTGAATCAAGATAATGGTTATTGTTCAACCCAACGTTGACCAATAGTTGCCAGACACTTGTCAGAATTTTCTTGATGTTGCCTGGGAAGTTGAGAAAAGTAACTGGTGAAATCCAATCTCATAATGTATATATGAAGATCTGGCACTTCACATTACTGCAGCAGCATCTGCCATAAAAACTCCTTTACCCGTCCTTTAATACAGTGTTACTTACATACAGTGTTACCTACATACAGTGTTCCCTACATACAGTGTTACCTACATACAGTGTTACTTACATACAGTGTTACTTACATACAGTGCATGTATTTCCACAGTCACACCACAATTCATACAATCATAAGATAACATATTTCAGTAGGATAGATAACTATGCACTACAGCAAATTACAGCATGCTGAAAATGTCTATAATAATTGCTACAAACCTTTCTCTGATTCAAGCTGTATAGCAAGATTTTATTTTCATCAGTAGGGTGTGGCAACACTAAATCTGGCTCAACTGGTACAGAAGAAACAGTCCAGTTCCCGAGTTCATTTTCGGTAGTGTAAATCTTCTTAGCTGAGACATCTGTAAACAGCAGCTGCATTTTGGGAAGGAAAATCATTATATATCTTCTGAGAAAAAGCTAACTAGAGACTGTTGGCAAGTCGAAGCATACAAACCAGGTAAAGCAGTCATCAAGTGTGTAACCCCAAGTGTCTGCCAGGATCTGAAGATTTAGATGGTTGATGGTGACTCAGAAGCCATCCTGAAAGTCGTGTAATACAGTGGCTAGCATGCGGCCTGCCGACCAGGTGGTTATGTGTTCAAATCCCCATTGAGGTGAGGGTTTTAAATCTGCATATGGGATCCCAGGTTGACCCAGCCTAAAATGGGTACCAGGAAATGTTAGAGGAAGTGAAGGCAGCTGATGTGATACCGACCACATCCCCCCTTGAACGTCAACTGGTATATAAAAAATGCACTGAACACCATGCACCATTTATGCCCTACGGCATGGGAAAGTCTTTTACTTACAGAAGCCATGCTGAATGTCATCATATATGGGAAGTAGTGCAATGTACTAGACCTTTCAGCTGCTTCCTTTAGCTAGACCTGGGAATATAGAAGTCTGTCAAAGACTTCTTCCACAAATTACACAAATCATCGGATATGGTGACAAAGGAAGTTATATGACACTTGGGCCCCCGGTAATGCTTAAAGCAACAGCTTGTTGCACATATTAATGAAGAAATCGCCATAAAGATGACGAGGGAGAAGATATACCAGGATTCTACAGCAATATTTCATAGCATACAGGTCTCTGGTATCAGCTGGCAGGTGTTAAACCTATATGAGTGATTGTTGCTATCAGTGCAGCCAAGATAGAAACCCATTCCATCTGTTATAAGTTTAAGTACCGTGGTAGCTAAATTGAAAGCTCAGACTGCTGAGTTGTTGCAACACAAGAATCAGCATGAGTCCTGAGGCCAGGCACATCTTCAGAAGCAGTTGTCTAAAAGAAAAACACCATCACATCAGTAAATAACACAACACCAAAGCGGAATAAACTTTGAGGAAAACACTGTTCTGTTGAAAAGAAACAGCAGCAGTATTTTAGGTAACCTCGGCTGAGTCTGCTGACCTGGAGGTCATTATTCGCTTCAAATTTGGGCGAATTCAGGTTTTTAAAAATTGACCTGGTCTCCCAGGTTGAGACAGCTTAAAATGGGTATCAAGAATGTCTTGGGAAGTCAAAGTGACCACATCAGCCACCGAGTGCCAACGGGTCTATATAAATATGGGTCTAGCGCAGTATCTTCAATGCACCTTAACCCTACCAGACCGCTGTACCGATTTTCGGAAATTTCCGAATCTGCCCTAATTTTAGGCATTTTGCCTATTTCGTGATTAATATGTGTCACAAACTAAAAATAACCAACCAATCGTGGTCAAAACTCATGTTCAGCCATTGCAAATGTCTGCCCCCATAGGTTTGAATAGACTGTGTGGATTAACGTGAAAAATTTATGAAAATTCACAATGAAACGAGCATTTGATGAACCAAGCACTTCAACAAGAAAGCGAAGTAAGTCTAGGCTTTTCACAGTCCAACATGTGATCGATACTTTGGTTTATTCAGACTGGATTGGCACACAAAGGTGGAATATCGGTGTTAGATGAAAGGTAGACCTATTTTCTACAATGTCTCCAAGTTACATCTTATTCTAACCACTTGTTTGCATGTAACTAACATTTTTCTACATCATGTTGGTTTTTCTCTTTAATGCTCAGGAGCCCTGGTATAGGGGACAGTTAGGGTTAGGGCCTCAGGTCTGGTAGGGTTAAGAATGTAAAAGGGCCCTTTATTCAATTTACTAAACTACTCAGCACTCCTCTTGTTAGCAAGTAAAAACAGCATAACGACACACCAGTAAACAACTAAATGCCATCTGTTATAACCAAAACACAGAAATCTGAATTAAGAAGGTTGGCAATCTGATGAGGAGTACACTGTTTTAAGTTCTCTGTTTCTAGCAAGGGGAGTGTATCAAACAACATATATCAAGTCAGAACCTCGAGAATTCATGTCCCTGTCATGACCTGTGGCAGAAGGAAAAGTCTTTTTGTCAACCGACATGAACACTTTGCACCCAGTAGTGCAAGCTGCAGCCACCAAGCTGCCACAATTGCTCTAGGTAGTTGTCCAGAAGAAGTAGTGGATAAACATGTTTGTTTCACCAACAAATATTATAGGTGCAGGATAATTCCGTTATTTTAACTCCTGTGCTGCCATGAAAGACTTTCAAAGTGAAGCCATGTGTGGGTAACTTACATCAGTAAAGTCAGAAGTAAAGGTCTCCTTTTGATGCCAGTGGGTATATTAGATATATGGTGTCAGCCCCAAATTTTTATATCAATGGGTGGTGTGGTCAATGCTATGTTGGCCACTTTTACTTCCCAGGAAATTTCCAGGTACCCATTTTAGGCTGGGTTGACCTAGCAGTCTGTGTTGGCAACAACAAAAATTCCTGCCCTAAAGGAAATATGAATATATGATGCCCAGGCAGAGAGGCAAACATTTAAAAAAAAAAGTTGCTTAAAAGTCGACAGGGTCGATTTCACTGCACCGGGTTTTATCTCATATGGCTCAGTCTCTTTCTGCAGCGTAGAAAGCGTCGCACAAAGCATGAACTCTGTAGCTCCAGTGACGACACTCAGGAGTCTCCAAAAAAATGCACTCGTGAACCGAAGGATGCGGCCCGGAATCGAACCCACAACCTTTAGAGCCCGAGTCAGATGGCTTGACTACTTCACCACGGAGACTCCCTGAGAGGCAAGCATACTAGCCACCATACTCCCCATTTATGCGAGTGTAATTTATTTAATAGCTAGAAGTGGTCTATTTCATTAAATGGTATATTTGATTCAGCTTTAAACCAATAGTGTGGGTATATTAGATCTAGCAGGTAAAAATTACAAACAACACTGACATTTGAGGGACTCTGAAATATAGAACAAGTGTGAAATGTCATTTAATAATCACATAATTAACTGCACACTGAATAACAGCTTCATACATCACATCACTACTGTGATATTAACTATTTTACTGAAGTGAATAATGAGTTAATGATTTCAATAGTATGTTTCAATAGGAAATGTGGGTCACTACAGTAGGGTAGTCAACATGATAATACATTAATTCAGGTTGGATCTTACTTTCCGGCTTACTATTTGAGCTAATTTCATGGTATTTTAACATGAATATAGAAGTGGTGTCAATTCTGTGTAATTGGAATCTTTCTCCTAAAATTTAGTATTGCACGAACAGTAAAAATAATGTATTATAATTTATTTATTTTTTTGCATATCCATCACATTTTTCAACTGCTGTTGATGTACTAGGCAAGATTACGCTCAGTAGTTTGCCATTGCTTTCTGAGCGGCCGGCAATACCTGCAGCATAAGGGCCACTCCTTCACCATTAGGAGCATTTGTCTCTGTGTGGCCTGAGAACAGCACTGTTTCAAATGTGTTTAGAAGCTTTTTGCCTACTCTTTCCATCTTGTTTCACATTTTCCCAAAATGCTTTTCTCACACTATTTCATTTCCTCTACTAATTGTGTTTTCTTTCCAATTCACACATAGTTCTAATATTCCAGATGCCAACTCTGGAGGTCTTCCTAGGTGAATGGAAGTAAGTCGGAGACTCCTTCCAGCTTTCTCTGCATACATCATATTGCCAGGAGAATAGCATTCTTCCATCCTGGTTGGTTAAGTTAATTTTCTTTCCTTTTCCTTAGACTTGTTCATGAATGGTTGGATTGTGCCACAAAACTATTCTATGTGATAGGGTAGCCAGTCCCATGCGAACCCGCCTTAGTCATCCCTTTAACAAGCATGGTAGGTTACAAGTTTACTATTCTTTGCTTCCCTTAAGAGATCAAGTAACACATAAAGTCTACTAAGCGTCTAGGAGTAAATGATAGCACAGTGGTTAGTTTCTTTCTTAGCAAGACAGGGGTCAAAGTTCAATTCCATGCAGTGACAAGATTCTGTTTTCCTACCAGTAAAGCTCTGGGATCGACCAAGCCTGATGAAATAAGTATTAGGGTATTTCAAAATTGTCTGGGAATGAAAGGTGATGAGAAAGGGACCACTGCTTAAGGAATAGAAGAGTTGATCCTATCTGTGAAAGGATACAGTGAAAAAACATAATTTCCACCAACATTGATGCACTTATCCCATCGTTTTATCAGTCCTCCCAAACCAGCAGCATAGAACTGTGTGCTTTGTTTTCATTTACCGGCCATCCCACAGAACTGTGTGAATTATTTATTGACTCACCCTCGTAACTTTTTCTACCCAGCTATTCACCACTGTGCGGAACAAACATTTGTCAGCATAAACACTGACAACCCACCTTGGTGGGACAAATTTCGCCGAAGTTGAATGTGAAGTGAAAACGTGGTTTAGAAAACAGGGCACAGAGTTCTATGCAGCCGGTTTGGGAGGACTGATAAAACGATTGGATAAGTGCATCAATGTTGGTGGAAATTATGTTGAGAAATAAAGGGACAATCTATGTATAAAAATAAACTGGTTTCAAGTTGTTATCATATTTAGTTATTTTTCTACAGCCATTTGTGACTTACCCTCATATTACAGAAAACCTCTTAGAATTCTGCGGACCAAGAAGAAGAAAAATACTGACATTCTACATGACTGGACACCAAAGGAAACTGGCTCATAAACAGCATTAGGTGTTGCAGAAAACTGGCTTATGAACAGCGGTAGATGTTGCAGAAAACTGGCTTATGAACAGCGGTAGATGTTGCAGAAAACTGGCTTATGAACAGCACTAAGTGTTGCACAAAACTGGCTTATGAACAGCGGTAGATGTTGCAGAAAACTGGCTTATGAACAGCGGTAGATGTTGCAGAAAACTGGCTTATGAACAGCAATAGGTGTTACAGAAAACTGGCTTATGAACAGCACTAAGTGTTGCACAAAACTGGCTTATGAACAGCAATAGGTGTTGCAGAAAACTGGCTTATGAACAGCACTAAGTGTTGCACAAAACTGGCTTATGAACAGCGGTAGACGTTGCAGAAAACTGGCTTATGAACAGCGGTAGATGTTGCAGAAAACTGGCTTATGAACAGCACTAAGTGTTGCACAAAACTGGCTTATGAACAGCATTAGGTGTTGCAGAATAGTGCACCACTTTAGCCAATTAAATGTCACAGCAGTCTGGAAACAAGGGTGGTGGAAGGCACAGTGACTTGGAGAGGCAGTGGTTAACCAGTATAAAGATGAAGTATATGAGACAGGAGAGTTGGTAAATAAGTTAGCTGCATATCCTTTACATGATGTCGCTGTCAACCCAGCAGTTTTTGGCTGTTTCTGTTTTCTTAACAAGTTTACATTCAGCAGTTTGCCACTGCTTTCTAAACGATCAGCAGTAACGCCATTGTTTGATAACCAAAGCATGGTGGTCTGCTGCCAAATCGCCCACGGCTGTCTTTCGAACGTGTTCGTAACCCCTTCGCCACAGAGCTGGCGAACTGGTTAACGGATGGAGAATCTTTTCGGTGGGTCATGACAAGAGCGTCACATAATGACCTGCCACATGACAATATGTCACTGTCTAGATTGTCAGCTTAATACATCTAATTATAATAATGCTTACAATTGTAATTCTTTAAACACCATTAATAATTTACTGTTTGTTTGTTGTTGTTGCGCTACTCTTCTCTTATCTTTTCACCTGTTGTCTTTTTCCCCCAATATGAGCAATAATTATATCTTTATAACACAATTAATAGACTTGGCCTCATACAGTACCTTTTTTTCATTCTGTGCAAAAGTATAGAAGTAAGATATTTTAGCTCCATGCCCAAAGTTTATTTCTGTAAAACTTGTCCCATAATTATCAGATCTGTCAAGATATGTAAAACAAAAACATATTCATGTTTTACAACCCTCAATGTTCATACTACTACTTATACAGTAATGAATGAAAGGTAGTCCTGTAGTATAAATAGCTGTTGGGGTGTGAAGTGTTAGGCCTTCACATGTTCTAGGCTAGGACATTTGAGTCATTGGCCAGTTCCCTTCTTTGTCACAGTTCCTTCCCAGACAATACCCTGAACAGTCTGAAAATTGTAAGTCACCTATTTTGATTAGATTTGGTTAGCCCTGAGCCCTGCCGGGTTGCAAACAATAATCTTGCCTTTGCCGGGGATTGAGCCCAGACCACTGTCTTGGCAGGCAAGTGCAATAACAATTGGGCCACCATGGCTGCACTATACATTATTCAAAACTGGAAAAACTTTAACAAAGCAATACATTATAAAATATGTTTATGGATGTTTTCATGCTATATAATGTCATATGATTTTATGTTTATAAATAAAAACTATGAAATTAAAATGTGTTGAAATCTGTAGTCAGTGTTTGACTGTGACATGTATAAGACATTCATTACATAAATATAAACGCATCACTTAATTCTTAGTTTTTACCTCCATAGTTGGCTCTCTACCACACTTCTTGAGCCATCACTGATGTTTTGAGTACATGTAAGAACAACAATACGCTGGGAGAGAAGAGAAAGAACATTATTGTTTTAAAGAAATTTTCTTGTTTTACAGCATAACTTTGTACATAATTTCCTGCATAAAATAAACAAAACAAGAAATCAAAACCTTTAAGATATAATATCAAACACAATAGGAAGAACAATAGAATACAATACTTCACAAAGAAAATTATAATTTACTACTTTCTGCTGTAGTGGATCCAATTAATCAACCATCTCAGCTGAATAAATCTGCACTGAAAACTAGAAGGAAGGTGGGGAAAAAAACAAGTATTGTACCTAAATGGAAACAAGTTTTCAAAGCAGTTTGGAATTGTTTACTTCCAAATACATGCGTCAGTTGTTCTGTGGAGTCTACCATTCTGCGATCTGATTATGTGTACGTTTTGCTCTTTAATTTACTGTTTATGTAGTAAAATTATTTTTGGTCAAGAGCACGTAATTGACTCAATTTGGTAGCATTGTCTGTATATTGTACGTTTTGGGCTGGGAAAAAGAAGTGTTGTGAGAATATACGCCAATACCAATCTTTGAAGTCATTTGACAAGGTTCTATGATATGTATGTTTGGCAAGAAGGAATATTCCCACAGCTATAATTCACGAGGGAGCTGCATAATGTACAGCACAAATTTACAATGTGCACAATAATAAGACAATGGCAAATTAAAATTAGTTTAGTCTTTTGAAAATTTAGAAATTCTTGAATATTTACTAAATAACTAGACAACATTTTCAATGTCTTAGTTATGTAACGTTAAAACTGACACTGTTATTAGGTTTTTTTCAACAATAATTTTTAGAAATACAATTTATGTGGCAAGATTCATAACAGAATGTTATGTATGTTAAAAAGCAAATTATCCAGTATTTTTTCAAGTATTAATACTAACAGTAAAGGTATGAACTTCTGAAATTAAAAGTAAAAATCTGTTGCTGAACATATACTAATCTGAATAACAAAGACACAAACAATATAATGCACGATTTATTGCCTGGCATATTTCGCTGCATCTCATCAGGTACATACTGCAGAAATCACACAACGTAAAGTAAATTAACTAGATAAATCCTTCAAGCTGAAATATACACATGTTCGCACAGTAATGTCAATTGTCTACTAGGGTAATTTTAAGCTGACTAACATGTCTTTCTGTTTGCACAAATCTGGCTTGCGTTGATTGATTATTATTGCTTCTGCAAACTTTAACAAGCGAGTATTTTGTGTGTTAAACAACAAGCGAAAGGCAATGTCTCTGTCAACCACATGGCCGCTTTTGATAATGTGCCTACCAAATGAAGACGTGGGGAGCTTCCGGTGTGTCGGCCCCACTAGGCTAGCATCGCCTGTGTGTCGTATCTTGTCGATCCTTTGAGGTATGTGTTCTGACACTCTTTTGTTCAGCTGTCTCTCTGTTCTACCGATGTAGAAGGCCTGGCATCTACATGTGAATTGGTAAATACAATTGTTTTTGGCGTACAGAGGAACAGGCTCTTTGACTGCTGGTGTGGGAATCGGTGTGGTTCTATACCTAATGACTGGAGTTGCAGCACAATACATCATCCCCTCGAAAGGTTAGCTGGATGAATACCTTGAGTTTAGGGACTGTAATTACGTCTGGTTTTGGTTTGGGCTGTTGGCAGTGGCGCTTTATAAATCCTGTGGAGTACCCATTCAGGTTTAAGACATTCTTCAGAGGTTCAAATTCCTCTGTCAGTGTGTCCTGGGTGCATATCTTTCTAGTACTGTCAAACAGGGTCCGCTCTAAGCCCCGTTTATACTGAACAGGTGTGAAGCTCTGAAAATGTAGGTATTTGCCAGTCCATGTTCCTTTGCGGTACACCGATCTTTGAATTGTGCCGTCTGCTCGACGTCTCATTAGAATATCTAGGAACGGCAACGCTTCGTTGTGTTTGTGTTCCATAGAGAGATGTTTTTATGCGTCATGTTCATTATGGCCTGGAACGATGTTGCTTGTAGCTCGTCTGTGGTGATAATTAGTATATCGTCCACATAACGACGGTAGAAGGCCAAGTTGTTAATGTCTGAGGATCTCTTTTCTTCTAAATGTGCCATGAAGATGTCTGCTAGAATAGGATTAAGAGGACTCCCCATGGCCACTCCGTCAATTTGGCGGTACACCTTTGTTAGAAAATTGAATTGTATTTTGGCGGTACATAGTAGTAGTAGCCTCTCCAGAATAGGTGTTGGTATGCCTAATTTTAGCTGTTTGTCTTTAATGCGTTCCCTTATTATTTTCACTGTCTCCTCTAATGGACCGTTGGTGAATAGGGAGGCTATATCCATGGATGCCATGTGTTTTATTATTTATGTCCATAGTATCTTCTTATTCTTCTTTATATTCATCCAGAGTGTTTTTTCAGATGTGATTGCGGTGTATCTAAGTTATGCGCCCTTGGGCCAAAACCTGTAGGCCAACACATCCGGCTTTAGCGTGCTTTTTTGACCAGGTAGCATTCCTGGGTGTCCATAGTATCCAATAACATCCTAAGAAACCCCCGGGAAGGTTAAACCGGTCAACAAATGCCAGCAGAAGTCGGATGTGTCGGCCTAACGGCGCAAGAACGCAGCTCTGCTGTAAACAGGCACAACGCAATCACGTCCGGAAAAAAAAACTCCGGATGTACGCAGAAGAAGTATCCAATAATTCCACCAGTTCGAATGTATCTCTGAGTAATTTTTGATCGAAGGACTGTCGTACTGGCTTAAAAATTTCGGCTAGCCATCTCGCCATTCGGTGTTGTGCAGAGTTAACCATGGACAGGATAGGTCTTAATGGGATGCCGGGCTTATGAAGTTTGGGTAGACCGTACATCTGAGGAGTTTGGGAGCCACGTGGTGTGAGCGTTTTTGCAGTGGCCTCACTGATGAGTCCTGCATTCACAAGTGACTGGATCTCTTTCCTCATTATTGCATCCAGGTCCTCCAACTTGTTTACTTTTTGATCTACCCTGAATTTAGATTCATCTAATAATATTTTTTCCATTTTTCTCTGGTAGTCTGACATGTCCATCAGTACTGCACCACTCCCTTTGTCAGGTTTCAGTATTACAAGGGTTTTGTTAGCCTTTAACGCTTTTAACGCAGTAAGGTGTTCGTTGGTCAGCGGACATGTCTGTTTGGAGGGTGTTGTGCGATATTGGTGTTCTAAATCTACCAGTTTGGCCTTCAGCCACCTGACAGACTCAGCTATCAAACAACATTTCAAACTGTGCTTACGACTCAACACGGTTGATGTGTTTAGCCTTTATGCAGAATTTTAATCCATATGCAAGGGCCTCCGTTTCAATGTTGTTGAGTACGTACGACGATAAGTTCCTCACATACTTCTCTGGGTTGTCTAGAACTGACATTGTTACCTTTTCAGTGCTCAGTGATTTGTTGAGGCGAGCATTCTCTGCAATTTTCACCTTGTACACTGTTTGTGTGCAGAATTAGGTGAACTTCAAGTAGCCATACAAGCTCAATTCTTTGGTGACGTAGTAGGCAGAACTATGTGTGCGCTTTAAGTTGGCCAGCTTGGACTGGGTTTCTTCTGTCTGGTTTTTTGTCAGTCGTCTCAGGGTTTTTCTTGTTGGACATATTCTGTCGGCCCTCAGAGATCTGAAATACCGGTGAGGAAATATCCCCGTCCTTAGGCATTCCTCGAGAAATCTCAATCGACAATCCTGTAATGATATTTTACACTTCAGCTTGAGTAATCCATCTAATCGCTTCACAGTTGGTAATGGGAGGCGATGTTTCAGAAATTCAAAACAATGTTTTCCCGTAATGAATTTTAATAACGAAGACACAAACAATAGATTGCACGATTTATTGCCTGGCATATTTTGCTGCATCTCGTCAGGTACATACTGCAGAAATCACACAACGTAAAGTAAATTAACTAGATAAATCCTTCAAGCTGAAATATACACATGTTCGCACAGTAATGTCAATTGTCTACTAGGGTAATTTTAAGCTGACTAACATGTCTTTCTGTTTGCACAAATCTGGCTTGCGTTGATTGATTATTATTGCTTCTGCAAACTTTAACAAGCGAGTATTTTGTGTGTTAAACAACAAGCGAAAGGCAATGTCTCTGTCAACCACATGGCCGCTTTTGATAATGTGCCTACCAAATGAAGACGTGGGGAGCTTCCGGTGTGTCGGCCCCACTAGGCTAGCATCGCCTGTGTGTCGTATCTTGTCGATCCTTTGAGGTATGTGTTCTGACACTCTTTTGTTCAGCTGTCTCTCTGTTCTACCGATGTAGAAGGCCTGGCATCTACATGTGAATTGGTAAATACAATTGTTTTTGGCGTACAGAGGAACAGGCTCTTTGACTGCTGGTGTGGGAATCGGTGTGGTTCTATACCTAATGACTGGAGTTGCAGCACAATACATCATCCCCTCGAAAGGTTAGCTGGATGAATACCTTGAGTTTAGGGACTGTAATTACGTCTGGTTTTGGTTTGGGCTGTTGGCAGTGGCGCTTTATAAATCCTGTGGAGTACCCATTCAGGTTTAAGACATTCTTCAGAGGTTCAAATTCCTCTGTCAGTGTGTCCTGGGTGCATATCTTTCTAGTACTGTCAAACAGGGTCCGCTCTAAGCCCCGTTTATACTGAACAGGTGTGAAGCTCTGAAAATGTAGGTATTTGCCAGTCCATGTTCCTTTGCGGTACACCGATCTTTGAATTGTGCCGTCTGCTCGACGTCTCATTAGAATATCTAGGAACGGCAACACTTCGTTGTGTTTGTGTTCCATAGAGAGATGTTTTTATGCGTCATGTTCATTATGGCCTGGAACGATGTTGCTTGTAGCTCGTCTGTGGTGATAATTAGTATATCGTCCACATAACGACGGTAGAAGGCCAAGTTGTTAATGTCTGAGGATCTCTTTTCTTCTAAATGTGCCATGAAGATGTCTGCTAGAATAGGATTAAGAGGACTCCCCATGGCCACTCCGTCAATTTGGCGGTACACCTTTGTTAGAAAATTGAATTGTATTTTGGCGGTACATAGTAGTAGTAGCCTCTCCAGAATAGGTGTTGGTATGCCTAATTTTAGCTGTTTGTCTTTAATGCGTTCCCTTATTATTTTCACTGTCTCCTCTAATGGACCGTTGGTGAATAGGGAGGCTATATCCATGGATGCCATGTGTTTTATTATTTATGTCCATAGTATCTTCTTATTCTTCTTTATATTCATCCAGAGTGTTTTTTCAGATGTGATTGCGGTGTATCTAAGTTATGCGCCCTTGGGCCAAAACCTGTAGGCCAACACATCCGGCTTTAGCGTGCTTTTTTGACCAGGTAGCATTCCTGGGTGTCCATAGTATCCAATAACATCCTAAGAAACCCCCGGGAAGGTTAAACCGGTCAACAAATGCCAGCAGAAGTCGGATGTGTCGGCCTAACGGCGCAAGAACGCAGCTCTGCTGTAAACAGGCACAACGCAATCACGTCCGGAAAAAAAAACTCCGGATGTACGCAGAAGAAGTATCCAATAATTCCACCAGTTCGAATGTATCTCTGAGTAATTTTTGATCGAAGGACTGTCGTACTGGCTTAAAAATTTCGGCTAGCCATCTCGCCATTCGGTGTTGTGCAGAGTTAACCATGGACAGGATAGGTCTTAATGGGATGCCGGGCTTATGAAGTTTGGGTAGACCGTACATCTGAGGAGTTTGGGAGCCACGTGGTGTGAGCGTTTTTGCAGTGGCCTCACTGATGAGTCCTGCATTCACAAGTGACTGGATCTCTTTCCTCATTATTGCATCCAGGTCCTCCAACTTGTTTACTTTTTGATCTACCCTGAATTTAGATTCATCTAATAATATTTTTTCCATTTTTCTCTGGTAGTCTGACATGTCCATCAGTACTGCACCACTCCCTTTGTCAGGTTTCAGTATTACAAGGGTTTTGTTAGCCTTTAACGCTTTTAACGTAGTAAGGTGTTCGTTGGTCAGCGGACATGTCTGTTTGGAGGGTGTTGTGCGATATTGGTGTTCTAAATCTACCAGTTTGGCCTTCAGCCACCTGACAGACTCAGCTATCAAACAACATTTCAAACTGTGCTTACGACTCAACACGGTTGATGTGTTTAGCCTTTATGCAGAATTTTAATCCATATGCAAGGGCCTCCGTTTCAATGTTGTTGAGTACGTACGACGATAAGTTCCTCACATACTTCTCTGGGTTGTCTAGAACTGACATTGTTACCTTTTCAGTGCTCAGTGATTTGTTGAGGCGAGCATTCTCTGCAATTTTCACCTTGTACACTGTTTGTGTGCAGAATTAGGTGAACTTCAAGTAGCCATACAAGCTCAATTCTTTGGTGACGTAGTAGGCAGAACTATGTGTGCGCTTTAAGTTGGCCAGCTTGGACTGGGTTTCTTCTGTCTGGTTTTTTGTCAGTCGTCTCAGGGTTTTTCTTGTTGGACATATTCTGTCGGCCCTCAGAGATCTGAAATACCGGTGAGGAAATATCCCCGTCCTTAGGCATTCCTCGAGAAATCTCAATTGACAATCCTGTAATGATATTTTACACTTCAGCTTGAGTAATCCATCTAATCGCTTCACAGTTGGTAATGGGAGGCGATGTTTCAGAAATTCAAAACAATGTTTTCCCGTAATGAATTTTAATAACGAAGACACAAACAATAGATTGCACGATTTATTGCCTGGCATATTTTGCTGCATCTCGTCAGGTACATACTGCAGAAATCACACAACGTAAAGTAAATTAACTAGATAAATCCTTCAAGCTGAAATATACACATGTTCACACAGTAATGTCAATTGTCTATTAGGGTAATTTTAAGCTGACTAACATGTCTTTCTGTTTGCACAAATCTGGCTTGCGTTGATTGATCATTATTGCTTCTGAAAACTTTAACAAGCGAGTATTTTGTGTGTTAAACAACACGCAAAAGGCAATGTCTCTGTCAACCACATGGCCGCTTTCGATAATGTGCCTACCAAGTGAAGACGTGGGAAGCTTCCGGTGTGTCGGCCCCACTAGGCTAGCATCACCTGTATGTCGTATCTTGTCAACTTATTGAGGTATGTGTTCTGACACTCTTTTGTTCAGCTGTCTCTCTGTTCTACCGATGTAGAAGGCCTGGCATCTACATGTGAAATGGTAAATACAGTTGTTTTTGGCGTACAGAGGAACAGGCTCTTTGACTGCTGGTGTGGGAATCGGTGTGGTTCTATACCTAATGACTAGAGTTGCAGTACAGAATGTTCAGCCTACTGCTGTAGTAAGCCGGTAATATACTAATCTGAAAGGTGGGTTAAATTAATTTATAATTATTATAACCATTCATTAAGTAGCATGTCCTTGCAGAACTTCGCTCCCATAACAACCGTCCAGAAAACTTCTCGGTCATAAGCAAGATGTCCTGCATGCGATACGCCCATCTGGAGATCATCTGCCACATCCTGCATCCATCTTCTCTTTGGCCATCCTCTTCCTTTCTTCCCGGCATATATCCTTCCACTATTTTTCTTGCCGAACTTTCATTACATTTAAAGTGACCAAAATATTAAAATTTTCTTTGTTTTATCATCTTTGTTAGCCAACCTTCTTTAGTACTCAGCTCATGTCGTATAGATGCATTTGTTCTTTTCTGCATCCAAGATATTCTTAAAACTTGCCTATAAAATTTATAACCAAAGGTATTTATGCGCTTTTCAGCTTGTTTAATAAGTGTCCAGGTCTCACAGGTGTATGTTCCAATGGGAAAGATGCATGCTCGTAGAAATCTAAGTTTTGTAGTTCTATCTTTCCCACTCCACAATGTATTCAGTTACCTTAGCTTTTGAAGAGCAATAGATAATCATCTTTTAATTTCCTTCATTGTGTCACCGTTGTTGGTAATTAATGATCCAACAAGTTTGAAATTTTCCACCACCTCAAATTTTTCCTCTTTAACAGATATTTCTGTCTCCATATTAGTTTTATCTGTATGCATTATCTTTTTTGTTGCTATGTTAAGATATAAGTTGTGATTTTCACTATTCTTTTGGGTTGAGGTTATTAGTATTTATATTCAATTTTCCCCCCATTTATCACAACCAGTGAAACAAACACTTAAATAATTCAGAAGTCACCCTGTTTTTCTCAATGGGTCAGCATATTTCTTTGCAAAAACAGGCTAAGAAAAGTGTAGCAAAATCAGGTGCCACATAAACATTTTCAGGCGCCACAGTAATTGGTGCCCTGGATTTTCTACCCCTGATCGTGACATTTTTAGTTTATTTGAACAAAATATGTGAAATTATCTTTACAAATGTTATGACATGTTTGAACAAAATATGTGCAATTATCTTTATAAATTTTATACTGTGTAGTTTTTTTAAACAAAATATGTGCATTTATCTTTATACATTTTATGACATGTAGTTTCTTCTTCTTCTTCAGCGTTCTGAGCCATCGAGGTTCTTTGCTGCAGATACAATGTTTCCATTGGTCTCTCTGGTTGACCTTCTCTTGCCAGTCGTTGATTCCAAGTGCTTGTAGGTTTGTATATATATATTATCTCTCCACCGTCTTCTTGGTCTACCTCAGGGTCTAAGGTAATTTATTTCTTGAGTGTAAGCAAGTTTTGTTTCCTTATTGTCTTCCATTCTTTCTATATGCCCCAGCCATTGTAGTCTATTAGCCTTCATGATACCAGTGATTAGCGGGGACTTAAAACAGATCATAAATGTCTTTGTTACTTCTTCTTTTCCACTCTCCACTTTGCGTATCCCAAATAGGTCCAAAGATGCGTCTTAAAACTTTGTTCTCAAAGGTTTGTAACAAGGCTTCATCTCCTTTTGTGACATGTAGTTTGTCTGAACAAAATAAGTGCAATTATCTTTATAAATTTTATGATGTATAGTTTGTTTGAACAAAATATGTGCAATTATCTTTATACATTTTATGACATGTAGTTTGTTTGAACAGAATAAGTGCAATTATCTTTATAAATTTTACGAAGTGTAGTTTACTTTAACAAAACATGATATGTGCAATTATCTTTATAAATTTTATGCTGTGTAGTTTGTTTAAACAAAATATGTTAAATTATCAGGAGGTCAGCATGGCTGAATGGATAAGAGCGTTCATTCTTAAACATTCGGTGTGCTAATGCCAAAGTTGCGGGTTAAACCCCTATACCGGTCAGCTGGACTAAATTGTTGATTTTTCATCCTTGACTTGGGGATGTAAATTACAAGTACCTCTGAAGTCGGAGTTGGTTCGCCTGATGGCGAGGGACACTGGTAATAGGGAAAGCTAATCCACTCCCAAAATCAGTCCAGTGCACTAAAAAAGTAGTAGCATGTGTATGGACTACGCTCGAGTTCAAAGAGAGCAACATGTTTTTAAACAATCAATTGATATTATTGGCTCAATGTTTTCACTATTTTTATAAGTGGCAATTACTCTATTATAGTGGACACATGCTGCTAAAATTACATGTGAGATGATATAACTTTGGGATTGCTCGTGACAGTTGGATTACACACAGTGAGTGAAGCAATAAAATAATAAGTACACTTTTGATTTGTCAGCTGCTTTTTAAAACTTGATTTAGACAAATTTTAATATTACATGGACTTCAAATATTAATGAGCATATGTTCACTGCTAGTATATGATAACAATACTAGTTAGTTAGTTAGCCAGTCGCAGTTCCAACTTCATGGCAATGGGTTGTCCCCATTATGCTCCGCTCCTGTGCTAGCGAACATCACATGAAATGCTCCTCACTGCCCAATGTGAAAAGTGGAAAAGACAGGACTCTCGGCAAGCCAAAAGATACAATATGCATAATGTCGCCGCCAGAATGCCAACACAAAAGTCCTCCACGAAAATACAGTTCATCGTCAATGGAATCGAAATCATCAGAAAGACTTCATTGACCAGGGTTTTATCCAATATGGCGTCGCACAAAGCACAAACTTCGTAGCTCCAGCGACGAATCCCAGGAGTCTCCTGAAAAATGCACTCGTGAACCCAAAAAAGACAAACCAGTCAATTCAGCGACAGCCGGCTGCCATCGTTCCAAACATGCAGTTCATGCTACACACATAATAATAAATAATACTACATCATATGAATAAATCATCATTATCTAAAAGTTTCAAGGTAATGACATGTAATTTATAATACAATAAATATACTTCCAAAAATGTGTAGGCTACCTCACTAGTTCCTTTGCCAATCCAATGAATGAATGCCTGATTTGCTTTTTGTGTGCCATTCAACACAAACGTGTGCACCTCAATATCTCCTTCACCTGCAGGACTAACGGTTGGTTTACTGAGATTGATCGGGGCTGTTGTCGAAGATCTGGCTCCTGCAGAACTCTGGGTTGTTTTAACAGATGCACTAGTCGTATTATTAGCAGCAGATGTGGTTGCTGTTGTAGAACTACGGGCCGTAGGGTTCGACCGTTGAGTAGTACCATTAGTACTAGGAGTAGAACTAGAATTAGCTGGGGTTGCAATTGGTGGACTTCTCCTGAGTCTACTTTTTGCAATATCTTCAATATCTATCACGCCATTGTTAATGTTGATTGAAAGCAACGTTTGTTTGCTGGAATATTTGTTGTTGTGTGAAAATATAGCACATTCAACGGCTATTATACCGAAGACCACACAAAAGACACATCTTGGAAGCAACATCCTGGTTGCTCCTGTGATTGCGCATTGACTGTTGTTGTGACGGCCGACCAACAAAATTAGGGCCCTGTGTTTCTGCTAGCAGAATCCAAGTTTTTCATTGGCTGTCCCGTTATTTTACAATCAATCTTTTTACATTAGATACCAAAATATAGTGGTCCATAATGTTTTGATATATTATAGCAGGATCATGAGGCAACAAGGAGAAAAACACATCTTAATTCTATAAGTATAACAAGCAGATTATTTTTTTACATTGTTGCTTTGGCGTAACGGTTGTGACGTTACGCGGAGAATGATATGAGCACTGTCGGTCAAGTGTTCGATGTCAGTCCTCATCGTTTGCTAAGAGAGGGAAAGACAGGCCACATATTCCTACATGCACTAAGGCCTACTAAAGTGTGAAAGACCTCTCAACATTTCACAAACCCACGTCAGTTTCCTGCAGAGGGACTTATTATTTTGTGTTACTAATATTATTTTCGCATTATTGTATTATTTCTTAAGGTCTGTTTAATTTTTAGTATCAAATATAAAACGCTATAAACAATAAGATCCCCGAAAAGAAGTAATAACTAGTATATTATTGGAAAAACAAATGAAATACTGACAGAACTGGGAACCAATGCTACTGCAAATTAGAAACTATTAGCAGTCCTTATAATTATAGCTGGAGGTGAGGAAAGAATCCCACAGGTATGGTATAAAGCTAATACCAGCCCAAAGGCAGACCCAAATGGCTATCAACATATTACTTTCCTTAGTTATGTAGGAAAATTAATCGAATGCATTATCAATAGCAGGATCGTGAGGCAACCGGGAGAAAAACACGCCTTAACTCCGTAACCAGCAGGATTCAGAATGTACAGATCGACTGCAGATCAAATAACCCAAAATAGCGCAGAAAATAAAGGATGCAATATCTCATGAAGGAGCATCGGGATCTTCTTATCTGTACCTATTCTTCACTATTGCCGGAATGGAAATATTATTAGAATCTTGTTCAACGAAGAACACATACACTTCTACCCCTTTACACTATCTGATGCCTTATAATTAACCTGAAACTATTATATGATGAGCTGAGGGACCTTTCATTCTACATTACTTCTGAAGGAAAGGGCTAATGAAGGGACACGGAATACTTTATAATTATTCTAACACAGCTCCACCAGGAGCAGAAAATTTGTTCACCATATATTAACTTCGTAAGGAAGGGGTTAATGAACAGGAGCTTATAATTATCGTCTACATAGAGGAAGGAATCATGTATACACAAAACACTCTTTACCTTCCACATGGGGGAAGGAGACAGGTAAAACGAAATAAGCTTTCTCTTCTACATGGGGATGAGGACCCGCAGAAAAAGGGAATGTTGTGAACATAGTGAAGTGGGTTCTTCTAGGGAGAAGGTTACACTGCTTCGACCGAACATCTAACAGATTGATGTTCTGGGACGCCTATAGTCCTAAAGGCCATGAGACGTGAAAATTAAGTATGTAAAGACTACCGAACAGGGTGACTGAAGGGGGTGAGAATAAATGGAATCTGGTATGAAAGGGTTCCGGATGCCAAGTCTGTTTCGACGACCGGACCTTACAAGCTGTAACCAGTTCTTTAAAGACGATGCTGATCACGTGAGCTTCCTGACAGATCATGTACTAGCCTGCTCAAGTCTCCCAGCCCTGCAGAACAGGATCAGGTAGTCAGTATGTATGTTTGGCACTAGATTCTGAGGGCCTGCAGTCCCTGTCCATTTGTTATGTGCAAATGGACGTACAGTAGGTCACTTTCATCAGGTTATTTATTTTCAGGGTCTCCCTTTTGGTGGTGGTCAGCTGAAGGAAATACGTTGTGCTGAAGATGGAGGATCAATCCACAGAAGTGAGAAAAGAGTTATATTTCAATATACCCGTGTGGAGATGAAAATTTCAATTCGACATTTCTGAAAAACCTCAGCTTCCACCACTTACCACCATAGCCACAATAGTAATTATAACACACTTTATCACTATTCTATAAGCTATTGAGAGCTTGCTATCGAAGTGATCTTAAAGTGGCAGTTTAGATTATAGTGATCCTTCAATAGAATTTATAAAGTGCCAGAGAGGAGGCCGAGGGACATTCCAAGTTTGACTTTCTAGACGACGGGTCTTGAAGATGCGTCGGTGACGACTGTGCACCGTTTACCCTGGACCTTGATCACTGTCAACAACTCAACTGACAGGCATTATCGGGTACTTCTCACACACCCATACAAGACAACTTGCAAGTCGTGTGGGAGGCAAAATGCATGGTCCATTTTATTGCCGTTGGCTCGCTTACAAGCGGTGAACAGTCGCTAATGCAATACACAATATACAGCCACAGAATTATCTAACACAAACTGCTAACCCTATGCTAGTTCTATCTATTAGTGAACACAAAACTCCTAACGCTATTCTAAACGATGTGAACGCCTCAAGTCCAGTCTCCCGTCTGCCTAACCTCTCTCCCGTGGTTACACACCACGCGGGGTGACCTTCACCTTCGTGCGTGTTACCTCACATCGCACTCTGCTGGCAAACGTGGCCTGTTGAGTGTCTACTCAACTGTGCTATGGCTTCACGAGGTGTGGTACTATCGTGATTAGAGTGCTAACTCTCTGAACACCGCCTGCGTGTCTCATGAGGGAGTGGCCAACCTTCTCCTATTACCTCATCTCCCCTGCCCTTGCCTCGGGCACCGTATCTCCTCCTGGTCTCTTCAGGGTTGACCGCTCTCCCTGGCGGAGGGGATGCGGTCGAGTCTTTGACACACACCCACCCCTCTTGTGTTGCGTCATCAACTTTCACTCATTGGTTGTGACGCAAGAGGTTCCTAAACAAAAAATTAGTGTCTCTAATTTTTGTCAAAGACTCTAGATAACCTGGCTTTGGGCATTCCAATAGACTATTAATAACTATTGTCACAATGTAGCAAAGCCTTACTTGGCTACTGGCAATCGCCACAAACTTGACTGGTTGGCGTGAGCCCCTTCTCACATGCTATATTATATTTATCAGAGGTATGTCTGAACCGGACCGTTGTCTTATAAGACCTGCCCTCACATAGTAAATTAACTTACTACCCATACAAAGTTGACTTTCTTAGGGTCAACACATGAATTATTTCATGTCCCCCATATAATATTTAACAACCATTCTACAAGAGTGTGTGCGACAGGCTTTACCTCCTTCGCTTCCGCGCGTAAGACTTTATTTCACTGTTAATTTAGTTCTTCGTTGTCTATTATGTCCCCTGGCCCCATAGTTATCTGTCTTTGATTTACAAATAGTGTATGCAATTTATATGTTTGTTTTTCTGTTTGTTTGTGTGTTTGGATGTAATAAATCTACTAATCTAATTTCTATCCTCTATTTATAAATTCTATGTGTATGTATGTTAGTTTTTTTGAGTGTCATAATTTGGTTCAATGTGGCCACAAAGAGGTGTATAACACTAATTCGTGACTACATTCACTTGTTATGAAACCCAAAATACTGTAATCTAAGTTCTAAACTATATTACAGACAACACATTCACACTAACACAATTTCACTAACGAAAACTTTACATTCTAACATACCATTCTAATTCTATAACTAAGTATTTAATGTGTTACCTAAATGTATTAACTTTGTTATGTTAATTATATGATATGATTATATTACTTCTTATTTTTTTCTAATCTAAGTGATGTAATCTAACTATTTAAATGCAATTGTTGTGATGTGAGTTATGTACCTTAATTAAATGGATTATGTGACCACAATTTATGTACTTTTCTAAATACTATGCTAAATAATGTTTTTAAATGCACAAAGGAATTATATGAGTGATGTTCTTAATCTAACTGGTGTAAATGCTGTATGTTACCTTATCTACTCTTTTTAATCTATTATGATGTAAAATGATGATACTAATAAATGGTAATATTTGAAAGATGGTATGGTTTCATTAAGATGGAATAAACTAACTACAATGAAACTAAGTGAAATATAACAATCTAAATGGTACTATTCATATCATAAATTTAATTTAACTTGTAATAAACTATTCTTATGTCTAAACTAATATTCTAATCTAATTTTAATGGGTTAATTACTGTACTAACTACATTATTAAAATAAATGAGAACTGTTATAGTTCCTAACCTACATCTAATTTATCACTATCTTAAAATATTATATTACATATCACAATAAGTTTATATACATAGTATTTGGTTTACACAGGTTAGTAGTTGCCTTCATGTATGTGCAATGGTTGTATAGGCATAATATAACCACACACTTTGCCTGGGTATCTGAAATACATTACACAGTCATCTTAATGTTCTCTCGGTAGTGCACGTGTAGAGTTCGCTGGTGTTGTAGCTCTGTCTTTTCGTGTCTGTAATTAAGCACTGTTCTGACACTGTTTTCTGCGGTTCATATATATGATACACCGGAATGGAGCTTAGTTGGAAATGAGCTGTCCTAGTTCACACGGTGGTATCTAAGTATAGCAGCACAGTTCTTAATCTGATGTCCACGGACACATGATAGTTCAGTGTTTTGGTACATGATTACGCCAATAATGTGGATATGTATGTAAGCTATTTTACATCTTATATTATCAGATACCCATGTACCAACCATCACTCTACATTTAACTGTTGGATTTCAGGTATTTCTACCCCAGATGGTCTACTAAGGGTATCAGCTAGGGTGTTGTCTTTCCCCTTAATATGCTCTATACTGAACGTATAGTTTTGAAGGATAAGAGACCACCTGTATATCCTGTCGTTTCGGTGCACACCAGTCTGAATGACCGTAATGGGAGAATTGTCGGTCTGGATAATGAAGTGCACACCCACCAGAAAGCGGTGGAGCTTTCTCACTGAGTAGATGACGCTCAGGGCCTCCAGTTCTGCTATCGAATATCTGGACTCGGTAGGTGTGATCTTACGGCTCACGTAGCAAATCGGATGGAAGATGCCCTCATAAAATTGGCCTAGGACTGCAGCGATGGAGATCCTGCTGGCATCTGTCCTAAGATAATAAACGAGCCCAGGGTTAGGCAAGCGGAGGATGGGAACATTACTAAAAAGAATTTTCAATTTTGACAATGCAGAAATTAATAATGCATCTTTCACATCCAATTTTACTGATGCTTTTAGCACATTAGAAAATACACTTGTAATTTCAGCTAGGTTTGGAATAAATTTACTGTAGTAATTAACTAATCCTAAAAGACTTCTAACCTGCTTTTTCGTAGTAGGCATGGTTAGATTCATAATTTTTGTAATAATCCTATTGTCAGTCTTCAGTTGACCTTGAGAGATGACATGACCCAAAAATTCAATTTCTTTTAGGCCTAATTCGACTTTGCTCGGTTTGACAGTGAGACCGAAGAGTCGCAACCTATCAAAGACATGTCTCAGTTTCAGTAAGTGTGTAGTCCAGTCTTCAGTATGGACACATATATCATCTATATAGGTCACAGTATTCGTCACTCCATGTAACAGATCTCTAGTTAAGCGTACGAAAGTGGCAGGAGCATTTCGAAGTCCGAAAGGAAGAAATCGCCACTCGTATAGTCCTAAAGGTGTTGAAAACGCAGTAAGATGCATAGATTGAGCTTTCATCGGGACCTGCCAGTATCCTTTAGTAAGATCTAGTTTTGAAAAGATTTTAGAAGTAGACATGTCCAAGATAAGATCTTCGCAGGAAGGAATAGGTTCTGCGTCGATCTTAGTGATGTTATTGAGTTTCCGATAGTCCACGCACAGACGAATTGTGGAATCCTTCTTCTTAATTAGGACGATTGGAAAAGAGTACTCTGATGTAGACTTTTGGATAATCCCGCTAGCTTCTAAATTAAGAATTTCCTTATTTAGATTTTCCCTATAGCTGAGTGGGATAGAGTACGGCCTACATTTAATAGGCTTAGAATCCGAAAGAAGAATGGAGTGTTCGATTCTGTCCGTCCTACCTGGGATGTCAGAGAATAAGTCTTTGTATTCAGTAACTAACTCCACTAATTGTCGTCGTTGAATGTCTGTTAGTCCCTGATCTATATGTATGCTGTCCACTGTCGCAGTTTTGTCTACAATGGGAACAGGTAGTTCCATTCCGTCGTCGTCTACCTGATTCAGTACCGTGGTGGTGCTAAGTGTGTATTCTGTTAACTCACTGGGTGTATTGCCATTGTCGGAACTGCCAGTCTCGCTAACTAGTGTAGTTGCGTTGTGTATGTCTGTCGTCTGATCACTGGGTGTTGGTGCACTCTGTTCGTCTGTCACTACTTCTGTTTCTTGTCTTGTATAGTAAGGTTTCAACATGTTGACATGGAATATCTTTAAGTGTCCGTTTATCGATATTTCATAGTCAACATCTGAAATTCTGCGTACCACCTTGAATGGCCCTTGCCATGAGGTTAATAGTAAATTTCTTTTGTCTGGAAGTAGCAAGAGTATGTCTTGATCTGGTTCAAGTTCAATTGTTCTTGTCCCTTTGTTGGCATATTGGCGGTAGATTTGACCCTTCCTCTCCAAAGCTGCCTTAGCTATAACACACGATTTCATGATCTTGTCTCGTGTCTCTGTCACCATTTCATAAGGTGTTTTTGGGGTAGGAATTTCTATCGAATTTGTTAGTACCTGATGGTAAATAGTTAGGGGTCCACGTGGGTTAGCCCCGTAAACTAATTCAAAGGGTGAGAAACCCGTGCTAGAATGGGGAATCTCCCGATAGGCGAACAGCACTGTTGGTAACAGTGTATCCCAATCAGCTGGGTTTTCTGCTGTAACCTTAGCCAGCATGTGCTTTAGGTCCCCATTAATTTTCTCTACTATTCCATTGCTGGCTGGATGGTAAGCTGTCGTAAAATGTTGCTTAATGCCTAACATTTTTGTAAGGGCTTGCGTTGCAGCCGATATGAACTGAGTTCCACGATCGGATAAAATGGTCCGTGGGAATCCGAATCGTGAGAACAGGTGTAGAAATACATTGGCAACGTCTTTGGAGGTGATGTATTTCAAAGCTACTGCCTCAACCCACCTTGTACATAGGTCGACCATTGTCAATATGAAGCGATTTCCTTTGCTGGACACCTGGTTTAGGGGTCCAACAATATCTACCGCCACACTTTCAAATGGCCTAGAAGCCAGTGTAGAAGGCTGTACTTCAGCTGTAGGATGTTTACCTTTACGTACCAATTGTTGACAGACATTACACGAACGACAAAATAATTTTATGTCATTGCAAAAACCTGGCCAATAGAAATGAGCCTGAATTCTGGCCCTGGTCTTATCATATGCAAGATGACCAGCAAACGGTGACTCATGTGCAATCTTTAGCACAGTTAGACGATGTTGTTCAGGTAACACCGTTTGCTGAATCTCATGGTTACCAGTAGTATAATATCTAGTTAAAATACCATTGTTAAGTCTAAAAACCCAAGATGCATTTTTGGTCACTTTGGCTTTATCTTTTAACAATTTTAAGTATGGAGACACACTAGTATCAGCTTTTTGCTGTTCTATAAATTTCTGTCTGCTGGTGTAAAGCAACAGTAGTCTCTCATCTTGTAGTGTGTCTTGATGTTTCACACTGTCTGCTCTTGTTGTTGCATTAGCTGCATTTAATTTCTCCCATGCAACTATTTCCTCATTAGTACATTGTTTCAGTTGAGGTAAACACCCCAAAATTAAATCAGTACAAGGGTTGTTAAGTATTGCACAAGTAAAGGTACCAGAAAGAAACAGAGAATCAATACGGGCTTTTGCCAAAGGGTAAGTCTCAATGTTACCCGAAAAGGTTCGGCATCTGACAGTGTCACCTGTGTAATCACCCGGGCTCACTAGTTCTTTCCGAAGACCGATAAGGGTGCTGCCGCTGTCCAGCAAACATTGACATGGTACATCATTGACCATTGCATTGTGGAACACTAACTTGCCTCTGGAGGCTAATGCTGCATTCACACTCACAGATGAGCATGGTACTGTATGTCCACATTCTAGTCTTCCGTCTGCATGGAATTGGTGACATCGTTCACAGCTGTCAAAGCTTAATATATCGTTAGCAGCACACACATCCTCTGCTTGGTTAGTTGGTAAGTCACTTTCAATCTCACACTCATTCTCACTACCACTATCTGAAGAGGTGTCAATCAACATAGCGTTGTTAGCTTTCAAACGTTGGCGGCCAAGGCACTTATTAGAATAATGGCCATAAGAGGAACAAAAAAAACATTTGATTGCACGCCTGTATGCAGACCGTTTGCTTTGCTGCTTCTTGATCACATTTTCAAGATGCGCCGGATAATTCGGCGATTTGTCGCACATAGCATAAGTGTCGTGCATTAGTTGACAGTACATGCATTTGGAAACTTTTCTGTCTTTCTTATCATACTTCTGAAAAGGTTTTCTGTTACCTTGAAAGTTTTTTGATTGGTCTTTGACAAAGGAAACTATCTCAGAGTCACTTGAGGTCTTAAAAATCTCTCTGTTAGAAGAAAAATATGCTGAGCCTTTTTTTTCGAACTGCTCGATGTTTTCAATGTCTGACTGCTGCAAAAACTTAGCAAAAGGAGAAGGTATAGTAGATATACACTTGTCCATAGCTATTAGGTTTTTTAATCTATCAAAGTCTTTTCCTATGTTAGCTGCTTTAAGCCACCTGTTTAGTACACTCTGCACATTTGAAAAATAATCTATAAAAGTTTCACTAGGTTTAGGTTTTAAATTTGAGAACTGAACCTGATACCCAGGGGCATCAAGTAAAAAGTGCTGCATAATCCTATCATGGATGTATTGATAGCTAGATCTAAGTTCAATAGGAATAGACTCTATTACTTTAAGGGGCTCACCACTTAGATTCTTCATGTAAATCGGAGCCCACATATCTAAAGGAACTTGGTGATATTTAAATTGGTACTCTACATTCTCTGTCCAGGCAGATATGGAGTCCTCTTTACAATATGGTTTGATAATATTTTTGTATTTGTTGAACTTATTTTCCTCTTGTTGACTTCTTAGTTTAGTGGCAGAGATCTCTGCGTGTGAGTCTACATCCATGCTTTTCATTTTTAATTGTGTCTCTGATTCTACCTGAATTTGTTTTTCTTTAACTCTTGCCATTTCATCTATCTCTTTTTGCTTTAGATCTAATTCCTTTTGTTTTAATTCTTTCTCTTGATCTAATTGTTTTTGTTTCATCTCCTTATCATGTTCTCTTTCTCGTGCGCGTTCGTCCCTCTCCGCATTCTCTTTTCGTGTTTGTTCTTCTTTTGTTTCTTTAAATTTCTGATCAGCATATTGTTGTAGTTCTTTTCCTGTTAATTCTAGTTCTTTGCCTGCTTTTATGAAATCTGATAAAGTTGCCATCTTACTTTAGTACTTGGCTAACAGTGATAGGCAATGATGACTTTAATCAGTTATTTATCTTTGATATGTTATGTTTGTTCTTATCTGATCACTATCAGTTGTGCTTTCTGTTTATACCCTGCCCAGATTTATCTTGCAGAAAAACAGAGTATACAAATATGTCAACGCGTTACAAGCTGAAAAAGAGATGCACTATTAATCAAATTGCATGACAAAATATATAAGTGTACTCAGCTTAATGTGGGAACGAAGCTCCTTTGACACAGGTCACCTTGTTTGGTACACTGGGGTGGCGACACGTTTCGTACGTAGCACACGGTATTTGGCCCACAGGTGTATGTGCACAGCTGTTGTTTGCCCTCTGATATATAGGGCAGCAGTAAACACGCCTACTAAACGATATGATTTACTCGACAACTAAGGACAATGACTTAGACAATGACAGACTTACGAACACCTAGAATATGTATTAATTAATTTTAATGTCAATGTCCTGTCTTTGTTTTAAACAATAATTGCCTTTCGTTACTAACCTAGTTAATTTCTGTAAACGTTGTGCAGCTAAGTATCAGATGCTTAGCCCGAAAATAGTTCCATCGTGACGATAAGCAAAGAGAACATAGACCCAAAAATGAATAAATGCTTGTAAAGAAATCAAAATAACATAATAATGTGTCGATAAATAAATATATTCATTTAGTAACTTAAATAAGTAAATAATAAACAATATACAGCACAGATTCAGGCGGGCCGCCGCTAAGCGATGTTGTAAACACTCGACTGCTTTATGCTAATGACGCAGAACAACTGTCTGTCAATCACTCTACGTCATCGCGCAGCGCTATTTTTAGATCTCAAAAATCAATATTGTCGGCTGCCTGTGTATTCCTGCGCCGTGAATCATGTTTGGTGCTTATTCAAGAATAAATTGGTAAATATATGAATAAATATAAGAAAATAAGAATAATACTTACAGCTTCGAAGAATACATGATTTCATTCAATAAATATATCATAAACACAATTAAACACTATTTTGTCACGATAGGCATATTTCTAGCTCGCAAATTCTCCTGTCTGCACAAATTATCGTTACTACAAAAATTAAACCCTAGTCTAGAGCTTCGTGGACGAGTGGAGTAGCTTGAATATTACATTCAAGCTTCACTTCTGACAACCACAATTACCCTGGCCTGTCAACAACTCAACTGACAGGCATTATCGGGTACTTCTCACACACCCATACAAGACAACTTGCAAGTCGTGTGGGAGGCAAAATGCATGGTCCATTTTATTGCCGTTGGCTCGCTTACAAGCGGTGAACAGTCGCTAATGCAATACACAATATACAGCCACAGAATTATCTAACACAAACTGCTAACCCTATGCTAGTTCTATCTATTAGTGAACACAAAACTCCTAACGCTATTCTAAACGATGTGAACGCCTCAAGTCCAGTCTCCCGTCTGCCTAACCTCTCTCCCGTGGTTACACACCACGCGGGGTGACCTTCACCTTCGTGCGTGTTACCTCACATCGCACTCTGCTGGCAAACGTGGCCTGTTGAGTGTCTACTCAACTGTGCTATGGCTTCACGAGGTGTGGTACTATCGTGATTAGAGTGCTAACTCTCTGAACACCGCCTGCGTGTCTCATGAGGGAGTGGCCAACCTTCTCCTATTACCTCATCTCCCCTGCCCTTGCCTCGGGCACCGTATCTCCTCCTGGTCTCTTCAGGGTTGACCGCTCTCCCTGGCGGAGGGGATGCGGTCGAGTCTTTGACAATCACTCTCGTTTTACAGAAGTCTACCGTCTACAGTCCAGTCTACCATTGGGAGGAGGACTCCATTTGAATCAGGTGAACCGATTGCCACTCCGGTCGCACTAACTTTGAGGGGAACGTCCGATGATGACATAGCTGATCCAGCGGCGTAAATCCTTCTGTACACCTATTGCTTTAGCTGTATAGCTCTATACTCACTTTCTTTATCTATAACTACCCCTATTATACTGTGTCTTGAGAAATTATATTGTTGAATTTCATACACACTGTACAAGTGTGTTGGGTTTTGTTTTCTAGAGAAATTTATTAAATGAAAATGTCAATAGGTAGACTGGGTGGATGCATAGCACAGGGAGCCGTGCGGGTCTGCAGAACATACACCCTTGTCGTGGCCAGAAATAATCCTTATGATTAAGTGGACCATCAAGGCAACCAACCCCATCCTTTCTCGGTACAGTCTCCGATTTTAGGAGACCAAGCGTACTCGTGATTATTTCAAGATCGCGTTAAAAAAGGGACCGATTACTTTATATAGTTTTTTTCCCGCCCCGTATTACGTTGTGTACATCTCAGTTTCTGGAATTCGTTTCCTACACAGCGATAGAGAGTGATTATTTTAGACGTAAGTAGACCCGCAAATCAAGTTTTATGTAGATATCCGTGTTTGTTCAGCCAAAGATTTAATTTCGACCAAGAAAGTTAGTAAGTTAGTCAGTTACTTAGTTAGTTAGTTACTTAGTTAGTCGACAGATCATCATCAGTGCACATCGAACCATTCAGTCCATAAGTGCTCGAATCCCTTCCTCAGCACATCCTGCAGTGTGTAGCGACTCACGACACCAGTTCTGTGTTTGTTTATTAATCTTCTTTGGCTTCATGTGTAGTGTTCCTGTTTGGCCACACCTCTTTTAACTTGCTGTTCTCGCAGCCTGGCCATGGTTTTAGACTCACAGTCATCGCTTGGATCTCGCAAAGGACTTACTTCTCGTAGAGCATTCATTATGTCTGCCTGGTCCATGGCTCGTCCGCCTTCCACAGTAGCCCTGCCCGCAAGCCTGTCAGCCTGCTCAATTCATTGAACGCCCGCATGTGTGCTTAGAGACTCCATGAGTATGCTCAGGACGACAGAGATGTGGTTGCTCCGAAGAAAGTGGTTGCTGCCTCTGAAGCGGTATCGGTTGGCAAAGATTAGTTTTCGACCACGAAAAAAAGCAACATAAGCCATGGATTACATCAGACACGTTAGAATTAATAAAACAACGAAGGGAGCTGAAACAGAAAGGAGGTGAATGCTATAATGGCAGGATGGAGTATAAATCTTTAACTCAAGAAATAAGAAAGAACACAAGAAAGGACAAAAGCTTACACACACACACACACACACACACACACACACACACACACACACACACACACACACACACACACACACACACACACACACACACACACACACACACACACACACACACACACACACACACACACACACACACACACACACACACACACACACACACACACACACACACACACACACACACACACACACACACACACACACACACACACACACACACACACACACACACACACACACACACACACACACACACACACACACACACACACACACACACACACACACACACACACACACACACACACACACACACACACACACACACACACACACACACACACACACACACACACACACACACACACACACACACACACACACACACACACACACACACACACACACACACACACACACACACACACACACACACACACACACACACACACACACACACACACACACACACACACACACACACACACACACACACACACACACACACACACACACACACACACACACACACACACACACACACACACACACACACACACACACACACACACACACACACACACACACACACACACACACACACACACACACACACACACACACACACACACACACACACACACACACACACACACACACACACACACACACACACACACACACACACACACACACACACACACACACACACACACACACACACACACACACACACACACACACACACACACACACACACACACACACACACACACACACACACACACACACACACACACACACACACACACACACACACACACACACACACACACACACACACACACACACACACACACACACACACACACACACACACACACACACACACACACACACACACACACACACACACACACACACACACACACACACACACACACACACACACACACACACACACACACACACACACACACACACACACACACACACACACACACACACACACACACACACACACACACACACACACACACACACACACACACACACACACACACACACACACACACACACACACACACACACACACACACACACACACACACACACACACACACACACACACACACACACACACACACACACACACACACACACACACACACACACACACACACACACACACACACACACACACACACACACACACACACACACACACACACACACACACACACACACACACACACACACACACACACACACACACACACACACACACACACACACACACACACACACACACACACACACACACACACACACACACACACACACACACACACACACACACACACACACACACACACACACACACACACACACACACACACACACACACACACACACACACACACACACACACACACACACACACACACACACACACACACACACACACACACACACACACACACACACACACACACACACACACACACACACACACACACACACACACACACACACACACACACACACACACACACACACACACACACACACACACACACACACACACACACACACACACACACACACACACACACACACACACACACACACACACACACACACACACACACACACACACACACACACACACACACACACACACACACACACACACACACACACACACACACACACACACACACACACACACACACACACACACACACACACACACACACACACACACACACACACACACACACACACACACACACACACACACACACACACACACACACACACACACACACACACACACACACACACACACACACACACACACACACACACACACACACACACACACACACACACACACACACACACACACACACACACACACACACACACACACACACACACACACACACACACACACACACACACACACACACACACACACACACACACACACACACACACACACACACACACACACACACACACACACACACACACACACACACACACACACACACACACACACACACACACACACACACACACACACACACACACACACACACACACACACACACACACACACACACACACACACACACACACACACACACACACACACACACACACACACACACACACACACACACACACACACACACACACACAAGATTGCTGTACTAGAATAGAGTAATATCATAAGACTGGAAGAGATTACGAAATTTTCAAAGATGTGAAGTTATTGACAAGAAATGTTCAATCTTAAATGAATGTTATCTGTGACAAGATGGGAAATGCCTTAACAGAATCTAGACAAATTCTAGAAAGATTGCAGGAGTACTGTAGTGGAAGGTATGATATGAATGACATAAATGAACCAATGACAGCAGAGACAGAACCTGAACCTTCATTAGTGGGGCTGGTCTGGTTCGCTAGATCAGTTCCGCGTCTAGCGTTCGTTGTCTCGGATGGCTGTGTGAGGTGCACCAAAATGGGATCTTCCCAGCCAACGTGAGTTAGCGAGGCAGGCGTTTCAAGAATGTAACCGCATCGTGCAGCCAGGGTCGTGGTTTGAGCGGGCAAAAGAGCAAAATTTGTACGACCGTTCGACAAAGTCTCGATAAGCGCCCACTCTCTCTCGATGAGTAGTGGGCCTGCAGTCAGTAAGCTGGTATAGCTTTTATTTTCAGTCAGTCCTACCGGCGTAGCTTGAAAGCTCGTCGGTAGGCGTCCAGTGGTTTTGCATGTATCACCTTGTACCGGGAGGGCGCGCTTTAGCGACGCTACTCTTGGCTTGCGTGTGCGTGAATAGTCCGTCTGTCCTATAGATATCTGGTTGATCCTGCCAGTCATATGCTTGTCTCAAAGATTAAGCCATGCATGTCTAAGTTCACACTGTCTCACGGTAAAACCGCGAATGGCTCATTAAATCAGTCGAGGTTCCTTAGATGACACGATCCTACTTGGATAACTGTGGCAATTCTAGAGCTAATACATGCTTACCAAGCTCCGACCCTCGCGGAAAGAGCGCCTTTATTAGTTCAAAACCAATCGTCGTTGCCCATCGCGGGGCACGGCGTTCCCACTGGTGACTCTGGATAACTTTGTGCTGATCGCATGGCCTTACGTGCCGGCGACGCATCTTTCAAATGTCTGCCCTATCAAATGTCGATGGTACGTGACATGCCTACCATGTTTGTAACGGGTAACGGGGAATCAGGATTCGATTCCGGAGAGGGAGCATGAGAAACGGCTACCACATCCAAGGAAGGCAGCAGGCGCGCAACTTACCCACTCCCGGCACGGGGAGGTAGTGACGAAAAATAACAATTCGGGACTCTATCGAGGCCCCGTAATTGGAATGAGTACACTTTAAACCCTTTAACAGGACGTGGCAACTCCTCGGGTGAGCCCAGTCACAGAGCAATATGTGCCGGCTCTGCAATTATGGAAGCCTCCTTGGATAGCGAGGGAATGCTCATGGTCTGCCCCTGCCTTCCCTTGAGGGCCGACCACGATGTCGTTCATCGTTCTATCTTGACCAGCTGAGATGTTAGCGACATCACAACAGTCTAACGTGCCTCGAAACCAGAGGATGGCTAACCTCATTAAAAAATGCCCGCTGGAAGTCGGAAGTGTCGTCCTACGGGTGGCAAACTAAAAATTGACACTACGCAATTACGTCCGAGTGAAATGTCTCGTCCGAATGTCTCTCGTGCTAGGAACAGCTCTGACTACCTAGTTTCCGAATGCCGCTCTTGTTCGGAACAGCTCTGACTGGGTAGTTTTCCGAATGTCTGTTGAGCCTGGAAAAGCTCTGATGGGCGCAACGACAAGCACATGTCCGAAAACTCGCTGAGTGGATGCCGTCTGCAAACCTGTCTGGTTTGTGCGGGAATGACCCGGGGAAACGAAATGACCAATATATTGAAGTGAGGATTTAAAGCAGCCATGAGCAGGACGTGACGATCTCCCTCGGTGAGCCCAGATCCAGGGCGTTATATGTCGGCCCTGCAACTATGGAAGCAACCTTGGATGGCGGAAAATGCTATGGACTGTCCCTGCCTTCCTTTGAGGGATGACCGTTGTCTTCGACCGTTCCACCTTGGCCAGCATGGTTGCAGATGGCGCCACAAAAGTGAGAGTCTCCCAGGAATGCTACCTGGTCAAAAATGCACGCTAAAGTCGATGTGTTGGCCTACGGGTTTCGGCCCAAAGGCGCATAACAGACACACCGCAATCACATCTGAAAAAACACTCCGGATGAACGAAAAGAAGAAGAAGAAGAAGAACCTTCATTAGATTAAATTGCATGGGCAATAAAGAACCTGAAGAATGGTAAATCACTTGGATGTGATGTGATACCAGCTGAACTAATTAAAGCGGGGGGAGAGAAAAGCATACAAATCTATCACGCATTATGTAAACAGATATGGAAATATGGTACATGGCCAAAAGATTGAAAGAGAACTATCTTCATTCCAAAGCCAACAAAAAAAGGGCGACCTGAAATTATGCACCAACTATAGAACTGTTGCCCTGATCAGTCATGAAAATACAATTCTACTAAAAATCGTAATGGATAGACTTCGTAAGAGGAAGAGGAACAAGAGATCACATACTCAACATGCGTTTTATAATAGAGAAGTGCAGAGAATTTAATGTAAACATACTCTCATGTTTTGTGGATTATTCAAAGCCATTTGACAGTGTACAACATCAGAAACTTTTGGAAATCATGAGGAATATGAGCTTTCCATCACATGTAATACATCTCAGAAAAATGCTCTATCTGGACCAACAAGCAGCGGTTAGAATAGATGCGAGTCATCAGATTGATTTGACATCAAGCAAGGAGTCCGTCAGGGCTGTGTGCTGTCCCCCTATTTGTTTAACCTGTACCCCGAAAACATAATGAGAAATGTCAGAGATGATATAAACTGGTAGCTATATGATGCCCTAAATATTGGTGGTTATGGCATACCAAAGATTCGGTATGCAGATGATACAGTATTGCTATCCACAACACAGAATGGTATAGAAAACCTAATAACCTTAACCCAATTGAATAGTGAAAATCACAACTTATATCTTAACATAGTAAAAACACAGATAATGCATACAGATAAAACTACCATGAAGAAAGAAATACATGTTAACGAGGAAAAATTGGACGTGGTGGGAAAAAAGTGAAAGTCGTTGGTCATTTATTACCAACAATTGTGGCACAGTGAAAGGAGTTTAAAAACGAATAGCTATTTCTCTTCAAAGACTAAAACAACTAAATAAATTGTGGAGAGGGACAAATAGAACTACACAATTTAGATTTTTAAGAGCATGCATTTTTCCCATTGCAACATACGCCCGTGAGACCTGAACACTTACTAAACAAGATGAACAGCGCATAAATGCCGTTGAATATAAATATTATAGACCAGTTCTATGAATATCATGGATAAAGAAAAGAACAAATGCATACATACTTCAAGAGCTGAATATTAAAGAAGGTTGGCTATTAAAGACGATAAACAAAGAATATTGCAATATTTTGGTTACTTGAAGCGTCACAAAAGTTTGGAGAGAACAATAATGGAGGGTTATATGCCAGGGTGTCAGAAGTGGGGGTGCCACCTCCAAGTTAAATGCACTATTCACTGGCGAGCAACCCCGGTTTGCCAGAAGTGTCAATTGTTGATCTCTGACCGAGACCACAATTTGTCAGAAATTGACTAGGAACAAAATCTGTATGGCTGAACTACAGATTACGCCCATGAAAATTCCACATCAAGCGACACGTCTCTTGATGATGATGATTAGTACTACTGCTAATATTGCTACTACTACTACTACCACCATTGCGTGAAGATAATGCCGTTAATGGGGATTCCTGTAGCATGAATCAACCAGAGAACTGGTCCATGCTGTCGGAAATCGTAATTTGTGGGGTGATATGATCGCCAAGCCAGCCGGTAAGATATGTGATGATAATGATGATGACTACAATTACTATCGGCTGTTACATCTATTTTTTCCCCGCTAATGTCACTAGACAGCCTGTTACTACAAATATTAATACTACTTCTATTACTTAGAATGATAGCGTAATGACAGTTATGTAATAGTACCGAATTTCTACTACACATACACGCTGCACACGGATCTGAATACTTGTTACTAGAGACAAGACCACTACAACTATTACATCTGGTGCTGCTACTGCTGCTACTGCTGCTACTGCTGCTGCTGCTGCTGCTGCTGCTACTACTACTACTACTAGCCTACTACTACTACTACTATTATTACTAATACTATTGCTAGACACATTTACTCTATATTTAACAATCAAACAATTAATACGTGCACACACAAGTGTGTGTGTGTGTGTGTGTGTGTGTGTGTGTGTGTGTGTGTGTGTGTGTGTGTGTGTACACCCACAAACAAACACACACCAATTTATACATATGATAGATTGATTGATTTAGGCACCGACATCATAGCACTCAGGGCATTCCCATAAGCGCGCCGTCCCCATCCTCAGCAGCCAGCGAAGAATTCCAACACCAATAGTAAAAGTAGAAATCTTATTATATGTCCGTCTCGACTTTCCTCTGAGCGTCGACGTCGGCCAGATCCCCTCGTCACTCCTCGCTGTCTCCTTCTTGCAAGACCATGGTGATCCATTTGCTCCTCCGAGGTGTACACGTGCTCCCACAAGGCCGCAACCACGTCTGCCTTATCATGCATCAATACTCCACCAAGTTTTGCAGAGCCAGCCAATCTGTCCACCTGTTCATTCCCCAGCACACCGGCATGCCCCGGAGAAAAGATGCAGGCGATGCTTGCCACCCATGATCTCCGAAGCGAAGCAAGCCACTCTGCCCGAAGCTTGCCTGTCCACACCTTCCTCAGCATGCTTTCTGAGTCAGTTACAATCACGACGTGTGTGTGTATCGTATTCTCAATCCAGCGGAAAGCTGCACTGACCGCCCCACCTCCATTCTTAAGCTTGATCCACCTCCACCCCCATTCTTACGCTAGCTACCCCCGGGTAGGTGGAACCCATTAGCTTTGGACAGCAGTCCATCTAGGAGACGGAAAATTCCAAATATAAACCCCCAAGTTCAAGGTGGACCAGCGTGCTGAGGAACTGGATAGCCATGGGTAATCTGGTCGTGAACGTTGGACGTCTGGCAGGCGTGCGGGGCGGTTTACTGTCCTGTTAGCAACAAGTTTGTTTATATGATGGCTCACAATGAAGTCTTCGACATCTGCCCACTTGCTGCAAATTTCTCCTGGCAATTGAAATAGTCACTGACTCCTCATCATCGAACGACTGCTCCTCCTTTAATGTCTTTAGCTGTTCGACTTTTTTTTTTTAAAGCTGTTCATTCTATAGATCCACAAGTACATCTGTAGTATTGTTTGCACTGTACGCGATCGTGTGTCTCCAACGCTTACACCTTGCTCTCTCTCTCTCTCTCTCTCTCTCTCTCTCTCTCTCTCTCTCTCTCTCTCTCTCTCTCTCTCTCTCTCTCTCTCTCTCTCTCTCTCTCTCTCGCCTTTGTTTGTAACCCTATGCACTGTTCGTACCCGAAACATAACATTTTCGAAGTTGTTGTTCGTAACACGAATTGTTCGTGAACTGAGGCGTTCGTAACCCGAGGTACCACTGTATATATATATATATATATATATATATATATATATATATATATATATATATATATATATATATATATATATATATATATATATATATATATATATTGCATTCGCATCTGCGAACGCTAACAAGACAAGTCACCTGAACAAGTCAAGCAACCTGATACGGGGGAAAATGGCACGTCGCAAGAGCACCAAACGACACGCGGTATCCAAGATATGCAGCGTGGGAGTCGACAAGACCTTCAAGAAGACGAACGTGGAGAACCTGCCTGCGAGCTGCAGCAAACAACAAGAATCTCAAGCAAACTCTAACGAAGCCACCACGAGGAAGGACGACAACAACCCACCCAGTGGCGTGCAGAGGTTCTTAGATGCCCGGGGCCAACATCTTGATTGGATGTCCCTAAATTGTTCTCTCCCTAATTGGATGCCCTCTCCCTAATATATCCCCCGCACCCCCGCAACCCCCTCTGCACGCCACTGAACCCACCACAAACAAGAACCAAACCTGCTGAGAAGCAGAGAGAGGAGAAAGACCCAAGAGTCTTAAACACCGACTTACCGACAAGCAAGTTGGTTGTCAAGCGTATCCAAGTGGAGCTATCAGACGAAGAAATCATGAAGCAGCTACGAGAAGAGAATCTTCACATCCGATTCTTGAAGGCGGAGCGGCTCCTCACTTACTCCAAGATACCTACAACTTGGCAGTGGTGACGACGGAGGGCAGCGAAATACCGACCACAGTATCAATCAACAAGAAAATACAACAGCCAGAGAGATTCAACCCAAGAGCCAATCAATGTTCCAGATGCCAGAGGGCCGGCCACAGCAGAGCAGCATGTCGCAGTAAGACGGAAATCTGCCGGTACTGCGTCGATGACCACGCCTTCAAAGAGTGTCCGCTGGCCAAGCTGGACACGGACTTCCGAGCACCCAACAACAAACGAAAGTGCGCCAACTGCCTGGGCAAGCATGGAGCAAGATACTTGGGCTATCTGTACCTCCAAAGACACAGAGACGCCTTAAAGATCGCAATTACCACAAAGAAACCATTCAAGGAAGCAATGCGGAGGGGCGAGACAGCCACGGGTGTATCACAAGCTGAAAGAGATCAACTGCAAAAGCAGATAGACGAGGTGAAGAAACAAGTCAAGGCACTGCTGACGCCGATTCCGACCAGCGACAATGAGAAACTACTGGCGGAAATAAAGGAGATCCAGCAAAACATCAAGCAAGAAGTGGAACATATGACCGTGTTGAAGCAGGAAAACGAAGAAATGCTGCGCACCATAAAAGCGGAGAGAGGGCGGCTAATAGCTGAAATGAAATTAATTCAAAACAAACCAACAGAAGCCACGCAAGAGACCACAGAGAAGCCGCAAGAAATCCAATAAAAAACCGAGCCGGAACCGTAAGATAAAACCAGCAGCTGAACTACGAAGCCAGGAACTATCCATCCATCATGTGCCATGCCGGTTAGCGTGGGCAGTCATGTTTTGCAATCTCACTCGATCACCAGAGTCGTGGATCAGCTCCGTTTTTCTGTCTCGACTATGCCACAAGGCCAAGCCATCCAGGTACACCCAAAACACCCAAGGGGAAACCAACATCCCGCCAGACAGCCGAAGAAAGACAAGATGAGGACCCTGACGACGGCATGGAATCGCTTAGAAAGGAACCTACCTTGGAGGAATTGGAGGAGTGCATAGAAGCAGAAAAGAAACGGGCAAGGCAAGAGGGACTCAGGCACGAGGAATACATAAGGAGACAGAAAGCAAAAGGAAAAAAGGTGAAGAAACTCAGAGGTAAATCTATAGACTACCCGGAGATACTCTATGACTACGATGCCGAATTCGAGTACTATATAGATGACGGAGATGCCGTCCCGTGGCTGGCCACAGAGGAAGCAATCGAAAGACAGCAAGAACTCAAACGCGAAAGTGAAAAAAGGCACAAGGAGGAGAATCGCATCGAAAAGCTTCTACAGGCAATACACAAAAAAGGAGGCAAGAATTATGAATAAAAAGTCATTATAAGGTCTACAACCAGACGAGCCAGGAGTCAACAACTCCAAAGAAAACCACCAGAGGAGACGGGCACAATGGATAGCCGCCGATCACCCCCCCCCCCCCCCAGCTGACGTCACAGACACAAAGGCTTATGTAACCGGTCCGAGGGAGGACTCACTCGTAAGAGCGCACAAGACAAGAAACAGGGCTAAAAACCCACAAAAACCACGGCTCTCAACAATAACCATCGCTGAGGAAGCAGGTTAGATGAGATCGAATTTGGAATTTATATTTCGAAAATTAGAATTGGAATATATATATATATATATATACTAGCTGACCCGGCCCGGCTTCGCCCAGCTCCAGGTGGGGAGCATCTCATTTAATTCATATAAGTAGTCATATAAGCTCCCGTTCCCGACTGTCTATCTGTCTGTCTGTCTGTCTATCTGTCTGTCTGACCCGGCCCGGCTTCACCCAGACCCTGATGGGGAGCATCTCATTTAATTCATATAAGTAGTCATATAAGCTCCCGTTCCCGGCTATCTATCTGTCTGTCTGTCTGTCTGTCTGTCTGTCTGTCTGTCTGTCTGTCTGTCTGTCTGTCTGTCTGACCCGGCCCGGCTTCGCCCAGACCCTGATGGGGAGCATCTCATTTAATTCATATAAGTAGTCATATAAGCTCCCGTTCCCGACTATCTGTCTGTCTGTCTGTCTGTCCGACCCGGCCCGACTTCGCCCAGGCCCTGGTGGGGAGCATCTCATAAGTAGTCATATAAGCTCCCGTTCCCGATCTATCCCGATCTGTCTGTCTGTCTGTCTGTCTGTCTGTCTGTCTGTCTGTCTGTCTGTCTGTCTGTCTGTCTGTCTGTCTGTCTGTCTGTCTGTCTGTCTGTCTATGTATGTATGTTCGGCACGAACATAACAACAAAATATAGATAGAATAGAAGAATAGATAGAAAATATGATTGGAAGAGATCTATCTAAAGTAAACTTGGCTCCCGTTCCCGACTATCTGTCTGTCTGTCTATCTGTCTGTCTGACCTGGCCCGGCTGCATCTCATTTAATTCATATAGATTTCTATAGCTAGGGGACTTAACTCAAGATATAACAATGCTACTAAAAGTTATATCCCTTTTTTATGTTTTTATATTTTTTTATGTTCAGTCATGTAATTACAAAATTAAATTTTAGGAATGTAATATTGATAGCTGATAGATAAAACTATGACAGTTGGTTGCACAGGAATGAAAGGAGAACGTGTAGAAAATTTCATCTCAATCGGATGGACCGTTCGCGAACACATAAAGGACGGACATACATACATACATCGATTTATATATATATATATATATACACGCACAGACATACACACATACCACGTCATGCCGTGATGACGTCAGTCTGCATGCCCTGTCTACGGCCTACCGGTGCGCGTATATTTTAGTTAAGTATGATGTACAGTTACCCAAAAATAAACGATCCTGACCGTGTAGCGTGATTAAGAATTACACATAAATACTAAAATGAATGTTAAATGCACACATGCATTCGTTGGCATTCATATCGCTGTGAATATTCCATAATAATATTAAATAGTCATCGCTGAAGCATGACAAGGAAACGGCTATTTCCCGCCATTGACATATCACATCCGTCCGTCCGTCCAATTTGTAAAAAAAAAAAAAAAAAACGTTCCACCTTGTTTCAACCAGCCCGTGCGGCATCGGTTATAGCAGTGGTTCATGGTGCGTAGATTATTACTTTATTTATATGCCAGTAAAATCTGACTTATGTTGTGCGCATACAATGTCTGTGACGTTGGGTGGGAGGACTGGTTGTCCGGCAAGTCCGTTTTTTTTTTTTAATGGGGGTGTTTTGTAAATCCTGTCCCTGGTTCGGTTGTTCCTGCTGTTGTCAATCTGTCCCGTTGATCATCTCACGTGTGGACCTAGCATATCGGTACTGGTCATTGTCCTGGTCTCTCTGTCCCCGTCCTTGATGGTGCCCTTGCCAAGAGGAATCGCTCGTCTCGTCACCCTCCTTCCGGCTCCTCCGGGTAGGAGCCAAACCACACACACCCTGTCCAGGCCACCCCGCAGCCAACCGCCCCTCTCAGGGCAACCAGGACATCCACCATAATGGAAAAGAGTGGATGTCAGAAAAAAAAGGGAATTTAGGTACGTAAAACATGGACAGAAAAGGTACAAACTGACAATTAACGGGTACAAACATTGATGGCGGTCTGCCGTTTTGCTACCTAGTCTCCCGCTGTTTTACTGATTCTCATCGTATGTAATTTTGTGTGTATGTGCTTTTATTATCTGTATTTTTCTGTTTAATCTGCCACTTTATCCCTTTATTTATCTACCTGGGTTGTGCCATTTGCTACCTAGTTTTTCGCTGTTTTCCTGATTCTCATCATTTGTAAAAAATTATTATCTGTATTTTTCTGTTTAATCCCCCATTTTATCCCTTTATTTTTCTACCTGGTTGGATTATTGGTTTGTATATTTATCTCATTTGTGATAATTATTTATCTGATCTATTCTGTTGCGTATTTATTTATTTGATTTATTTGTTTACTTTTAGTTGGGGTTATGTGTCTGGCTGTTTAGTTTGTTGGTCTAATTTGTTTGATTTGTCAATGTAAATATTTATACGTTCTTCCTTTTTAGAGATTTTGTGGTATCTTTTTCTATTCCCATCCCGATGTGTGGTCCGTAGCTTCTCTTCTCCGGTGCCCGAGAGTCTTTCCTTGTTTCTTGTTGCAACTGTTAGTTGCTTCAATGACTTGACGGTTTCAGTCCTCTTCATTCGGTGGTTGTATTTTTGTGTCGTTTATATATCCTTTCCAGTTCTTCCTATACATTGATTGACCAGTTTTTGCAGGTCTCTATCTCCATCTGTCCGCAGGCACTTCTTCATTGTCATCATGGTATCCTTTGCTTGAAAGTAGTCTATCAGTTTCTGGCGTTCCTGGTCATATGTCTTGCACGATATGAGATAGTGTTCTATCGTGCTATCTTCCGTGCATTCTACGCATCCGGGGCTGTTGTTTTGTCTTTCCAATATCCGAGTCTCATCCTCCATAGTTTTTTATAAGTTGGGATTTTCGTGTTGTTTTTAATTTGGCTTTTCATGCTGGGTTCTTTAAGGATCTGATATGAATGTCTTCCTCTGTTGCTGTCTTTCCATTGTCGTTTCCACATCTCTATTATATGATGTTTGATGATACTCTTTGCTTCTGTAACTCCTAGTCCAGTGTTTACTAAGTTTCGGCTGGTAGTCCCGCGTTTGGCAGCTTGATCTGCCATCTCATTGCCATATATGCCTATATGGGCCGGTATCCAGGCTATTGTGACCTGACATCTCTTGTGTTTTAAGTTGGTTATCAATGTAAGTATTTCTTCCTTCAGGTATCACATTAAAGCATGCGATCTTTATCATTTTAGTTTGGGGTGTGCTCTCCAACTTTAATAGTCGAGAATTACATAATTTATGTAAACATGGATTCTAAATCTAATAATATATACTAGAACAAACACATTCATTCATTCATTCATTCATTCATTCATTCACCTATGAGCACCTACGGACATGTCCGGAGTGCAATGAAGATACCCCAACTGATAACTGATAACTGATTAATTAATTAATTAATTTATTTATTTATTCATTCATTCATTCATTCATTCATTCATTCATTCATTCTGTAGCATGTAATTTGCAGAACCTCGCTCCCATAATAACATTCCATAAAACCTCTCGATCATAAGCAAGATGTCCCGAGTCTGATACACCCCTGGAGATTATTCGCCATATCCTGCACCCATCTTCTCTTTGGCTTTCCTCTTCCTCTCTTCCCGATGTCATAAAATGCCGCGATTCCTCCAGACTGTCTGTCATTCCACAAAAATAAAAGAGGTATGGAAGACAAAAAAATAAAGGCTTGCGCACATAGACATATAAAATGTTCTATCAATGGTAAAATTACATGCCCCTCCTTGGCGGAAAGAGAGAGAGAGAGAGAGAGAGAGAGAGAGAGAGAGAGAGAGAGAGAGAGAGAGAGAGAGAGAGAGAGAGAGAGAGAGAGAGAGAAGAGAGAAATATTTGTTCAAAATGAATGAAATGTACAAGCATAAATGACATTTCCTCTAAACATAATATTTGTCTACATAAACCCCATAAAGTTGCACGGCCTTTCGCCAATGCGAAAATAAGTGCATGCAGGCGTTGACTGTGCCAGACCAGGTTTTGTCTTGCTCGCTTCGCCTAATAATCTGTCACCTCTCTCATCCTTCTCTTTGCTACTTTGGCGTTGAAAACCCCTAGGATGATAGTCATTTAAAACTTTTTATACTAGTCCTTGGCCATGTCTAATTCGTTATATCGTCCAAGAAGCCCTGAGCATGAAAACGTGAGACGAAGAAATTAATTGGCATTGAGAAACTTTCGCATTTACTGAACCCTTGCCTTCTGCAAATCCGCATTGTTCTTATCCATTATAATTTATAATTGATACCCCCTAATTTCTTTTTCTCCACCAGAATAGTTTATGCTATATTCCTCCGAAGTTATATTGTCCTCTGGTCTCACATACACCTAACATGTTAATATTCAACCTTCTCATTTCTTTCTTAACGTTATCAAAGTTAGAGATCTCATCTCAGAATGTTCCTCTTGTACCTTGCGGTGTCGAGGTGAAGTATAAACAGCGGGAGAATGCCCGCTTATGGGCTTCATTTATCGATATTCCCATGGACTCTGTTATTCCCTGCGTCCATCGTTTGTTTACGTGGTCGGCCTCTTCCTCTGCTTCCCTCTGGTCTGTACATCATTGCTTGTTGTGATACACTGTTAGTTGGTAACCTACTTGCATGGCCAAACCATTTGAATTGCTGCCTTCTAATAAAATCTAGTGCAGCTATAACCCTCACTTTAGTCCTGATTTCTTCATTTCTGATCTTATCTCTTCTTGATACATTGAGTATTATTCTCAGGAATCTCATTTCTGTTGTTGTGATTTTTCTTTTCTCTTTTTCTGTCATTGTCCAGGTTTGGCATTGGTAAGATAGAGTTGGTAGGAAGATTGTGTTGTAAAGTGCTTTCTTAGTAGTTATTGATACATGTTTGTTCTATAGTATTGGTGCCATTTGTCCAGTGAGTTGGTTTGCCTTATTGCATGAATTTTCGATCTCGTCTTCTGATTTGCCATTTCATGATATTATACTTCCTAGGTACTTGAAAATCTTTACTTGTTTCAAGGGATGTTCGTTTAGGTGAATCATTGTTGCCTTTTCTTATTTAGTTATAGTCAAAACCTCTGGTTTACTTTTTTCATTTAGACTGTTCATGTTGTTTTGTAATTCAGCTTCTGATTTTGCTATTAGTGCTTGGTTGTCCGTAAACAGGATTTCTCTAATGTTTAGATTTGCAGATGGTTCTTCTTCTGTGTTCTCGCCAATCGGTGTTCTTGCGGTCTCTGTTTGGCTGGTTTCTTTACATATGTTGTCTATATCTTATATATAAAAGGCAATCTCCGTCTGTATGTATGTCCTTTATGCGTTCGCGAACGGTCCATCCGATTAGGGTGAAATTTTCTACACGTCTTCCTCTCATTCCCGGGCTGCCAACTGTCATATTTCTTAAAGTGTAAAATCGGCTACTTACTTAATATTATTTAATATTTCATTTTTCATTATAATTTCTATATAGCAAAGGGACTTAACTCTAAAAATGTTATTTCAAGGGGCATAACTTTTAATAACATTTCTATATACTTTATAGTCATATTGTTGCATCGTTTTCAAAGATTTATAAACTCTTTGTCTATAGTTATTTACAGGCATATGAGTTATAATAAATAATGATATAATCTTTAAGGCATTTTCAAAGCTTTCATAAAAATAATGCATAATGCATAACATTGTAACTCATCTTTTTATGCTTAAAGAAGTTTTGTACAGTCAAGTAGGTGATTAAAAACAGTGTGTCATTAAAGTTACTTTTTGTTGTTGTATGAATTTAATGAGACGCTCACCGCCAGGAGCTGGGCGAAGCCACGGCGGGTCAGATAGATAGACAGACGGATAGTCGGGAACGGGAGCTTATATGACTACGTATATGAATTAAATGAGATGCTCCCCACCTTGTCGCTGCAGTTATCTACAGGCATATGCGTTATAATCCTCCTCCTCCTCCTCTCCCCCTCCTCTCCTCCTCCCTCTCCTCTCCTCCTCCTCTCCTACCCACTTCCTCCTCCCCCTCCCCTCCCTCCCTCTCCCTCCTCTTCCTCCTCTCCATCCCTCTCCTCCCTCCTCCTCGCCCTCCTCCTCCCCTCCTCGCTCCTCCTCCTCCTCCTCCTCCTCCTCCTCCTCTCCTCCTCCTATCCACTCCTCTTCCATCCTCCTCCTCCCTCCTCCCTTCCTCCCCTCATCCTCCTGTCTCCTCCATCCTCCTATTCTCCTCCCTCTTCCTCCATCCTCCCATCTCCTCCCTCTCTCCCTTCTCCTCCCTCCCTCCCTCCTCCTCCTCCTCCCTCTCCTCCCTTCTCCTCCTCCCCCTCCTCCCTCCTCCCTTCCCTCCTCCCCTCCCCTCCCTCCTCCTCCTCTCCTCCCTCTACCTCCTCCCTTCCTTCCTCTCCCCTCCTCCTCCTCCACCTCCTCCCTCCTCTCCCTCCTTCTCCTCTCTCTCACCTCCTCCTCCCTCTCCCCCTTCTCCTCCCTTCTCCCTCCCTCCTTCTCCCTCTTCCTCCTCCCTCCCTCCTCCCTCCTCCTCCTCTCTCTCTCTCTCTCTCCTCCTCCGTCTCCTCCTCCCTCCTCGTCCTCTCTCCTCCCTCCTCCTTCCCCTCCTCCTCCCTCCTACCTCCCCCTCCTCCTCACCCTCCCTCCTCCTGCTTTCCTCCTCTCCCTCCTCCTTCTCTCCTCCTCCTCCCTCTTAGTCCTCCTCCTCTCCCTCCGCCCCTCCCTCCTCCTCCCCCCCCTCTCATCCTCCTCCCTCCCCTCCCTCTCCCCTTCCTCCCTCAGCCTCCTCCCTCCCTCCCTCCTTCCCTCCTACCTCCCCTCCTCCTCCCTCCTCCTCCTCCTCCTCCTCCCTCTCCGTCCTCCTCCCTCCTCCCTCCCTCTTCTTCTTCCTCCTCCCCCTCTCCTCCTCGTGTTCTCCTCCTCCTCCTCCTTCTCCCTCCTCCCTCTTCCTCCTCCTCCTCCCCCTCCTCCTCTCTCCTCCTCCCTCTTCCTTCTCCTCCCTCCTCCTCCATCCTCCCTCCTCCTCCTCTCTCCTCCTCCTCCCTCCTCCTCTTCCCTCCTCCTCCTCTTCCTCCTCCTCCTCCCTCCTCCTCCTAATCCCTCCTCCTTCCTCCTACTCCTCCCTCCTACTCCTCCCTCCTCCTCCAGTCTCCTCCTCCTCCCTCCTCTTCCCTCCCCCTCCTCTCTCCGCCTATCTCTTCCTCCCTCCTCCTCCTCCCTCCTCCTTCCTCCACCTCCGTCTTCCTCCTCCCTCCTCCTACTCCTCCTTTTTCTTCTTCTGCTGCTGCTGCTGCCGCCGCTCCATTTACCCAAGTTAATTGTTGGGGAAGATGTAAAGATCTTTCAAGTGCTCTTTCTAATGCTTTTCAGACAGACAGACAGACAGACAGACAGACAGACAGACAGACAGATAGACAGATAGATAGTCGGAAACGGGAGCTTATATGACTACTTATATGAATTAAATGAGATGATCCCCATCAGGGTCTGGGCGAAGCCGGGCCGGGTCAGCTAGTCTTATATATAAATTAGGATGTGCGTATCTCTGTATGTATGTATGTATGTCCTTTATACGCTCGCGAACGGCCCATCCGATTGAGATGAAATTTTCTACACGCCTTCCTTTTATTCCAGCGCTGACAACTGTGATATTTTGTTAGTGTGAATTCGCCTGCTTACTCAGTATTATTTCATTTTTCATTTTTCATCATAATTTCATATATCTCAGGGGACCTAACTCTGTAAAAGTTATTTCAAGGGGCATAACTTTTCTGTATAACTTATAGTCATATTGTGGCATCGTTTTCGAAGATTTATAAACTCTTTGTCCATAGTTATGTACCGGCATATGAGTTATAATAAATAATGATACAATCTGTAAGGCATTTTCTCAGTTTTCATAAAAATGATGCACAATGCATAACATTGTAACTCATCTTTTTTTGCTTAAGAAGTTACTGTAGTCATGCAGGTGATTAGAAAGAGTTTTCATTAAAAATAATGGATGGTGTGTGGAAGGGCATTTTTTTAAGTTACTTTTTTTGTTGTATGAATTTAATGAGACGCTACCCGCCAGGAGCTGGGCGAAGTCACGCCGGGTCAGATAGATAGACAGACCCACCTTTTCGCTGCAGTTGTCTACTCCTCCTTTTCCTTCTTCTGCTGATGCTGCTGCCGCCGCTCCATTTACCCAAGTTAATTGTTGGGGGAAGATGTAAAGATCTTTCAAGTGCTCTTTCTAATGCTTTTTGTAAGTTGGTCTTCGTTTATCTAAGGTTGTTCTAACTGCAACCAATAAATGATTAGACAGACAGGCAGACAGACAGACAGAGAGGGAGGGACGGACAGACAGACAGACAGACAGATAGTCGGTAACGGGAACGGGAACTTATATGACTACTTATATGAATTAAATGAGATGCTCCCCACCAAGGACTGGGCGAAGCCGGGCCGGGTCAGCTAGTATGTTATAAACAAGAGGGGGGGGGGGAAACAGGACACAATCTTGTCGTACCCCGGATCTTATGGCGGGGGGTTCTGGGTGTCCTCCAGTTAAGTTAAAGAAAGGAATGGGTTTGGTTAATTTTCTTTAAATTTGTGTGGCCTTAGTAGGCCAGTAAAAAAATGTTTGTTTCCCCACAGAGGGGGTAAACAGAAAGTTCAAGGCCATTGGCCATACTGTGAAAAGTATACTATTAGAAATTCAAGCTAAATGTAAAACGCTAAAAGTTGATTATAAAATGTAAGTAAGTAAAGTTTACAAAGATTTTCTATAAGAATAATAAAAGAACTATTCTTGACATTAAAAAATCTGACTTAAGTACTGCCTATTTTATTTTTAAAGGAATAATAGAGAGATATTTAGTTAGTTAATATATATAACTATATATATATGATTTCTTTTTTTAAATGCTTTAGTGATCTCCCTTGCAAAAATATTAGATGTTTATGTCCCCTACTTATTGCTTATCGATGCGTTTTTCTTTTAGATATCTGGACATTCCGCAGTATGCTTGAACAGAATTATTCATAAGTGTAATGATCAATCAAAGCATTACTATAATGTTATTATGTTATTGTAAATATTCTCTAAGCAACTAGGGAAAAGCATGCGCAGTTGACTTGTATGATTTATTATTATAAGTGTAAGATATGTCAATATGTATTTTAAAGACATAATGACATAGGAGGGGTGATCAGAAAGTAATTGCACCATCATTTGATTTGGGAGAGAGAGAGAGAGATGGAGAGAGAGAGAGAAAGAGAGAGAGAGAGAAAGAGAGAGAGAGAGAGAGAGAGAGAGAGAGATTTAGAGGGGGTGGGGGGAGAGAAATACTTGTTCAAAATGAATGAAATTTACAAACATAAATGACATTTCCTCTAAACATAATAGTTGTCTACATAAACCAGATAAAGCTGCACGGCCTTTCGCCAGTGCGAAAATAAGTGCATGCAGGCTTTGACTGTGCCAGACCAGGTTTTGTCCTGCTCACTTCGCCTATTAATCTTTCACCTCTCTCCTTCCCATCACCTAGGGCAGGTGCGCCATATTTCGCCCCATCCCAATTCCTTCTACGGCTCGTGGTAGCGCCGACTACGCACTGACGTTACTATGGTTTCCATGGTAAAACACACACACAGATGCGTCCGGCTGTCAACACAGGTCTGATAATCCAGAAATATTTACTTCTTTTTGCCAGTCATCCATTTTATAGGTATGTAACTTGTATGATTTCTTTCTTTGACAGTGATAGTTAAGTGAACTACAAGTGTGAATAGAGGTAATAAAGTAGCAAACATAGCATAAAAATACCATATAATCCTCGTGTTATTACGAAAATATTATCCCCAGCTCAGAAGAATTCCCCGGTCAAGGTGTTAATCGAGCTGGACTTTAGGCTAATGTTTTTGTCAACATTTCTGCTGGAGCAGATCCTTACGCAAATGTTTATGTTACTCAAGGAACTCTGTGCGATGTTACAAGTGTCTGTCCTACTTTATGTAATAAACCAGATTCTCCGAACTCAGGCTTGAGTTAGGAGTAGAACGGAACATTTATGGGTTACACCCGTGTGCTGTGATGTTGATCCGTCGACTAAACGACTATTCCTTTGTGCATTAGTTTGGTATTTTTACTGTTGTGCTGTTTTTCAATTTCTATGCAATTTTTCTCGAGTCATGCTTCTTATGCCTCCTTACATAATGCTCTGACTTTTCTGTGAATTTCTTCCTATTTATTTGGCAGGATTATTTTTGCTCCTCCTTCCTGTTTCCGTTAGTTGTAAGATTTCTTCAGTCATCCATGTCATATGACCCACTTTCTTTAATTTTGGAATAGTTTTTTTCAGCAGCCAAACTGATTGAATTCTTTAACATTTCCAATTTATCATCCACGTCTTGAAATAGGACTTCTAGATCAGACAATATATCAAATTTATTCTTTACTTCCATGTTAAAATTATATTGTACTTCTTTGTCATTTTTCAACGTGCACAAATCATATATAGTTTTTCCTGTTGTATACTTGACTTTCCTTAACTTTACCCACAATATGCCTGTAATTAATCTGTGATCACTGTAATAGTCTGCGCTGGGATCTGTTTTTACGACTGTTAACGCATTTCGAAACCTTCTACTAATCAGGATGTCTGGACTCCTCCATGTCCATAATCTTCTAAGATGCTGTTTAAACCAGGTGTTTCCTACAACCATTTCTTGTTCTTTTGCCCATTTTACAAGTCTGTATCATCTTTCGTTTTGCTCTCCCAAATCATGGGTGCCTACACTGCATCCGCCGCCTTGATTTCCTACTTATGCGTTGAAATCACCCATTATGATATTTATTTCTGATTTTTGTACAGTTATTCAAAGCAGACTACATGTCATTATAAAATCTCTCTATACTTTCTTCACTGCATTCACTTGTTGGAGCATATATTTGAATGACATTTATTTTAAAAAGGTCCTCCTTTTAATAGAACTCTGTCTGACACAGCCCAATATCCTTTAATAGAATTTTATGTTTGTCGATCCAATATAATGGCTACACCTCTTTGCCGTTCTGCTCCCCCAGAATAAATAATCTTACAATCCTCTCCTGTCTTGATTCCTGCCCCTTTCTATCTTGTTTCGCACATTCCTAATATATTATTCTTCTCCCTTTTCAATTCTTGTTTGATGTTTAATAATTTTCCATCTGCACTCATTGTTCTAACATTCTAAGTTCCAACTTTCAATGATAGTAATAGTTTGCACTCAGTAGCCTGCTGACGGTTTGGAGTCTCCTGGCGCACATGCCTATCCCTACCGGTGAGGCTGCTACCAAGGAATTTACGCCGTTACTCTGATTTTCGATGAGACTAAAACATAATTTATTTTGGCATTTGTAAAGAAAATCTCGGATAACTCGGCTCCCTGGCCGAGGGGTTAGCAGCTTTCTCCGTTAACCCCGAATACTCTCGTGGATGACGTGAGCGCACGAGAATTAGAAGTAGTTCGAGTCGTGCCAGTGACCTATGAGAGTATGGAGCCGGTCGCTCAGAAAGTCGTGGCGTGCGGATGAGCGTAATCTAGCCTAGGAATCAACATACAGCTGAAAGATGATGGTGTTGATCGCAATATCCTGAAACAGGATGGAAAAACCGGGGGAAAATATGCAAAGAAGGTTATTTTGCTATGTGCTATTGCTTTCCCACTTAGAGTGACCATCATGGTCAATGACTGTAGCCATTCTCCCCCCCCCCCCAAAAAAAAGAAGAGATCCTCTGCCTACCGTCTGAAGCTGGAGACCATAACCTATAACTATCTATCGGTTGCTCTTCAACTTCATCTACCACCTGCACCCATGGCTTCACGTAACCCTGATCAGGAGGTTAAACGGGTTCTCCACCTTGCCAAAGGGTTTCCCGTAGGCTAGCGGAGGGAAGGAGGCACCTTACTTCTCCTTTGATAGGGGATACCCCTACCCCGCCGCCCGTTACCAGATATCCAAAAGAAAAAACACATGGATAAGCAATGAGCAGGGGACATAAACGTCTAATATTGCTACAAGGGAGATTACTAGAATTTTTTTTAAAAATCATATACTTAGCTGCTGGTGTTATTTTTTGTCCATCAAGAACGATGGTGACGATTCATTTCACCCAGTGGGGTTGAAAGTTTGAAGCCGTGAGCTCTAAGATGGCTAATAAGGCCTATTTTGGCTCGAAATGTTCTCTGACAATGTGGGCAAAGAGTGCCGGACGTTCCAGGAGGAGGATCTCCTGCAATGGTTTTTCTGTCCAGACTTCTTTTCATAGCTCTTGCAGTCATGTTGGCTTTACAAGTGATTACACCTTTGCGTAATGATGAACGCTACGAATTTCGGTCTTTGTCAGCAGTTTCCCATCATGTAACGTGGAATTCCAAATGCTTTTTTTTAGTCAGATCTTCAGAGTGTCTTTAAAGCGGTAGTAGTGTAGAGGGACAAAAGCTGCCCGTTTTGAGTTGCACATTTTTATATATTATTATTAATTATCGATTTGCACCTCAAAGGAAAGATAACTCCTCGACGTCCATTATCGATGTTTTGTTGTTGAAAATAGTGGGTGTGGTCAAGTGACAACTTGGTGTATGGGCAAAGGGGTCTAGTGACGTTGTAGTCTAGTGTCTTGGGAGTATAGTGACGTGGTGTGTGTACAACATAAAACATACAACATTGAAATAGCAAACGATCCAATGAAGGTTTATAATTTTAATAAAGGGAAAGCATATATAGAAGATATATTTAAATGACGAGATGATTGGTGGTGACATTATACTGGTTTTGAAAAGTGACCGCTCGGGGTGTAAGATTGATGGTAGCACAACATATGTGTATGATGTTGTTTGTCCATCAAGAATGATGATGACCATTCATTTCATCCAGTGGGGTTGAAAGTATGAAGCCGTGAGTTCTAAGATGGCTGATAAGGCCTATTATGCTCGAAATGTTCTTTGACAATGTGGACAAAGAATGCTTGACGTTTCTGGGGGAAGATTTCTTGCAGTGGTTTTTCTGTCCTGCCTTTTCTTCACAGCTCTTGCAGTCCTGGTTGCCTCACACGTGACTGCACTCTTGCGTAATGATGCACGCCACAAATTTCGGTCTCTGGCTGCAGTCTCCCACGTGTCATGATGAATTCCAAAAGCATTCAGTTAGATTTTCAGAGTGTCTTTAAAGCGTTTCCTCTGGCCGCCGTGGGAGCGTTTACCACAACGCAGTTCGCTGTAAAAAAATTCTTTTAGGGAGCCTGCGATCTGGCATGCGAGTTAAGTGACCAGTTCAGCGAATCTGATTCTTCATTAGTAGAGTGTGGATACTGGGCATGGATGCTCTTTCTAGGACTTCAGTGTCTGGGATCTTGTCTTGCCATTTAATCTTCAATAGCTTCCTAGGGCAGACCTGTGAGGAAGTGGTTTAATTTCCTAGCGTGTCGCTGACAAACAGTCCATGTTTCACAAGCATATAGCAGTGTTGTAATACAACTGCTTTGTAGACTCTCAGTTTTGTTTGCAGGCTTATTCCATTTCTGTCCCATACATTCTTGTACAGTCTGCCAAAGGCCGCGCTGGCCTCGGAGATTCTTGCAATTACTTCGTTATCAATTGTGGCAGATTGTGACACAGTTCTGCCAAGATAGGTGAATTTGTCCACAACACTTAGTCTATGACCATTCAATTTGATATTCGGCACAGTGTGATTATTCCCTGGAGCTGGCTGGTACAGAACTACAGTCTTCTCCAAGTTGATATTGAGCCCAAAGTTGGCACATGCATGTGAGAAAGCTGAAATATTATGTTACATGTCTGCTCTGAGTTGGCATATAGACCGCAATCATCAGCAAATAGGAGCTCTCTGACAGTGTCGCTGTTAATTTTTGTTTTAGCTTTCAGCCTTCTGAGATTAAATTACTTTCCATCCATGCGTTAGTTCAGTTTTTCTCAACTTTTTTTGGCCCGTGCCCCCCTTCACCATGTTTTCAGAGCGCCATCCCCCCTTTCGTGTTTCCTACCTAAAAATTTGGCCCGAGCACCCCCCCCCCCCCCCCCGCTTCACCATAATTTCAGAACGTCATTCCCCCTTTTCTTATTTCCTACCTAAAAACCCCACCCCGCCCCTACACAGTATACGTAATAATGGAAGCTAAATTTAATAGCACATACTAAAGCAAGTCTAGACGTCCTCATAAAACATGATTTGTGGGTCTACTTACTTTATAAATTGAATTTTCGAAGGGTGAGACGTACAGAACCGTACAGTAAGAAGGGAAAAACAATATCAAGTAATCGGTTCTTGTATTAACGCGATCTTGAAATCATCTTAATTTCCCCCCCCCCCCCCCCTGGAAACCCTAGAAATAGTGTGTATGGGCTACGCTTGAGTTCAAAGCGAGTGAGCGCAAAAACAAAATTAATAATAATATAAGCAACATCAACTCCATTAAAATATGGGTGACAGTGAGGATTGGAGAATCTTGATCACCAATGTCTGCTCCAGAGCATGTACTCAAAGAAAAAGGAGGAGAAGAATAAAAGAAGATGTTGAAGAAGCCTCAGACATGATTCTTTCCATTTGTTCACAAATTAACAGAATTTATTTTGTCAGCTTTTTAACTTCTTAACTGTTTCTGTCAACAAAATCATTTGTTACTTTAAGTTAGTGCCCATCCAGCACAGAAATAGATGTATCTTCGGCTGTCTGGATGGTGACACAAAAGCATATCAATCAATCATGTGCCATGCCGGAAAGCGTGGGCGGTCATGACTCGCCATTTCACTCGATCACCAGTGTCGTGGATCAGCTCAGTGTTCCTGTCTCGTCCATGCCATGTGGCCAAGCCCTCCAGGTATTTTCCTCTCGGTCTTCCTCTTCGTCTGTTCCCCTCGATCTTGCCAGTTATCACTAAGTTCTCCAATCCATTTCTTCTCATAACATGTCCAAAAATTTTTGACTGTCTACGTCTAATTTCTCTAATCAGTTTACGATGTTCATTTGTCTCCTGTAGTACTTGGTCATTGGTTTTTCTGTCTGTCCGTGGTATTCTTTGCATTTTCCTCAGAAACCACATTTCTGCAGCCATCTGATGCTTTTCAGCTTGACTGCTCATTGTCCAAGTTTCACATCCATACAAAAGAACAGGCTCTATGTATCCCCTCAACACTCTTTTTCTCGTTTCAATTGACATCTTCTTATTGGTCAGAATGTTTTTCATCTTGCTAAAGGCTACTTTCGCCATGGCGATTCTTGTTCTAATCTCTTCAAGGCATCTCCCATCAGATGTTATAACTGTTCCAAGATAATTGTACCGATTCACTTGTTGAAGAATATTTCCATTTACTTGTATATTACATTGTGGCACTTCTTCCTTCCTACTGACGACCATAACCTGAGTCTTTTTACAATTTAATTCTAACCCCAGTTGCTCACTGTGTACAACAACCGCATCTACTAATTGTTGCAGGTCCTGCTCATTGTCTGCAATTAATACTGTATCATCTGCATATCTAATGTTATTGATGTTTCGTCCTCCAATGCTGATTCCATTTATATCCTCTACATTTCTGAAAATATTTTCACTGTACAGGGAAAAAAGATCTGGAGACATCACACATCCCTGCCTAACACCTCTCTTAATTGGCTGATACTGTCCCACTTCATTATCAATCCTTATTGCAGCTTGTTGTTTCCAATATATGTTTTTTATAAGTCTAATGTCTTTCCCATCAATTTGTAGATCTGCAAGCATATCCACCATGCTGACATGTCTAACGCTATCAAAATCCTTTGTATAGTCAATAAAGCAAAGATGTATATCCTTGTTTACTTCTATAGCACGTTCAATAACTATTCGCAGCATATACACAGCATTTACTGTACCCTTTCCTTCTACAAACCCGCATTGTTCTTCCCCTATTTCAGGTTGTATCTTCTTCCTCATTCTTTGCATGATAATTCTTAGCAAAATCTTTCTGATGTGACTCATTATACTAATTGTTCTATGTTGATCACATTCCAAGGTTCCTGATTTCTTTGGGATTGCAATAAATATAGAGTTACATAATTCAGGAGGTATATCTCCAGTATCATATAATGTGTTCAGCAGTCTGGTGACTTGATCTAGTCCAAATTCTTCTAAAGCTTTAAGCATATACAGTGGGTTAAAGTAATATCTTCCAGAGACAGAAGCAGTTAAAGAAAGAATTAGTACTCAGTGTGTAAATGTAACAAATGGCTGTAAAAAGTTAATTTATTTTTCATGTAATTCAAAACAGACTGCCAGATATGAACTAAGAAAACTAAGTCTTGATCAGAATGGCACTTTCATGGCAGACTTTGGCCCAGAGAAGTCAAAAAGGGAAATGCGCAAAATGAACAGAAGGATTCGCAGCAAAGAGTAAGTTTATTTCCTGTTTCAAAACTATTTCTACTTGTAGAACTATGTAATTCAGTAGATAGAAGCCATCCATGTAATCTTCTGGTATTATTACTGTTATTGTAAGTGCACACAGATGTTACTTGGGGTTCCTCATGGCAAAATGGCCTGCCTTCCACTCCAAAGGTTGTGGGTTTGTTTTCAGACTTCGTCCACCGGTTGTGAACCACTGCGTTAGTTGATGTCTATTCCAATGTCGTTGTTCTCGAAGGCATTCATCAACATAGCTGAAAACAATGCGTGGCCCAGACACTTGTTTTACGCCTCTCAGCTCAAGGATATGACCAAACACCTCTAAGTCAGTATCCCTGGATATGATGGCCTAACCGTTACTCACTCTATGTTGTAGGAGGTAAGATGCTGAGCCGCCAGCACATACAGCCTACCCCCTGAACGCTACAAAAGGTGGGAAAAGCGTTCCAGTCGCACACAATGGTTACGATATAAGTCTGTAACAAAACCCATTGAGTGAGCGTAACCAAAGGTGGAAAAACGTCTCATTAACACGAAATGGAACGCTTGGTTAGCGAATACATTACATTGAAGTCCGAAGCGATAGCTTGCTGAGTGGATGTCGACTGCAGACTGACCATTCCTGGTTTGCACGGGGAGCTGCCAGTGGCGAACGAAAACCCTAATATACAATTGTGAGGAAGTGAAACAGCCATATGCAGGACTTGACGACCCCTTGGGTGAGCAAAGTACCAGAGGGCTATGTGTCTGCTCTGCAATTATGAAAGCCTTCTTGGATGGAGGGAGATGCCATGGTCTGCTCCTACCTTCCCTTGAGAATAGCCGGTGATGTCTTTTGCCGTTCTAACTTGACCCGCTGGGGTGTGGACGGCACCACAACAGTGAGAAACACCCGGGAAGGCTAATCCGGTTAAACAAAACGCACGTCAAAGTCGGATGTGTTGGCCTATAGGCGCATAACCTGACAAACTGCAATTTCGTCTGAAACAAAAACACTCCAGATGAACGCAGAAGAAGAAGAAGAAGAAGAAGAAGAAGAAGAAGAAGAAGAGAAGAAGAAGAAGAAGAAGAAGAAGAAGAAGAAGAAGAAGAAGAAGAAGAAGAAGAAGAAGAAGAAGAAGAAGAAGAAGAAGAAGAAGAAGAAGAGATATTTCCCAAGGAGTGGGAAAGGGAAAGTTAGATGCCTAGGTTTATAAAAAATAAAGTCCATTCGTTCGTTCGTTCGTTCGTTCAAACATATGGACTACTAGGCAAGGTAGGTTTTCCACTCTGAGTTATTTTCCTTCCCTGTTATGAAATTAAACTCCCACCAAAGTAAGCAAGTCAATTGCGTCCCTTGGAAAACAAAAGTATAACAACTGAACTATGAGTTAAAACAAACTACACCCACTTTTATTGTCTATCATTATCATTGAACATATGATGGTTTTCAAAATTAATATAGGAAAGAATGTAATAACTCTAAAGTTACTTGTATCCTGTCTGGGTATGTGGCCGGGTTAATGTGAGATAAACACAGCAGGTCAGTATTCGAATCGGCATTCCGTCCTGACGCCACCTGGTCCCTCGTTGTCACTGCACGGGAAAATCTGGGCTCCTGTTTAGTGCTTGGAAGACATAATCAAGAATGTTTATTATCTGGTTCTACATCAGTACAATCCTAGATAATGCATACAATCTACCCCCCTCCTTCCCAGATAGACACTCGCAATGACAAGTATGGCCGTGTCTATCTTCCAGCTTTGCTGCGTGAACTCTCATCTTTATCCTTCTATATCTCCCCCCTACTGGTTAGTCGGGGACGACTTTTCCATCGTCTAACACGCCTGTAGTTATTATTCTTACAATCCCTTGTAACGTCCCGTCATGAGGAATGAAATGTCCTAAGTCCATGTCACTAATTCAGACAACCGGTTTATTTCAGCCGCCCCGTTCTAAACTTGGCTTAGCTGATCAAAGGGTCAGTAGTGGCATCATAAGAGTATTTGATCTCTGGGCTTAAGTGCCATGATCAGTCACTGTCATAGGCCTCAGTAAGTTACGATGAACGCTCGTTCACAACACACTGAAAGGGCTAAGTGGAACATATACCCAATACCGATTGTGGGTAATGTCTGCACCACTACACATCTGCTTCAAACACAATCAATAGACAATATCTCAATGCGCGCCGCGCATAAGAACAAAATAGCATAACACCAAATCGCATTGGTAGGTTTGCATATGACAAATACATATATCCAACCTATATTTAAACATTAGGCGTATGAAGATATTCCTAATAAATAAATAACGAATGAGATAGTCATCCTAATATATTCATCGAATTGAGACACTATAAACTGTCTCATAGGAGTAACACCACAGGACAGCCGCTTTGCTGGTCTGCCCAATTCTGTCACTACTTAGCCACTGCCATGGTAAGAAGTAGGAGAATTATAGTCATTTGACTATATTCTGTACAACAAATGCACACAAGAAAAGGAGACCAGGCTTGTTCAAATACGAGTGACAAGCAACTGACAAGACGCATGAAAGTCAACAGTATATACAGAACATAGCCAAATCTGACTAACATAATGTTCTCACTTGTTGTCAGAAGAATTACCCATCTATAGCAATATGCTATATACACATAAAATGCGGAATGCTAGTACCCATTGAGATAGCCTACAACAAGCCGACTAATCAAGGCTCCCGAATCTACAGGTTAGTAACTAATATTCCTAGAAACTTCTAACAGCACACGACTCAGACATTTCTATAAAGAATGTATACATTGAGATCGTTCATACCTGTTTCTAAGATCTGAAATATCTGATTTGAGCAGATCTAGTAACGCGTATTTATACCAAGTAGAAGAAACGCTCTTATCTCTTTGGCGCCGTCTGCGTCTATTTCAAGTTACACATTCCCAATTTTAATTGTCGGCCGCGATCCGTTTCACACTGCATTCAGTCTGCACGGTCATCTGTATGTCTGCCCGGTGGTATAATATCATTATCCATCTGACACCCCCTTTCTGAGGTGAATTCCCCAATTCAACCGCTGGTAACCATCGACCGTTACAAGGTTCGTTATCGGTGTGCAGGCGCCAGTCCGTCTAACAATATGTTGCCGCGGGATATTATCTACTTCCACCTACATTCTGCTGGTGAACGTATTGGAGTCAGGTCGAACTGGTTCCCACGTAGCAAGCAGACCGTGGTCTTGTACAATGGCGCGCAACATTGCGTCAGCTTCTTAAATGTAGAGAATACAGTTTATTCTTCTGTAATTTTGCTAAGTGGTCCTTCCTCTCTTATTGAATACTTTCATGTAGGAAAGTATTCTGGTGCAACTCGCGGCATTCTGTGACAGGTAGTCTTTTGCAAGACGGAAAACAAACGACACAATAAATAATGTTAACCTTTGGCAAAGACCTCGAATAGATAGTAAGTAGCCTGCAGGCTCCAGCGACATTTGGAAAGTCGCAATCTGCTTCCCAAAGAGCTAGGGAGTTACTGGCCTGGGAAGGACACCTGGGCCTATGTGGCTACTTTTGCATTTGATGTCTATGAGGGCTTCCAGGATAAACAAGAGACAGTTGCGATAGCTCTTGACATGGATGATGCGTATAACAGGATTAGGTGTGATGGGTTGATATACACTCTGTTGGATATTGAAGTCTGCCCTTGCCTTATCAGATGGGTTGCGGTAGTCCTTTATTGAGCGTAAAATTGCACTGCGTGGAATCCTGGACTTCTGATCCCTGTACAATCACACCTAGGTTGCCACAGGTATCTGCCTTGTCCCCAATGCTCTTTAATGTCTACACCAGCAAAGTCGCAGCTATAGAGACACCCGGTGTTGGTAGAATCTTAACATTTGCAGATGGCGTGCTGATGTACAGACAGGGCAGAGATAGGGAAAGCTTGGCTGCAAATTTACAGGTGGCAGTAAACAGGGTGGCGGAGTGGTGCAGGGACGCAGGGGCCGTTATAAACCTAGACAAGGCATCTGTTGTGTGGTACTCCCTGGATAACCGGATTCTCAAGGCAGATGTCCCATGCATTAATTGAATGGATATCCTTTTAGTAGAGAGAGTAAATTGAAGTACATGGGTATCACCCTCGATAGGTGTATGTTTTTTAAAGATCATGTGGAGGCTTTGTTGGTGAAGGCTGGTAGGGGACTTAATGCGTTGAGGGCGATGGCAGCAACCGGGTAGAGCAGAGGATGCTTTACATGGTCTTTCAGCAGTTAAAAATGTCTTTTATTGAGTATGGTTTGGGGCTCCTGACAGTATCAAAGAGCCAACTTGAAAGGTTGGAGCGCATGCAAGATGCGGCCTTGCGAGTGATTCTTGTGTGCACAAAAGACATACCAATTATATGCATGAGGCATATCCTGGTGCTACCAACAATGGCGGATAACCCCTGGGTTTTTCAAGCCAAATAGTACCTGAGAGTTGCTGCAGACAGGGATCATACCTTGCATGATGCCATGGATATGGTCAAGTGTCATAGACTAAGACGAGGCAGGTCCTGGATGGCACAGACATAAATATATATACGGCAGATATGTGATCGAGAGACCATTAATCGTGAAAAAAGAGTGGGTTGAAGTACCGGCAGACATGACGAACTGGCACAATGTAATAGTAACACCGGGTCGTGGGTGCAGAGAATGGGAAGCGGGCCGTAAAGAGTTTGAGGTGCAACAACTGATCCAGAGTAATATACATCAAGGTGACATAGTGATCTATACTGGTGGGTCAGCGGTGTGAAACAGACGGAGTGGTTGGGGTTTCATTGCGAAGGCTAATGGACGATTCTTGAAAAGGAGAGTATGGCATGTGAGGCTACGATCTCTAGCATGAAAATGAAGGTGAGAGCAATGACAGCTGCATTCTGTTGGTTAGAGGAGACCACTGCAGCACGCATTGGCTTCATCACGGACTCAAGTAGTATGCTTAGTAAGGTGGAGAAAGGAATGTTTCGTGTGGAATGCCTCACCTCGCTTCGGAGGTCACAGATTGTGAGAATTGTATGTATTTGTTGCCCTGGCCATGCGTGGGTACGGGGGAATGAACAGGCTGATATGATGGCAGGGAATGCTCCTTTTTGTGGTATATTACCTATGGACAAGGGAGAGGCGGTCGTGCGCCTGCTGGACCAGGTGGAGAAGGTGGAGGGACAGATTGAGAACCCGTATGTAGAAAATATGAGATTGCGGGGGATTGGCAGGGGTTCTGGTAGAATCTCAAAGCTGAGAGGGAAGACCAGGAGAACTTTCAATCATATAATGGTGGGAACGATTAGTAGTGTGACTCTTCGCTGGCTGTTGAACAAGATGACGGAGCGCGTATGGGAATGTCCTGAGTGCTGTGATGTAGTTTTTAGCTAAACTCAACTCAACTAAAAATATGTTATTTGCAACGAGAATAATGCTACATAGAGCCTATAGTATACTTTTGTTTGGATGTGAAACGTGGACAATGAGCAGACAAGTTAGAAAAAAAAAAAACATCTAATGGCAGTGGAAATGTGGTTTATGAGGGAAATACAAAGAATACCACTGACAGACAGAAAAACCAATGACCAAGTCCTACAAGAAACAAATGAAAACAGCAAACTGATTAGAGAAGTTAGATGCAGACAGTCAGCATTTTTTGGGCACGTAATGCGAAGAAATAAACTAGAGAACTTGGTGACCACTGGCAAGACTGAAGGGAAATGAACAAGAGGAAGCCGAGAAGTAAATATCTGTATGCTTGACCACATAACATGGTCGAGACAAGAACACAGCTGATCCACGACTTTGGTGGTTAGGTAAGATGGTGAAACATAACCGCCCACGATTACCGACATGACACATGATGATTTAGATAGTATCCACGTTTGACACTGGTAGCATAAGGTTGTTATATTATAAATATGCTATTTATTAGGTCGTTTTAGTACAGACGTAAGTATATTATTATTATCATTAATATTTATTATTTGTATGTTTTAACGTTTGTATAAAATTGAAGTTTTTCTGCTTCTTCTTTGTTCCTCTTTCGAGGGAATTGCGTCACACCTAGTTATAGGCACCTCACAGGTCAGTCTGTCCAACTTCGGCATGCATTCGTGTAATCTTTGCTTCCTCTAAACAGATTCCACCCAAGGTTAGGGTCTCTATATAGTATTAATTATAATTATACCCAAAGATGGGGTTTCTTTCCAAACAAGTTTAAATAGGAACCTGTTCATGAGAAGAAACTTCCGGGTCACGACCGATTACTTCCCATGGTTGTAAGTTTAATAAAACATTCATTAGTAAAACGACGCTGAGAGAATGGAAAACATATGTAATTAGCTAGCTACACTTTCCACAATTAACTTTTAACAACACTCAGTTCTTAAATGTCTTTCATAATGCATGCAACGTGTTGTGTTTCATTAGTGTGTAACGGTTTAGTAAAATAGAACAACATGTTTGGTTCAAGTTCTGGTTCAAGATTCGGTCTAGTGCCAGTGCCATTAAATGTAAATCCTCAGCAGGCCTCTCAAACTCCCAGAGACAACGAATTGTATTATGAGATAGTAGACGGAGACGATAACAGTAACAGCGACATGAGCGAAATCCAAAGAAATGATTCTGTCAAGTCTTTGTCGTCCTTGAACGAGCAGATTAGTTTGGAAGATGTAAGTGAATTAATATTAAATATAATAATTAATATAATAATATATAATATAAAACACTGTTGTCATTAATAATATATTAGTATTTTCCCCCCACTTGTTTACAGTTTAAGTTTATAGTTATAGTATAGAGTTTAGTTAGCCACTTTACGTCTTTAGTAACATGTTATAATTTGCTTTGTAATTATGCAACATGCATACGTTTTTGAAAAAAAAAAAAAATCCAACCTTACCTTATTCAAGTCTGTAGGTAAATTCAAAGCAGAGATAGTGTTTTGTGTGTCAGTTATGTTATATCATTTAATATGAACAGAAAGAAGGCACTCTTCCGATTGACGGGTCTAAATAGTTCCGCAGTGAATAAGTCAGGGGTTAGGGTTAGTGTTAAACTAACACTGACCCTAACCCTTAACCCTGACTTATTCACTGCGGAACTATTTAGACCCGTCAATCGGAAGAGTGCCCAGAAAGGAAAATACTGTTTGAGCACTTTGATAAATTGTGGCCTAAACACTTTAATCACTGTTTAAAAAAAAACAAAAAAACATATGCCTATATATTTCTTTTTAATTATTTGTGGACAAAGACTTTAGCAACCATATATTATTTTTTTATTTTTGATAGCGATAACAGTAAACAATAATTTTTGAAATAATATGCTATTTAATTACATTAATATTCAAATTGTCTACCCATTAATATAAATAGAACAAAATAATGTTATATTATGTTTATAAAAAAACAGACACTCTTCCGAATTCCAGTCCCAAATAGTTCTGCAGTGAATAAGTGATTAGGGTTAGGGTTAGTGTTAGTTATATAAAATTATTCACTGCAGAACTATTTGGGACCGGAATTCGGAAGAGTGCCAAAAAACATAATGCCCAGGAAACCATAAGTTTTTAATTTGGAGATTAGTGAGTGGAACATAAGGATCAGGTGCAATTGTCATCTTACATGTTCCGACCTGATTAAGAGGTTCAACATGGCTACCAGTTAATGTTTCAGTCATTAATCCCTGATATATTAATTAATAACTGAGCAAACCATGTGGACCATATATTAGTTTTGTGCGGGCCGATAAACTGAACTTAAAGGTCATATTACTGCTGTAATCTTAAATGCATACCAACAGAAGAAGTGGTATACAGAAATCAGTCTTATGTGGGAAAATGCTAGCTGTTGAAGCAGAGGAAGACTATGTATGTGGGATTCTTAAAAAGCAGGGCAAGGTTTAATATTATAAGCATAGGTCAGCAGGCCAAATGGATAAAAATGCATTCTCTTAAATATCCGGTGTGCTGATGCCGAGGTAAGGGGTTCAACCCCTACATCAGACATTTGAACTAAAATATTGACCTATTGTCCTTGATTTGGGGATGTAAATTACAAGTACCTCTGAAGTCGGAGTGGGTTTGCCTGATGGCAGGGGACACTGTTAATAAGGAAAGCTAATCCACATGCAAAGTTAAGTCCAGAACTACTAGAAGTAATGTGTATGGACTACACTTGAGTTCAAAGCGAGTGAGCGCAAAAACAAAATTAATAATAATATAAGCAACATCAACTCCATTAAAATATAGGCAACAGTGAGGATTGGACAATCTTGATCATCAATGTCTGCTCCAGAACATGTACTCAAAGAAAAAAGAGGAGAAGAATAAAAGAAGATGTTGAAGAAGCCTCAGACATGATTCTTTCCATTTGTTCACAAATTAACAGAATTTATTTTGTCAGCTTTTTAACTTCTTAACTGTTTCTGTCAACAAAATCATTTGTTACTTTAAGTTAGTGCCCATCCAGCACAGAAATAGATGTATCTTCGGCTGTCTGGATGGTGACACAAAAGCATATACAGTGGGTTGAAGTAATATCTTCCAGAGACAGAAGCAGTTAAAGAAAGAATTAGTACTCAGTGTGTAAATGTAACAAATGGCTGTAAAAAGTTAATCTATTTTTCATGTAATTCAAAACAGACTGCCAGATATGAACTAAGAAAACTAAGTCTTGATCAGCATGGCACTTTCATGGCAGACTTTGACCCAGAGAAGTCAAAAAGGGAAATGCGCAAAATGAACAGAAGGATTCGCAGCAAAGAGTAAGTTTAATTCCTGTTTCAAAACTATTTCTACTTGTAGAACTATGTAATTCAGTAGACAGAAGCCATCCATGTAATCCTCTGGTATTATTACTGTTATTGTAAGTGCACACAGATGTTACTTGGGGTTCCTCATTGCAAAATGGCCTGCCTTCCATTCCAAAGGTTGTGTGTCTGTTTTCAGACTTCGTCATTTAGTTCTTGCCAGGGGTTCTCATTGGAGCTACAGAATTCATGTTCTATATAACACTTTTGGCAGGCTACTCTGTGGAAAGAGACCGAGGCATGTGGAATAAAACCTGGTGCAATGAAGTCGATGCTTTCTTTTAAACCACCCTTTGAAACAGATGTTAATACTCTGAAATATAAAAATATTAAGGAGACTATAATTTTATTCAGAAAGATTCATTCATTCAGTAGCATGTCCTTTGCAAAACCTCGCTACCATAACAAATTTCCGGAAAACCTCTCTATCATAAGCAAGGTGTCCCGCTTCCAGTATACCAATCTGGAGATCATCTGTCACTTCCTGCACCCATCTTCTCTTTGGCCTTCCTCTTCCTCTCTTCCCAGGCATATACCCTCCATTATTGTTCTCTCCAAACTTTCGTGACGTGGCATCTGGCATTCAGCACAACATGTTTGGGACATTCAGATGCATTCTCTAATACTCAGATGTTTGTATGTGCAGCAAGCAAGATTTTCACTCATAGAACTGGTTAGTGAACTAAGTTGAACACATAAGTAAGGGACATTTGCACCAGTTTGCTCTATAGTAGGGCATATTGTCAGTGGACCTTTAAATCGATTTGTCATATAATTGGGTGTGCATATGGTGGCTAGAGGAGACTACTGCAACATACGTTGTATTCATTACGGATTCAAAGAGTATGCTTAACAAGGTGGAGAAAGGAAAGTTTCGTGTGGAATGGCTCTCGTCGCTTCAGAGATCACAGATCGTGAGAATTGTATGGATATTTTGTCCTGGTCATGCGGGCGTACCTGGAATGAATAGGCTGATAGGCTAGCAGGGAAGGCACCTCTTGGTGGAATTTTGCCTATGGACAAGGGGGAGGTGGTCGTGCGCTTGTGGGACCAGGTGGAGAAGGTGGAGGAACAGATTGAGAACCCATATGTGGAAAGAATGAGATTGCGGGGGATAGGCATGGGTTCTGGAAGAATCTCAAAACTGAGAGGGAAGACCAGGAAAACTTTTAATCAGATAGCGGTGGGAACGATTAGTAGTATGACTCTTTGCTGGCTGTTGAACAAGGGAACGGAGCACGTATGGGAATGTCCTAAGTGCAGTGATGTCGGTTATTAACTCAACTCAACTCAACTCAACTCAACTGGGTGTGCATTTAATGGACATAATTTACCCATTATTTGAAGATGAGCTGATGAGTCTTTTCCATTGTGTGGTTTCTGGGTCACTGCATCTCTAGAGTACACTAACTTCAAGATCCCCTGTCAGTTTGGTTCAGGTCATCTGATCCATGATGTCCAACGAAGACATAAGGCAGAAGATGTGCATGGGGTTCTGTAAAACCACTGCTGGCACCTGAGCAGAGGTAATATATCTCCTTATATACATTACATGACCTTAATTTGTCCCCAAGTTTGTGATTAAACACACATACTAGACTGAAACAGTACAGATGTGGTGGTCAAAACTGAGACAGGCAGAAATGAATAGCCTGATGTAACAGAGTTCAAACCTTTAATACATTTCTCAAGGAACATAGAATACGTGCTAATTATTCCTCATGTGAACACATATGTGAACAGTACAAGTAAGATAAGAGATTGAGCCGTCTTTAAAACTACTGTTGTCCCTGAAATTGTTATCACAGTTTAGAGTGTATGCATAGAGCTTGAGAAGTATCCTGTAATTAGATGAATAGGTTTTTATTTGTGCATTCCTCTTTCATTGGAAGAGTATCACACCTAATTATGCACCGCATGAATCACCAAAAAACGAGAAGTAGATTGTGAGCTTTACTAGAGCACGACTACAAGAAACAAAATGGATGTTGCGGCCAAAGCCTTCGTCAGCACAGAACAAACAAATAAAAATAGACAAACAAATACACAAAAGACACATGAAAGTATTAAGGTTACTTATCTGTATCCTTGTTTGAGCGGCTATCCATGGATGAAATAAACCGGATGTAGTGGTTAACAGGGTCAAGTGACTAAAGGTCAATAAAGCCAGAAGCTCGGGGATTGGCTAAGACAACCGGTGAGGGAACACACGCTGGGGGGATGAGGGTGTGCCCATGAGGACGAAAAGGAAAAATGTGGATAGGTAGAGCACTGTAGCCGACTCTGTGATGATGTAACGGATGCAGTTTGCAATTCCGTGGACAGGTCTTACAACAAGATCGAAGACTTGCCGCCGTGCCAGGAAGAGACTTGTGAGGTTGGGATAGAGTGCTATTGACCAGCACATCCCTCAGGTTACGATCCCGCCTATATGCCACCAGTGGGGCCTCAGAGAAGACATCACGAGTGACTGGGTCTGCCTGAAGAATGGATAGATGCCTGATGAGAATATTCTTGGCAGCAATATTATAAATTTTTGTACACATATGACGCATCCAACACTAGTTCTGATATCACTTAACTAGAGAAAGTATTGTTTTATACTTTCAGGGCAAAGAAGAATATTTTATATGACGAAAAAGGAGTACATTTGGAAACACTTACAGACCTTTGTGACTGTCTGGATAAAGGTTGCACTGGCTGTCACTTCCCTTGTCAGCGCTGTAACTCACAGAAGTGTGGTGCTGATTGTAGATGTAATCGTAAATACATAGTTGACTTAATTGAAGTTGAAGGAACCACAACATTCTACCAGTAGCCCAGTGTTAAGTGATCTGGAGAGGAATAGAGGTCTGAGCATTTGTTCTTATAGATCCTTTTCTATCCTGAAGTGTAGAGAGGAATAGAGGTCTGAGCATTTGTTCTTATAGTTCCTTTTCTATCCTGAAGTGTAGAGAGGATTAGAGGTCTGAGCATTTGTTCTTATAGTTCCTTTTCTATCCTGAAGTGTAGAGAAAAAGAAAACCTTGATGTGTCGTATAATCTTTTTCTATCCCATAATCACATATGGGAGCCACGGTAGTGCAGCAGCTAGCATTCCTATCTGCTGGCAGGTGGTCATGTGTTCAGATCGTTGTAGAGGCAGATTGTTTTAATTGACCATGACTTCCCGGTTGATCTAGTCTAGCATTGTTACTAGGATATGTCTTGGGAGGTTGGCATCATTTTGACATACCTATGGAGTGCCTGTTGGTCTATAGAAATATAGGGCTAGCAACATATTCTCAAAATACCTCAAGTCATGTAGAAAGGTTCCTTTACTTTGTATTTTACAATACATATGTTTATAGCTCAGCTCTTCCACTGCTTCCTATCCTTAGAAAAATACATGTATGTTGCAACACCTTAGTCTACATTCTTTTATATTGTCAGTCCAGTTTTTCTGTCTAACTCTGCTCTTTTTATCTTTAATTATACCCTGGAGGGGAAACCAGATCAGCGTTGTGGCTAGACTCTGGCCTCCTAAACTGATGGTCTTGGGTTCAATTTGCAGCTGGCCAGATTCAGATTTGTAAAAATTGGACATGTGTCCCAGGTCGATCCAGCCTAAAATAGATTCGAGGAAATGCCTTGAGAAGTAAATGAGGCCGGCGGCCTGATACTGACCACATCATCCATTGAGTTCCTGTTGTTTTATCAAAAGTAAGGAGTTGGCACCACACGCCTGATGCACCTTAAAGTATGTAAAAAGGTTCCTTCCTGTACTTGTTATACCCTGGAATCTTGTCTGTTTGCTCTTAGTTTAAGAGACTAAGACCAGTGCAGTGCATCACAAGACACCAAATTTCGGACTTCACATTGGCGGGTATGTGTGTTACAGGAATTCCTTACCATAAAACATAATTAATAATAGTGTATGATTGTGAATTTTCATGTAGTGTAAAAATGTATGATAGTATTACCTTATTTGTGGAGTAATTTGCCTGGTTTGTTGTTTTATTATCTTATTACATTATCATGTCAAACAGATTGTTATATACATGTCCCTCTCTAGCAGTTGTGTTGACGTCGCTGACACATCCGCAGTACACATCCGGTCTTCTGTGTTGTGATGGAAAGTTTTGTCTTGAAACACTTCTAGCTGGCATTTTATATTTATCTGTTTGTTAAAATCAAAGAATGGGGCAATATTAAAGGGTCAAAATAATATCATTAATGGGAGGTCAGCGTGGTCGAATTGATAAGAGCACTTGCTCTTAAACCTCAGGTGTGCTGATGCCGAGGTAGTGGATTCAACCCCTACACCGGTCAGTTTTACTAAAATGTTGACTTCTTGTCCTTGACCTGGGGGGACAAATTACAAGTGCCTCTGAAGTTGGTGTGGGTTCACTTGATGGCAAGGGACAGTGGTAATAGGGAAAACTAATCCTCATGTGAAATTCAGTCCTGTGCACTAGAAGTAATACCACATTGTGAATTACATTTGAATTCAAAGCCCCAGGGAAGGTTAACCCGGTCAATAAATGATATATATATATATATATATATATATATATATATATATATATATATATATATATATATATATAATGGATGAACAGAATACTTAACAGGCATACTTGACAATATCAGACCAGTTACAAATATTCAAGACAATGGTGAAGGACCACCACTATTTTCTGCATTAGTAGAGAAGTTGCATTTTATTACATTAAGAAAGGAACCCAAACCAAGCAACATTATGTTGGAGAAAATTGAAGCTTTGGGAGATAGTGAAATTGAAATATCACTGTTATCACTAGTAGTGGGTACAATCCTAATTACCTTTAAAACAGAGGCAGTCATCATTTTTTGGACCACATTATGAGAAGAGAAAAATTGAAACAAGTGACAACTGGAAAAAGGTTTAGAAAGAAAGATGTCAGCACATGAATGGATACATTCTGTTGAAGATCATAAGATGTGGAGAGGCATGATTGGTAACAATAATTGTCAAGACAGTTGGTGAAGAAATGTATACACTTTTGGAATAACTCTACTTCCAGGTGTAATAGATTCATTGAAACATTAGCTAGGTATCTTCAACAAAAACCTCATATGTTTAGGGCATCATTCAGTATGTAAAGAGCCCTTTGACATGCCTGAAGGTGTGTCAGGAATATACTGCTAGACCCATATTTTAATAGACCAGTCAACACTCCAGGGGTGATGTGGTGTGACTTGTGTGGCTGTACTGGCCAGATTAAAACCTGGTTGTACCAGAGTGTTACACAGCACCTGACTTTGCTCTGAGCTGGGGAAGTACACACATGATGAGGAAGGTAACTGGTCAATTCCACCTTGAACACACCATGACCAAATGTATGTGAAATCTTGTGTAGTTCACAATCAGACACTCATGTATGCTGTGAGATTATTTCTGCTATTTACACAGAGCACATTCTGCTGTTAAGCCATGTCGGTGCAGTGGCTAGGTGGTTCTCAACCTTCTTTGGCCCATGCATCCCTTCATCATATGTTCAGAATGTCATTCCCCCCTTTCGTATTTCCTCCCTATAAATCCCCCCCCCCCCTCCCTGCCCCTACACAGTATACATAAAAATGGAATCTAAATTTAACAACACATACTAGAACACGTCTAAACGTCTACATAAAACGTGATTTGCGGGTCTAATTACATTATGAAACAAATTTCAGATGGGCGAGAAGTACAGAACAGTAAAGTATGCAGGGAAAAACAATATAAAGTAATCGTTTCTTGTATTAATGTGATCTTGAAATAATCTTAATTGTGATTTGCGGGTCTAATTACATTATGAAACAAATTTCAGAAGGGCGAGAAGTACAGAACTAAAGTATTGAGGGAAAAACAATATCAAGTAATCGGTTCTTGTATTAACGCGATCTTGAAATAATCTTAATCCCCCTTCCCCCCTGGAAACCCTAAAAATCTCTCCCCCCCCCCCCCCCCCCCAATGACAACCACTGGGCTAGACACTCACCTACCAGCACTAATCATGGGTTGGAATTCTCATGGAGGAAAATTTGTTTAATTGACTTGGGCTGCCAGGTCAACTCAGCCTAAAATGTGTGCCTGGAAATGTTCTAGGAGGTAAAGGCAGCAGGCACAATGTTGACCACGTGACCTGTTGAATGCTGATTGGTCTGTACAAATATGGGGCTAGCACCAAATACCCTATACACCTCAAGTCGTGGAGAAAGGTCCTTTAATTTTTATTTTACTTGTACTAAATGTACAAGCTGTGTCAGGCATATAGAAATTTACATAACCGATCTAGGTATGTTTAATTGTGTGCAAAATCAGCATTAGTATTCACAGTAGCCTGTTTTTGTGATACTTATTTATTATGATAAAAGAACAAAACATTTGTTTTGTTCTCCCCTTTCTGAAATTAAAAGCAATAGAAAACTAAAGGGTTGATTGGGAAGAGGTGTGCAGTTGTAAAGTACATTATTGCATTTCTACTTATGCATCATTGTTGTCTAGATGTTATTATTATTTCTCTTAATATTATTTTGTAATTATTTTTATTATCTGAGAATAAATGTATTTTAATAAATATATATTTTATTTGGATTGACCATTTTTTGGTGGAGGGAGAGCAAGAGAGATTTATAAAAGCTGTTTAGGATTAGTTGTATTTTTTAAAGTTTGCCTTGTGGTGCATTCTGATTAAAGTTTTGTGGCAATGATGGATGTTTTATAGAAGTCCAATACTCTGAAAAACTGGCCTTGGTTGCTGCATTATCATTCATCAGTTGTTGAAAGAATTCCTCAGTTGCGTTAAGTTAAGTTAGTTACATATCCTTTACAGGATGTTACAGTCAACACCAGCGATGTTTGCTGTTGTGATTTCTTGGCAAGTTTATGTTCAGTAGTTTGCCATTGCTTTATGAACAACCAACACCCATACCATGTCATAAAAAACCAATGCAAGGGTATGCGGGATCACAAACTGCACCCATAACCCCTTCACCACAGATTGCATTAGCTTCCAGTTAATAGCTTTATAATCTGGTTTTCCTTGTACTTCATTGCCGAAGTAAACCATTTTGTCAGATGTCAATTCTAGAGTGGGTTCACATGGCTTATCAAACCCATCTAAGCTCAGAAACAGCTGTTTACATTGAGGGAGGACAGTGTTAGCTGCTAATCAGATGGAGATAATGTGCCTTATGTTTTCATACAGCATGTGTTCATCTTGCCTTCTGTTTTCATACAGCATTTGTTCATCTAGCCTTCTGTTTTCATACAGCATGTGTTCATCTAGCCTCCTCGATTCTTAACTGTTGACTACCAATCAGAGATAAGTTGAATGTTTTTATACAGCAACATGTATTCATTTAGCCTTCTCGACTCTTAACTGTCGACTGTGAGTCAGACAGAAATAACTAGACTTCTGTTTTCATAAGCATGTGTTTATCTAGCTCTCTTGATTCTTATCTGTCGAACACCAATCAAACGGAGATAACTCAACTTCTGTTTTCAATACAGCACATGTTCATCTAGTTTTCTGGATTCCTGCTTCCTCACAAATGGCCTTACCTATAGGGATTTGACTTAGTCAGGGACACTGAAGAACTGTATAAACTCATTCAATAGTACCTCTAATTATCTTATACCGGGTGTTTGTAAAGTCTCACTACACTTTGCAGAACAAATCTGAAAAATAAGTACATGATGTCATCACAAATGTGCTAAAACATTCATTAAATTAGTTAAATAGTCACTGTTGTGGTCTAACGCTGTTTTAAGGAAGCTGGAATGTACCAATGAAGTATGTTAATGTTATTTTTGTAAACATTTCCTTTCAAGGTTGAGATAACCACTATAAAATATCACTTAAAAGATTCACAGTGGAAGTGGCCACCAGGGGAGCCATATTTTTGTAGAATGATCTAACCAAATGGAAAGTTAAGATAACACAGTACACAAAATTTGGGACTCAAGGGGAAGAGCCAATCACACATCCATCATGCGTTACTTGGGACGGAAAGAGGGAAAGCTGCTTGGTTAGTTTATACCAGGCAGGTTACTATATAAATATAATACTTGGGACTGAAATCTGCTTGGTTAGTTTACACCAGGCAGGTTACTATATAAATATAATACTTGGGACTGAAAGAGGGAAAGCTGCATGGTTAGTTTACACCAGGCAGGTTACTATATAAATATAATACTTGGGACTGAAAGAGGGAAAGCTGCTTGGTTAGTTTACACCAGGCAGGTTACTATATAAATATAATACTTGGGACTGAAAGCTGCTTGGTTAGTTTACACCAGGCAGGTTACTATATAAATATAATACTTGGGACTGAAAGCTGCTTGGTTAGTTTACACCAGGCAGGTTACTATATAAATATAATACTTGGGACTGAAAGCTGCTTGGTTAGTTTACACCAGGCAGGTTACTATATAAATATAATACTTGGGACTGAAAGAGTAAAAGCTGCATGGTTAGTTTACACCAGGCAGGTTACTATATAAATATAATACTTGGGACTGAAATACATGTACAGACCTACACGCACTTGGAATCAACGACTGGCAAGAGAAGGTCCACCAGAGAGACGAATGGAGACGGATTGTATTTGCAGCAAAGAACCTCAATGGCTCGGAAAGCTGAAGAAGAAGAAGAAGACTTGGGACTGAAAGAGGGAAAGCCGCTTGGTTAGTTTACACCAGGCAGGTTACTATATAAATATAATACTTGGGACTGAAAGAGAGAAAGCTGCTTGGTTAGTTTACACCAGGCAGGTTACTATATAAATATAATACTTGGGACTGAAAGAGGGAAAGCTGCATGGTTAGTTTACACCAGGCAGGTTACTATATAAATATAATACTTGGGACTGAAAGAAGGAAAGCTGCATGGTTAGTTTACATCAGGCAGGTTACTATATAAATATAATACTTGGGACTGAAAGAGGGAAAGCTGCTTGGTTAGTTTACACCAGGCAGGTTACTATATAAATATAATACTTGGGACTGAAAGCTGCTTGGTTAGTTTACACCAGGCAGGTTACTATATAAATATAATTCTTGGGACTGAAAGAGTAAAAGCTGCTTGGTTAGTTTACACCAGGCAGGTTACTATATAAATATAATACTTGGGACTGAAAGAGTAAAAGCTGCTTGGTTAGTTTACACCAGGCAGGTTACTATATAAATATAATACTTGGGACTGAAAGAGTAAAAGCTGCTTGGTTAGTTTACACCAGGCAGGTTACTATATAAATATAATACTTGGGACTGAAAGAGAGAAAGCTGCCTGATTAGTTTACACCAGGCAGGTTACTATATAAATATAATACTTGGGACTGAAAGAGGGAAAGCTGCATGGTTAGTTTACATCAGGCAGGTTACTATATAAATATAATACTTGGGACAGAAAGAGGGAAAGCTGCTTGGTTAGTTTACACCAGGCAGGTTACTATATAAATATAATACTTGGGACTGAAAGAGAGAAAGCTGCTTGGTTAGTTTACACCAGGCAGGTTACTATATAAATATAATACTTGGGACTGAAAGAGGGAAAGCTGCTTGGTTAGTTTACACCAGGCAGGTTACTATATAAATATAATACTTGGGACTGAAAGAGGGAAAGCTGCTTGGTTAGTTTACGCCAGGCAGGTTACTTATAAATATAATACTTGGGACTGAAAGCTGCTTGGTTAGTTTACACCAGGCAGGTTACTATATAAATATAATACTTGAGACTGAAAGAGGGAAAGCTGCTTGGTTAGTTTACACCAGGCAGGTTACTATATAAATATAATAATATAGTGACCAGCCCGCCACCCCGCGCTTCGTCGTCGCCTTTACTTCCCATTAAGTTGTCTGGTACCAGTGTTTATGAGGCAGGGTCCATCCCAGAGCTGTATTGGTCGGGGAAAATAATCACGTCTCCGTTGCGAAGTGATCAAGCCGTCTGCCTCGCGCTCTGAATTTTGTAGGTTCCATTCCCTGCTACGTCTGTCGGTTTACAAGTGCATTTTTCTCTTAGACTCCTGGGGGTCTTCGCTGGAGCTACGGAGTTCGTGTTTTGTGCGACGCTTTCGGCACGTCGCCCTGCGGAAAGAGACCATGCCATATGGGATAAAACCAGGGGGCAATGAAGTCGATCCTCTCGACTTTTAAATCACGTCTTTGCTGAAATTTGAACCTGCGTCGCTGTCTTGGCTGGCAAGTGCACTAACCAGAATGCCAGATCGTCTCCACACACGTATGTAAACACACCAATGTAACCATGTGTATGTCGGTGTGTGTCTGCGTGCATATTATATTACACGCACACACACACACACAGGCACACGTACGCTTCATATTTATGAGAAGAGCTGGGCGACTGTTTCGATGGTGTTGTCTATAGATAGATAAACGCTAGCGATATCTTGAAGCACCTTGATTCTAGGCCAAGAGGGTGCTCCACAAATAGTGACCAGTCATGGCTTCTGTGCGTGTCATGCGATCTGTGTAATGTTCAACGATGACGTCTGAAATAGTTGTTTATCAGCTTGACCCCCCCCCCCCCCCCAAAAAAAAAGTTTTCAACTACAATGTGGGAGCAGTCATCTCCGCAGAAACTTAACATTACTTTTCAAAGTAGTATACTATAGAAATACTTCTTGAGGCGTATTGGGTTTATGGTAAAAGGGCATTTTTTACACGCTTCTGGCGTATGGTGTAGAGCCATATTTGTATAGACCAGTGTTTCCCAACCTTTTTTGTACCATGCCCCACTTAAGCCTTTCTAAAATTCATATTGCCCCCCTCCCCCGCCCCCATGCCCCCCCCCTCAACATATACATTATTTTTAATATTCAAAAATATAAATTTTCACTAAAGAAACTTGAATGATAGGTTTTAAGAAGAAATCACTAGGTAATTATTGAGCAAACACAGTAAGTACATTTTCAAAACATATAATGGAGAACTGAAATTCAAGTACAAAATAATTTTAATGAACGATTTTTCTATATTATTTTAATTATTAGTAATTATTTATTATTTAAATTTAGTGAGATCCTTGCGCTTGATGCTTGCTGCAAAGAGATCTTATGTCAGGTTCCAATTTAGTTAACTTCAGTCTCAAGTCTGCCCGTTTTGTTATATTCAGCCGATTTCTTCCATTTTCGAATTGCCCCCCTTAACAGTCAAATTGCCCCCCTGTGGGGCGTGGGCCCCACGTTGGGAAACACTGGTATAGACCAATCGGCTCTCGACGAGTGAGGTAGTCAGTATAAAGTCTGCAGCTTTACTTCCCAAGACATTTCCTGGTACCAATTTTAACTGGATCCATTAAAAACTCACCCCACTGCGGATTCGAACTATAAACACCGGGCTGGCAGGCAAGCGTCTACCCACTACACTGCCACGACTCCCAGCTATATGATGCCAGCCCCATGTGCTTATAGACCTACCGGCACTCGATGGGTGATGTCAGTACCACCACCGACAGTCTTTTCTTTCCCGTAACATTTCCTGGCAGACATTTTAGGCAAGAGTTGACATGGTTGCAGTGTTCAATATTTAAAGATAATAGACCCCTTCCTCCCCCCTCCCCCCCCCCCCACCCAGCACCTAATATCACCTACCTCGATGGAGACTCGAATAGTTGGCCACTAGACCGTAAGGTAAGCGTGCTAGAAAACCGCGCTACCACGGCTTTTAATTCTCAGAGTACCCCAAAAATATTTAGGTAATTATGCGGTGATTTCATAGTCACTGAAATATGCTTGGTAGCTGCGGGCGATTCGGCAGCCGATCGCGCCGCTCTGGTTACTTACAGGGGTATGTGAGCCGGTCGTTCAGAAAGCAATGACGAACTACTGAACGTGAAACTTGCCAAGACATCAACAGCAGCTGAAACATGCTGGTGTTGACTGCAATGTCATGTAAAGGATATGCGGGGAAAATTGATTAAGCAAGAAAAAATAAAAAACTAACAAATTTAAATGGACAAAGAAAAATAGTAGTGCATTTGAACAAACCTCAGAACAGTGACTGACTGGCAATTTTCCGTCTTAACAGACGATAGTTTGTGAAATGGAGAATTACCCAAAAGAACACAGAGCTGATCCACGACTGGTGGTCGTGTGAGATGGCGAAACGACCGCCCACGCTTATCGGCATGGCACATGCTGAAGATGATGAAAGCTGTCAAGCTATCTGCTGTGTGCTCAGAAGGTCGTTTGTCTGTTTTGGACTCCGTTGTTCGTTCACGGGCACATTTTAGTCGCAGACTCCAAGGGGTCGTCGTCGAAACTACTGAGTTTGTTCTCTGTGCCACAGTTTGGGCAGGTGGGTTGCCGATCTGCGGAGAGGGACCGAGCTTCTTGGGGTAAACCCAGTGAGATGCCGCTTGGCTTTTAACCCTTCTCTTCTTCATTAAATTAGAATATGAATTACAAGAAGGACATTATGTTTCAGACAGGGCAGAGAAATCAGGGACCACACCTTCAACATGAAAACCTCCTTTGAGAAATGCAGAGTACAGTGTAGATCTTCATTCTTATTTCATAGACTACAGTATGGCCTTCGACTGCTCAACATTAGAAACTGTGAAACATCACGACCGATATGCGGTTTCCAGCTCAATGGAAGTCAAACAGGGCTGCATTCTCTCTCCATGTTTATTCCAAAAAACAAAAAAATAATGTATGAGACATGTCAAATATGATTAGACTGTAGGCAATTTTGATCTGTTCGTAATTGGTCAAAATTTTATTCCAGAATTTAGATATGCAGATGACATAAAAAGATATCAATTGAAACGAGACAAAGAGTGTTGAAGTGCTACTTAAAACCTCTACTTTTGTGTGGATGTGAAGCGTGGACAATGAGCAGACAAGCTGTGGAAATGTGGTTTCTGAGGAAAATGCAAAGAATACCATGGATAGACAGAAAAACCAACGAACAAGTCCTTCAAGAAACAAATGAAGATCGTAAATTGATTAGAAACATTAGACGTAGACAGCCAAAATTTGTTGGGCATGTTATGAGAAGAAATGGATTGGAGAACTTGGTGACAACTGGCAAGATTGAAGGGAAGAGACCAAGTGAAAGACCTAGAAGTAAATATCCGGATGGCTTGGCCACGTGGCATGGTCGAGACAGGAACACGGAGCTGATCCACGACTCTGGTGATCGAGTGAGATGGCAAAATATGACCGCCCACGCTTACCGGCATGACACATGATGGATGGGGATGATTTTTTTTTCCACATATCCTTTACAGGACATCGCTGTCAACACCAGCATTTTACCGCGGTCGTTGATTTCTTGGCAAGATTACTGTCATAGTGTAGAAAGAAGTAATAAAGTCGAAGGTTGAATAAAAGTTTGTTTATTTGCGTAAGACGACAAGCCGTGTCTGCCTTGCTGGAATATCGGATGTTGACTGCCCTTCACAACAACCATACGTCACGATTGAGCATCTCTCTCCGCTTTCACTCATAATGCTCAATCGTGCTGTATCTCTAATTCCCCACTAGATCCTAATTATAACCCAAACTACACATACTGTTACACCTCCCCATGTTTATTAAAGAATTTTCCTTATAAAGGAAAAATCTTTACTCCTAATCCCCTTACTCTATTCCCTCTTTTTCCTCTAATCTTCCATAGTTCTTCTAATCCTCCCCAAACCAACTCCAATTTAATTAAACATTCTATTTCTTTAACTCTTTCCCCAGCTATATAATCAACCCACTTCTTCTTCCATTTTACCTCTATACCTCGTACCATGTACTGTAACCCTTTTTTAACTTACCATTTCTACTCTTCTTTCATTTCCCCAAACTATATAGCAATCCACTATATATTCCTTGGCTCCTCAAGTTCCTATATAAAATATGCATATTATAAACAAAATGGCTCGTAAAATCGTATTTGTACAACTGGCATTAGGAAATCACTCGCATTTCTCAATACAAGACAACCCGAACAACGAGAACAACGTATTTAGAAGAAGTAAAGAAGGGGTGCACCAAGTAAAAGGAATAAATAGTCAAGATAAGCACAAAGAAACGCATATTCCACATAACCACATTTACCTCCTTTGCCAATAAAAAAATTTGTACAATCAAATTTTTTCTTATAAATACGTCATACAAAAATAGATCTTTGTTTTCTATAAACCAAGTTGATATAATGTTTTACAAGCTTTATATATACAACCCTATATGAAATAGAACTTTTTACGTAAGTTTCAAGCCTTATATCTTCAACATTTAAAATTTCCAACCACAATCTTGTCCAAATTGCGTTATCTCACCTTTTAGCATGAGATCCTGTTCAATTTTTATGAACACCTTTAATATAATTAAAGCTGGTTTTTCACAGCACCTATTTCTTGCCCCCTTCATGTCCCATGATCTGCCCTTTATCCCCCTATGTATTTCTTCTATATGCTGCTATTCACAGTTTTTCCCTTAAACTTCTATCTAGTTATACTCTACTTATATATTCGAAGCTTTTCAAGCAACCTAACCTTCTCGGCAGCCTATGTCTCCATACCCTCCCTCAATAATTTTATAATTCCTTTCTGAACGAAAGCCCCCTGTATTTGAAAAGTTAACTAATATTCTAACCAAACTTAAAACCAATTCATTAACCACATCACTTAATCTATCAATCCAACTGTTTACGCAAAACTAAATCAAAACAAGGCGTCACAATTATCCAATTAAAACACATTTTCAAAATTAATATGGCATGCATTTTATCAACCCAAAAGCAAATATTATATCATTATTAGACACTTTTACGGTCCAATAGTGTTTTACTCAAAGCACTATAAACTCAACGATCCTAACTTACTTAAACTAACTTTTTATAAAACCAAACCAAGCATGAAATAAAACATAATACATATACATATAGCATTGAAACATAGTCTCAATAAAATAATCAATTAACAACCATCATTGCCCAGTTACACGAAAATAAAACCCCAAGTGAATAAACAAAGATTTTCCAAGTAAACTTTCTTAAAATTATTACGTATAGTGGCCCCAACAACCATACTAATAATGTACCAGATCTCTATTTATTCAGGCCATTCCATTTATATATTTCCTAACTCCATTCTCATTTTCCTACCTCATCATAGCCAATTGCTAACCAGAGACATACTTCCCAGTATATCAATAATACCAAAAACTCCCCACCAAATTCTCTATAAAACTTCCTACAACTCTCTGTAAGCGAACCGCTTTTAAATTTAAAATATATTTCCTAACTCCATTCTCATTTTCCTACCTCATCATAGCCAATTGCTAACCAGAGACATACTTTCCAGTATATCAATAATACCAAAAACTCCCCACCAAATTCTCTATAAAACTTCCTACAACTCTCTGTAAGCGAACCGCTTTTAAATTTAAATTGTTCATTAAAATTATGATTGACAAAACTGAAGATATTTCCCTTATCCCCTATTTCACATTCTCACAGAAAAGATATGTTAGATTGAGTTAGTGCGCACTTAGGAAAGTAAGAAAAAGAAAGGAAAAAGTAAGAAGTAATCACACTTCTCTTTCCATACATACTTTATGAATAAAGTTTCAAAATTTATCTTCAGTTTCCGTCAATAATAATTGTTATTATCAAAAAAAATATTGATTCAACACTACTAGCTTTTCTTTTTTTTTTTTTTTCTTCATTCCTCTCGTCAATTTCAAGTTTACCATTCCAAGTAAACCCATCAATTCAATGCTACATATGTGTATCTGTTACTTACAGACCAATATCCAAATCTTATAACCATATCTGCCGATATCAATGATAACAAATAGTACAAACATTAATTCCTCCTTTTTCTAGCCTAACTCCAAACACATCATACTACCCGGAAAATCCTCTTAATTAATCACTGTAAACTACAGTACAAGTCCTCTTATCTATACTAATGTAGTATTCACCATCCACTCATCTATTTACTTGTGGCCCTACCTGCCAATTATTTCCCTTCAATTTGTCTAAGCTACTAAAAAATCAACCATTAATTCCACCCCATAGAGAAATAACCAAATATATACATATACTTCATTCAAAACTACCTCCATATTGATTATAAAAATACCAAGAGTCATCTTCTTCATTTTCGAATTCTAACACTTATAAATTGCTATCTGCAATATTCTCTACTTATCTACTTCCTACGGTTCCACTTCTTCAATAACTCTAAATTTCTTTGAACCAATGCTAATTCTACATCAATGTCTTCTTCTTCGTACAATCCATTTGTTTCCTCCATACTACTACTACTTGACTCTGACTTTTCATCCATTTCTTCTTCTTCGTCTGTATGTCTCTCTTTAGCTGCCGCTAATCTCTTTTGTTCAATATCCCATCTAATTTGTCGATCACTATTCCTCAAGGATCTTTCTAGTAACGGCATATCCTCCCCGCTCGTTGAATAATCCCTAATTCTCCTCTGTCTTTTCACTTCTCTATCTCTTTGTCTATCCATTCTCCTTTTCGTTGCCTGTCTAGTGTTCCTAAACGGAGCACTTATTTCCTCTTCCATACTATCATAATGAGTCTCATTCAACTTTTCTTCTTCTATTGTTTTCGGTATCGTCTGTTCTTGAGTATCATCAAAGCCTGGAGTTGCTAATAAGCGATTTTGTGCTGGATCTCTTCTAACGCCTGGGGTTACTGTAGCACCTCTAACGAGTTGTTCATCTAAAAACCTTGTGTCTGAATAATAATTATTATTATTATTATATTCTATCTCTTCTTCATCTCTCCTTAAGTGTTCCACGTGTGCCCTTGCTACATGTCCCGTGACCTGGTTCTTAATTTTATACGATACTTTACCTAGTTTTTCCAAAATATAATACCCTGGAATCCAACGATTATCAAATTTAGAGTTTCTCCTATGCTTCTTGTAATAGACCCTATCACCAACCTTAAATTCCTGCAAGTTTGTATTTATATTCTTGTACTTTTTCTGCCTTTCCCTAGCTTTAATTATATTATTCCTTAGTCTTACGTGTGCTTTATGCATTTCCTGTATTATAACCTCTTGAAAGTCTTCACCCATATATTTCCGTCTAGGTTTTAATAGATTGTCTATAGGTAGTATCGGTTCTCTCCCGTATATTAAATAATATGGTGAAAAACCCGTGCTTTCATTTTGATTAGTACGAATGGCGTTAAGGGCAGGTCCTAAAAACAAATCCCAATCCCTTTCATGTTCATCTACAATCTTTGATATAATGCTATATAACGTCTGATGTTGACGCTCGTTTCTAGCATTGGAAGTAGGTCTATAATATGATGTCTTTATATGTTTTATATTTAAATCATTTAACAACTTTTCAAATTTCTTATTTATAAATTCTTTACCATTGTCTGTAAGTATACTTTGTGGACAACTAAATCTTGGGACAAACTCTTGTAAAAAAATATTGACTACTGTATCTGCACTCTTATCCGGAATTGCATAAACCTCCGGCCAAAGACTGTAAACATCTACTATATGAATCAAATACACGTTTCCTGACAATGTTCTGGGGTGTGGACCCGATATATCTAAACTAATCTTTTGCATTGGGAACTGAGGAATGTCAGTATCCTGCAAGGGACACTTTATTGTTTTCATGTTCCTCAATCTGCACTTCTCACAGGTATCCACATATTTATATGCAGATTTAAATAAATTTGGCCAGTAATATTTACTTGTAAGCGCCTTCACCAATTTGTCTCTACCTAAATGTCCATTTTCATCATGATATGCCTTTAAAAGTTCATTTTCTAAATGTTTTGGAATGTATTTCCTCAGTTGTTCGTTCCTTTCAGACATGTAGTATAAATGTCCATCCTCTTGTAAAACCAAATAATTCCTTTTATATTTGTTATCTTCTGTTTCTCTTAATTTTTCTTTTATTTGTATCACTTTTGGGTCCAGGTCCTGCTCCTCTTTCATATTAAATTTTCCTAAGTGTAGATCATCTTCCCTATGTTCAGACTCTTGGTCCGATGGTAGACTATCAATTTCTCCTCTAACTATTTTAGCAGAATCTAAAATATTTACTTGCCAGTTTCGATCGTCAATCTCTGGTTCTCCTTCATCTTCTGTGTCACCTGACGACTGTGGATAGGGAACCCTAGACAGTAAATCAGCGCATGTGTTAATCTTACCTGGAATGTACTCAATTTTCGTATTATATCCCTGTAAGTTCAATGCCCAGGTTTGTATTTTCCTGTTCTGCACTGGGGCTTCTAAAAAAGACTTTAAAGGCATATGGTCAGTTCTAATAACAAAATTTGCGTTATGTAAGTAGTAATTTAGTTTTTGAAGAGCGTAATGTATTGCGTAAGCCTCCTTCTCAATAGTCGTCCACTTTCTTTGTGATCTGCTAAGTTTATGCGACAAGAAGTATATAGGCCTTTCATTTTTAACCCCTGGTATTCCAGACTCTTTTCCTTCATATGGTTGCACCAAACACGCTCCTACTGCATTGTCTGAAGCATCTGTGTACAGTATCAACTGTTTGTTTAAGTCTGGATGCGTCAACAGTGGTACCAGTGTTAAACTGTTTTTTAAATACTCGAACGCTTTTTGACACTCGTCATCCCACTTAAACCTAGCGTACTTGCCTGTTAAGTTTGTAATAGGTTCAGCTATTTTTGAAAACGCTGGGACAAACCGCCTATAATACGCGCATGTTCCTATAAAGGCGCGTACCTCCTTAACGTTAGTTGGAGCAGGTAACTCTTTAATAACCTTTATTTTGTCCTGGTCTGGTTTTATACCTTCTCTATTTATAATATACCCCAAATATTTTGTTTCTGTCTTTAAAAATTGGCATTTACTGAGCTTTAACTTCACATCATGTTTTCTTAACCTGTCAAACACTAACTTTATATGTTTCAAATGATCCTCCACATTTCCAGAAGTAAAGATCAGAATATCATCAATATAAGCAAGAGCGAACCTTTGCATACCTTCTAAAACTTCATTTATTAAGAGCATGTAGTGAGATGGCGCAGTTTTGACTCCAAAAGGCATACGTAAAAATTCATAAGAACCCATATGAGTACAGAAAGCACTTTTTCTCTGCGCGTCTGCCGACATCGGAATGCACCAAAATCCTGCTCTTGCGTCTAACGTCGTAAAAAATGTAGCGCCATTTAGCAACCCCAAAATATCATCTATCACTGGTAGTGGATATGCTACATTTTTAGTAATTTTGTTCAACGCCCGATAGTCGCAACAGAATCGACTCGAACCATCAGGTTTGGCCACAATTACCACCGGAGATGACCACTCTGATTTTGATCTTTTGATTATCCCTGCTTTCAACATTTCTTCTATTGCCTTTTCTACAATTTCTCTATTTCTTAAGGGAGTTCTATATGGTTTTAAGCTAATCGGCGGATGGTCTCCCGTATCTATCTCCATTGTTACCGTTTTTGTCTTACCCAACTCTAAATCACTAATTGCAAACACATCCTGATTCTCCTTTATAAACTGTTCCAATACTTCTTTATTTTCTGGTGAAGTCTTTAACTGTGCCAACAATTCCTGTTCTCTTGTCTGTTTATCTAGTGAATGTATTTGTGCTGTATTTCTTTTGAATGGATGGATCAATTCATTCATTCGTGTGTTTCCTCTACTTCCGCGTCCGCGTCTGTTATTACTTCTTTCACTAGAATACTGTGAATAATTAGTTCCCGGCATTTCTACTCTATCCGTTGCCAATATTTCACTAACGTTCTGTTCTATTTTTGCTACTACACACCCTCTGTATAATTTAATTTCTCTACCTGTGTTGTTAATCACCATAACTGGAAAGGTTAAGTGTTTATCTAACGCTATTATTCCATCCGGAACTTCCAAACCAGGCTCATCAATTATTTCCTCTTGTAATTCAGTGATTCTGACTGTGTTTCCTTCTACATAATATGGGTTTTTCTTCAGCTTCACTTGTATCAAATTAACCGACTGTGGTTTTAATGTCGTTGTCATTTTAACTCTAACTAGTGCTGATATATGCATGTCTTCTTGCATATCTATATAGACGTCCCTGAATTTTAATTTGTGTAAATCATATAAAAGTCTTACTCCATTTTTTATTAAAAAATCTCTTCCTATTAACATGTTTCTATTTAACCCCTTGACTACATGAAAAAGGTGTCTTATGTTGATCCCTCCTAACTTAAAATTTATCATTGTTTGTCCCACTACTTGTAAATTCTGTCCCGTAACAGAGTGTAAATTATTATGACTCTTAAATACTCTACAATTTCTTACTATATTATATAGAAAACTTTCTTTTACTACACTAACCTGAGCTCCCGAATCAATTAATGTACGAACTCTATACTTTCCTATTTCTAATATACAAGAGCTATAATCTGTTTTATCTTCTATAAATTTCTTGACTTCATCTAGTTGAAAATATTCTCTGTTCGAGCTATTATACCTGTTATTAACATATTCTCTAACCCTTGGGACCTTATTATTTACCCTCCTATCATAGGTCCTGCCTAATAGGTAGGGCGCCGATTTTCCTGTGTTCTTGTACCTGTAAAATTCCTGTATCCATCTACAACATTCCTACTCACCCTATTATTGTCATGTCTACCCTGTGTATTCGACTGGACACGCCTGTTATTACAAAACCGAAAAACATGTCCCCGTTGACCACAATTCCAACAGACAATATTTGTACTATTTGTGTTACCTACTGTTTCTCTTGTAGGGTATCTCATATTTCTTCTTTCCTCATTATCATACCTATTTCTACCTTGTAACGTCTGTATACCTCCTCTCCTATTCCATCCGAATCTTGTTTGTCCTATTTCCATAGGTTCCTCAACTCTGTCATCTCGATTACTTTCCACTTCTCGTCCTGTTCTTAATCTAAACCTACGTCTCAAATTTTCTTCTTGTACCGCGATATCCACCGCTTGTGATAACCTCTCAGGGTTTTCCCTCATTAATTTAAGTTTCAAACCATCAGACTTTATGCCATCCACAAAGATCCCTACCAACATCCTTTCCACCTCCTCTCCTCGTACATTCTGTCCTAAGAATGCTTCTTCAGCCAGATTAATCAATCTATCGCTAAACAATTGTACCGTCTCTCCGTTATTTTGTTTAGCCTGCCTCAACACCGAAAATGCATGTTGTGGATCCGTTATTTCTGCATATTTCCTTGCTAGGTCTTCCTTGAATTGTTCCCATGTCTCATCTACTCTAGCTTCTAGCTTTCTTCTTATATGATCCGAGACCGGTTCCGTTGCCGTCTGATAAGCCAACCTCATTTTTTCTACATCTGTTGCTGAGATTAAATAGGCATATTTTTCTATGGAAGTGATCCATTTTTTATATTCCCTGGCCTGTCCACTAAACCTCAAAATTTCTGTTGTCAATCCTTGTTGGTTGATTATCATATTTAATTTTCCTACCGCTGTTCCCACTCCCGTCAACACCTGGGCCAAGTTGTCTGGTTCCGTCATGCTGAAAATACCGAAAGAAAGCAAGCAAAGAACAAAAAAAACACACAATTTCAATCTCCTAATTTAAGGAGGATGCGCTAGGGTGTCCTGTTCCGCCATGCTGAAAATACTGAAAGAAAGCAAGCAAAGAACCAAGAAACACACAATTTCAAATTATTTGTTTCTAAAAACTGGTTAATTAATTATCCTATTTATGAATCACATAAATTTACTAATTTACAACACACAATTCCCACAGTCCATAAAACTGTTCAATTAGTTATTTAGTTCCAAAATCGCAAAAATTTCACTTTGTTAATCCCTAAAGAGCACCAGTTGTAATATTAATTACACGAATCACCATCAATATCCTGTCAGCGTAGAGGAAGGAAGAACCCTGTCTTCAATAACTCATATTGAAACCAAAAAGTTCACTATAAATCCTCATACCTGTTTCTTAGAGTACAATAATGTTTTAGACTCTGCTCTAACTAAGAAATTACGGCACATCACCGGAGATCCAGGAAATACAAATTGTCTCTTTAACTAAACAGTTACCTTCTTTTGCTCGCTGACGGATCCAGTTCACTTACACGAGCCCGCATCAACTGACAATTAGTTCCAGAGTTCCGGTGGCGGAGTTCAGATATCCCCTCTCGTCCTCAGATAATTTCGTCCTTCTCGTGGGCTGCTGGACACTCTTCCTGCTTGGGTCCCGTCTCATGGGATGCCTGGATTATTTTCGACCCCTGGTTGGGTCCCTTCCTTGATTCTCGAGTGGGTATTTCATCGTCATTTGGGATGGGTCATACATTTGGGTCGTAGGATTGACAAGGCCCAAAAAATTGTCAAGGTCAACCGAAGCCCAATGACAATTAGTTTCAAGAAGCCCGATCACGAATTTACGAGGCTTTTTCCATGATTAGTTGAGCCCGACAAATGTTCAACTTGAATTTCTGATTTTCTCAAGGTCCCAGGACAGGATGGCTCTTCTTGAAAAACGATAGGATTCATGCAACGGCCATGGGAGGCCCCTTGAATTTGATAACGTTCATTGGCTGGCGCTTGGAAATAGTAAGCCTTTTCTTTTGAAACTCCAGAGTTCAGATCGCGGCCCTGGAAAGCGTTGAAGGCTGAGATTCAGTTAACGGCCATTACCAGGGATGACATTACAATTCAGCCACGGCTCTAGAAAAGCCTCTTGATACTTTTATCTTCTGAGTTATATAGTACTTCGCGTGGTAGCCGGACGGCTCAATTCAGAATCCTGGACATACGGCTCCATATTTACTTCTGTCATAGTGTAGAAAGAAGTAATAAAGTCGAAGGTTGAATAAAAGTTTGTTTATTTGCGTAAGACGACAAGCCGTGTCTGCCTTGCTGGAATATCGGATGTTGACTGCCCTTCACAACAACCATACGTCACGATTGAGCATCTCTCTCCGCTTTCACTCATAATGCTCAATCGTGCTGTATCTCTAATTCCCCACTAGATCCTAATTATAACCCAAACTACACATACTGTTACATTACGCCCAGTAGTTTGCCATTGCTTTCTGAGCGGCCGGTTCACTTATCCCGTAAGTTACCAATGCGGCGAGAACTGCTTATGGAGATGATAGTTTTCTCAAATAGTGCTAAGGGATTAGAAGAATTGATTATGTACGTCAAGAGACATCATGATAATAAAACTGTGTTTTTCTTTTGAGCTCAAATGTTACAGCAAACAATTTTAGAACATCGTGGACCGACAAGACGAAAAATGTTGAAGATCTACTAGACCTGATCATTGAAGAAAACTGGCTTATAAACTGTATTATGTCTCCGACACTAAAATACTTTGGCCAAATTAAATGTCACAGTGGCTTGCAAAGATCACTGATGGAAGACACGCTTACTTGAAGAAGATACGCTTCCTTGAAGAGGACACGCTTCCTTGAAGAGGACACGCTTCCTTAAAGAGGACACGCTTCCTTGAAGAAAACACGCTTACTTGAAGAAGACACGCTTACTTGAAGAAGACACGCTTACTTGAAGAAGACACGCGTACTTGAAGAAGACACGCTTACTTGAAGAAAACACGCTTCCTTGAAGAAATGACAGGAGTGGACCAGCACGAAGATGGACACAGGACATTGAAGATACCTTGGGCACTACGATGCATGAGGCGGGACAAATGGCGAGAGGTCCGGAGACTCTTCGGCGCGCCGTTATGAGAGCGATGTTCTGTAAAGGACCCGCTGTATGATGACGATTAAACCGTATTCTTGTAAGTCGAGGTGTTATAGAACAAAATATGTATGAGGTACATATAGGAAAACAACCGAAAATTACACAAATAAACACCATACAACGACAAACTGTCAGATAGAGATGGGTAAGGATGGTAGAGATATAGAGAGGGGCGGGAGAGGTAGAGATGGGGTGAGATAGATATAGAAGGATGAGAGAGATAGAGAGGGGTGAGAGAAAGAAGCGAGAGATAGAGGACTGTGGGGAAAAGAGGAGAGAGAGAGAGAGAGAAGAGAGAGAGAGAGAGAGAGAGAGAGAGAGAGAGAGAGAGAGAGAGAGAGAGAGAGAGAGAGAGAGAGAGATGCCAGCGGTACTTCTATAAACTGTAATGTTCAAACAAATTTCAATAACGTTATTCTAAACCCCTCACTTTAGCTTTCTTTAACTAACATATTTCCAGGTCACCATCCCAAAATCATTATCTTAAGCAATGACTAAGAAACTACTCATGTCCGACAAGTTAAATTACAATTGTTAAATTGCCAAGGTGAAAAATGTCCCTGTCAGAGCCCCTGGTTATCAATCCCGATAACCATATAGATATCACTCTACATTAATTTAGTATCGGGCATTTTTAACAATCGACCATTCACCTGTCTTGTTGGCCGATATTTCCACAGAAGCAATTTCACTTTCGTCGGTCCACCATGCCGTTTACACTGACCACATTTATATTCGCAGTTTTAACTGTTCTTCTTTATGTTGTATCGGCGAAAGGTAAGACAAGTAGATAAAACTATAGACACATAGATACATCTGTATCTCCTTAGCGAGCAAGAAGCAACACATTTTTGCGATCTAATCATGGTTAAAATAGACATACTTTAATACTATTTCATGAGAAATTTAAATAAAATAAAGACATAAGAACCATAACAGCAGACATTGTGAGTGCATGCATCTGTCATGTGGATTACATGAATGTGAACCAATGACCATTCACAATCAACGAAGCATATCCTTTACAGCACGTCGCAGTCAACCCCATCATTTTGTGGCTGTTTGTGATTTCTGGCCAAGTTATGAAGCATACTCCCTGCAAGAAGACGGAGGGGTCGACGAACATCCATCCATCATGTGCCATGCCGATAACTGTGGGCTGTCATGACTCGCCATTTCACTCGATCACCAGAGTCATGGATCAGCTCAGTGTTTTTGTCTCGGCCATGTCATGTAGCCAAGCCATCCAGGTATTTACCTCTCGGTCTTCCCCTTGGTCTGTTCCCTTCGATCTTGCCAGTTGTCACCAAGTTCTCCAATTCATTTCTTCTCATAACGTGCCCAATAAATGTTGACTGTCTACGTCTAATTTCTCTAATCAGTTTACAGATTTCATTTGTTTCTTGTAGGACGTGGTCATTGGTTTTTCTGTCTGATCCATGTAGTTTAAAAAGCAAAACAACAAAAACCAGGCCTCAGTGGGAATTTATATCGAGGATCATCGGGACGGTCAGGCTAGCCAGCTGAGTTAAAACTTGACTTGGACGTGAATTACAAGTACCTTAGAAGTCGGAGTGGGTTCGCCTGATGGCGAGGGACACTGACAATAGGGAAAGCTAATCTGGTGCACTTTAAATAGTACCACGTTTCTGGACTAGGCTTGAGGTTAAAGCGAGCGAACGTTAACGAAAATCGGGCTGACAAGCTAGTTTGTTAATCACTGCTATCGCGACTCGTTTTAGAAACACCACCCTAACAATCCCCTTTCATTTCCATACAAGAAGTAGATTTACATATAACTAACACCGAAAATACATTACTACTGTTATGATTAGTAAGACCATTCATTATTACTATTTATGCAGATTTTGTAGAAAATGTCCGCCAACAATACACAGACAACATCAACGATTTGCTCGTGAAGCAGATACAGAAGGAGCTGTCGGCCAGCTACATTTACCAAGGCTATGTAAGTCACTCTTTGAATATAAATGTTATAGACGGGTTCTAAAATATCTTGGATACAGGAGGGGAAAAAAAGAACAAATGCATTCATACGACAAGATCTGAATATTGAAGAAGGTTGGCTACTAAAGACAATAAAACAAAGAGAACTGAAATATTTTGGTTACTTGAAACGTCATGAAAGTTCGGAAAGAACAATAATGGAGAGGTATATGCCTGGGACGAGAGGAAGAGGAAGGCCAAAAAGAAGATGGGTGCAGATTGTGGCGGATGATCTCCAGATGGATGTATAGGACACGGGACATCTTGCTTATGATCGAAAGGTTTTCCGGAAGGTAGTTATGGGAGCGAGGTTCTGCAAAGGACAAGCTACTGAATGAATGAATGAATGAATGAATAATTACGATTCAATGAACAGTCGGAGTCACTGTATTTGAAACATACTTCCTAGTAATCAATATAAAATGACACAAAGTAGTGCAGTTTTACATAACAGAGTTACGACACATACAGAACGTTGCGGCGGTTAGCCTTCATCAGCAAACAAACACATTCACAAACACAACATACAGTCAAGGAGAACTCCTGTGACTACATTAGAAGGTGATGACAGGACGAGAGGAACAAATGCATGGAAAAATGGAAGCAATGAAGAGAAAATAAGAATTGACAAAATGTTAATTGAAAAGAATGTTAGTCGAAGAAAATGTTTAATAGAAAAACTGTTTATAGAGAAAAAAAACTGCATACTCACCTCACGTACGGACCTGTAAATGACTGCGGAAATCTCGGGTGTATTTGTATAACGGTGCTGGATGTTACGGTTCAGTGAGCACATAGAAAGAAGGGGGCGGGGTAGGAGGCGTGTAAAATTGACCACGACCCCATTGTGTTGTTGGTCTGGGTGGACTGGTGTGCATGAACACGTGTACATACATAGACACACTTCAACAGACAAACTGTATGACTAGCAACCATACTGACTATTTCGTAGGTTACAATATACCCCATGTGGTAGGTCGCAGGCACTTTTCCTCTCTCTGTCTCTCTCTGTCTCTCTCTGTCTGTCTCTCTCTCGCTCTCCTCTCTCTCTCTCTCTCTCTCTCTCTCTCTCTCTCTCTCTCTCTCTCTCTCTCTCTCTTCTTGCATGGACTGTACATATGTCCACATACACTAGCAGTTTGTCTGTTGAAGTGTGTCTATGTATGTACACGTGTTCATGCACACCAGTCCACCCAGACCAACAACACAATGGGGTCGTGGTCAATTTTACACGCCTCCTACCCCGCCCCCTTCTTTCTATGTGCTCACTGAACCGTAACATCCAGCACCGTTATACAAATACACCCGAGATTTCCGCAGTCATTTACAGGTCCGTACGTGAGGTGAGTATGCAGTTTTTTTTCTCTATAAACAGTTTTTCTATTAAACATTTTCTTCGACTAACATTCTTTTCAATTAACATTTTGTCAATTCTTATTTTCTCTTCATTGCTTCCATTTTTCCATGCATTTGTTCCTCTCGTCCTGTCATCACCTTCTAATGTAGTCACAGGAGTTCTCCTTGACTGTATGTTGTGTTTGTGAATGTGTTTGTTTGCTGATGAAGGCTAACCGCCGCAACGATCTGTATGTGTCGTAACTCTGTTATGTAAAGCTGCACTACTTTGTGTCATTTTATATTGTTTAAACTTTCACAGCTTTACCGCAGTTCCACCAAATTTTATGCATACTTTCCTAGTAATCAGTCTTTCTCGCTCTCCCCCTCTCTATCTGTATATCTCGGCCTCTTGTGACCCTTCGAAAATAAATTGCGTTTATTCCCTCTTGCTGTCACTCTCTCTGTCTGTCTATCTGTCTGGCTGTCTTTCTATCTCTCTCTCGCTCTCTGTCTGTCTCTCTCTCTCTCTTGCTATGTCTCTCTCTCTTTCTCTATCCCTCTCTTTCGTTGTCTCTGTCTCTCTGTGTCTATGTCTCTATCTGACACACACACTCTCTCCCTGTCTGTCTCTTTCTGTCTCTGTCTCTGTCTGTCTGTCTGTCTGTCTGTCTGTCTGTCTCTCTCTCTCTCTCTCTCTCTCTGAGTCAGTCTCTGTCTCCTCCTATTGTCTGTGCCTCTCTTTGACTATCTCTCTGTGTGTCCACATGCCCCTTTTCCTGTCTCTCTGTATCTGTCACTGTCCCGCTCTCTGCCATTGTCTCTCTGTGTCTCTCTCTAACTCTCTCTGTGTCTCTATCTCTCTGCCTCTGTTCTCTCTCTCTCTCTCTCTCTCTCTCTCTCTCTCTCTCTCTCTGCCTCAGTTTCTCTCTGTCTCTGTCTAGCTCTGACTGTCTCTCTCTGACTCTCACTGTTCCTGTCTTTCCATGTCTATGTCTCGCTCTGTCTCGCACTCTCTCTCTGCCTCTGTTTCTCTCTGACACTCCCAGTCTTTGTATTTCTGCCTATACCCCTCTCTGTTTCCGTCTCTCTACCTCTGACTCTCTCTGTTTCTGTCCCTACCTCTGCCTTTCTCAGTTTCTGTTTTTCTGCCTCTACCTCTCGCTGTTTCTGTCTCTCTGCCTCTCTCTGTTTCTGTCTCTCTGCCTCTCTCTGTTTCTCTCTCTCTCTTTGACTATCACTGTGTCTGTATTTCTGCATCTGCCCTTCTCTGTTTCCGTCGCTCTACCTCTGCCTCTCTCTGTTTCTGTCTCTCTGCCTCTCTCTGTTTCTGCCTCTCTCTGTTTCTGTCTCTCTTCCCCTGCCTCTCTCTGCTTCTGTCTCTCTACCCCTGCCTCTCTCTGTTTCTGTCTCTATGCCTCTCTCTGTTTCTGTCTCTCTGCCTCTCTGGTTCTGTCTCTCTCTCTCTGTTTCTGTCTCTCTACCCCTGCCTCTCTCTGTTTCTGTCTCTCTACCCCTGCCTCTCTCTGTTTCTGTCTCTCTGCCTCTTTCTGTTTCTGTCTCTCTGCCTCTCTCTGTTTCTGTCTCTCTGCCTCTCTCTGTTTCTGTCTCTCTGCCTCTCTCTGTTTCTGTCTCTCTCTGTTTCTGTCTCTCTACCCCTGCCTCTCTCTGTTTCTGTCTCTCTACCCCTGCCTCTCTCTGTTTCTGTCTCTCTGCCTCTTTCTGTTTCTGTCTCTCTGCCTCTCTCTGTTTCTGTCTCTCCGCCTCTGAAACTCGGCCTCTCTCGCCAAGTCTCCCCCCTCTCTCTCTCTCTCTTCTCTCTCTCTCTCTCTCTCTCTCTCTCTCTCTCTCTCTCTCTCTCTCTCTTCTCGCTCTCTCAAAAGTCGAAGACTGTGGATGCTGACTGCCCGGAACTGTCCCAGTTGCGTGCTGGTGTGCTATTCTTGCCTACGTTCATTGGACTGGTTCTATACTCGATTCTCTAACAGCGGTAGTCTATAAGAATTATGCCACCATGCACGAAGCTGTCATGTATTGTTCACAGTGTATCATCAAAAGATGCAAGAGCTGTGAAAAAAAAAGGCTGGACAGAAAAGCCACTGCAGGAGATCCTCCTCCTAGAACGTCAAGCATTCTTTGCCCACACTGTCAAAAAACTTTTCGAGCCAAAATAGGCCTTATCAGCCATCTTAGAACTCACGCTGCATACTTTCAACCCCACTGGATGAAATGAATGGTCATCATCATTCTTGATGGACAAACAACAATCATCACTCGCCGTTGAGTTAATGGGTTCCATAAGGAAAGCAAAGAATAATAACCCGTAACCGACCTTACATGCCATAAGAGACGATAAAGAAGTTTTGGCGAGAGATTGGTTACCTTATCCTGTCAAACACATTAGCTGTACAATCCATTGAACCATAAATAAGAGTACCAAGGGTTTGGCATGAGTTGGTTGAGGACCTATTCTCCAACAGGAAATGAAAGGCAGAAAGAGAAGAATGTCCCCACTGACTGTCCTCGCTGCCCACATGAAGATGCCGTGGAGGCTCTCAAGTCAATTTTTTAGTATCCATGCACCCCTGCATGATCTGGACACGGATCCAGCCACGTTCTCGAAGATTTGAGGCCTCCACATGTGGCAACTAATAGAGCTATATATACAGAGACAAGTAAGGGGGCTGAGTGGTCTCGAGATATGGTGTCCGCCTCGAGTGCTGGTGAGGGCCGGGATTTTTTCACGTGGACTTCTAGTAACAAAATATTCCCTGGTCTCTGGGTAGTGAGATCGGACGCCCGTGTGTATTGTTGCGCACGGGAAAAAAAATCCCATGGAAGTTGGAAATCGAAAAAGAGTAGCCTAACGGCGCTGCCCGGGCAAAATTTCGAGTTAAAAATTTACCCAAAGTATTTCAGGATCCTAGCCGGTGCTATGGAGTTCGTGCAATGAGCCGAGATTCTCCGGACTCAGGCTTGAGTTAGGAGTAGAACGGAACACTTATGGGTTACACCCGTGTGCTGTGATGTTGATTCGTCGACTAAACTAATACGTCTCTTTGAATAACGAAGACACAAATCATATATAGTACAATTTATTGCCTGGCACATTTCTCTCTAGTTTGGACCAACATGGTACACAATGAAATGAACAAGTATTATTACTTAAATTTCCATTCACCGAGCATTGCAACTGGGGAAGATACGCAAAACAAAATAAATAACTAAAGTATCGCGAAAGATCTTCCTTCTGTCTAAATAGGATGTTACATTTGGCGATATATTATCCTTCATCGTGTCTCTAAGTAATTATATAGGCTGAACATCTAATCCAAATACTTCAACATGCACCAACTACACAGATCTCGTAGATCCATTATGCAATTTTAGGAGAAATAAAAACGTGTGTTGTGTGTGTGTGTGGGGGGGGGGGGGGGAGAATTGGTCACCAGTTGACACTAAAGAAAATACTACATTGTTTACAACAAATGACAGAAACTATAACGGTTATGAAGCTAGCTCGTAAAAAAAATAATCTATACCTGACCATGGTGTTTAGATAATTGATCAGATAAAACACAACGCCTACCTATAAACACAAGTACACACAAGCGTGTATGCACGCAGATATCATTCATCCTTATATGTGCTGACTCTTAGACACCTCGGATGTTCACACTCATACACATCAAATTAAATGATTAAGTGCCGAAGGATAAAATATATCCGCAAACGTGACCTAAAATTTAGACAGAAGGAAGATCATTCGCCATACTAGAGTCATCGCGTTATTAGTTTTGTTTGTATCTCAACCAATTGCAATGCTCGCTGAATGGAAATTGACATTATAATACTTTTTTTCATTTCATTGTGTAACGTGTTTGGTCCAACCCTACTGTTTATTTGTCACTGAATCAGTTAAGATTTGACGATTACTAAACAGGGCCACACATGGAGAAACAACTTATGCAACAAAACTGACTTGGCTTCGAGTGATTTTCACCTTTTTGGCCCTCTGAAACAGCATCTGTGAAAGCAAAAGTATTGGTGTATCATAGAGATACTTATATGTACAAGGTAATGGTGCATGATAAGGTAGACATGGTCGGAGCCCTTTGGGAGCGTGTGTATAGTGCTGAGGAACAGATAGACCATCACGGCCTGGAGAGAATGGTGCTGGAGGGAGTGATCACGGGACCTAGCCAACACTCAGGACACCGAGAAAAGGCCAAACCGACTCATAATCAGACTGCTACTGGTATCTTTAGTATTGGGACTCTGCCCTGGCTGTTGAAGATAAGGACGAATCCCGCATGAGAATGTTCCGAGTAGTATATCATCGGTTCTTGACTCAACCCAACATGGAGAACATGTATTTCGGCCTGTCCCAGACAACTTGTATAAACCCTTAATGTCATACTCACGGAGCCGCGAGGGCGCAGTGACTAGCACTCTTGTTGCCGGCTCTACGGTCATGTATTCGAATCCATTTAGTGGCAGGATGTTTTGTTTTTCTATTGACAAGAGCTCCAAGTAGGGCAAAATGGGTAACAGGAAATTTACTGGGAAGCAAAGGCGACATGCGTGATATTCACAACATCACCCGTCAAGTGCTCATTGTTGTACATACGTGGGGCTACCACCACAAACACAGCACGTCTCTTAACGTGAACAGGGAATCATTTCCTTGATCTTTTGTGTCATTGTTATTAACTTAATTCTCTCTGGTATAGGCAATCGCTTAACTGTCTAGATAACTATAGCATTAACGCCTGTTTGTGCCCAGACATTTTGTTGCAGACATCACTGTCGTGAAAGGCTGAGTGTGGTGTTACTAAAGAAGAAGCCCTCCCAGTTTACGCAAAGTAGTTGAGAGAGAGAGAGAGAGAGAGAGAAAGAGAGAGAGGGAGAGAGAGAGAGAGAAAGAGAGAGAGAGAGAGAGAGAGAGAGAGAGAGAGAGAGAGAGAGACAGACAGACAGACAGACAGACAGACAGACAGACAGACAAAGAATAAAAACTACACGCCAACTAAAAATAACAATCGGCAATCGAAAGTGTCGCTAGCTTCTAATACTAATACCATGACTGCATAAACATCACTATTAAGGACTGCTTAAATGACGTCAGACGTTGACTCGCCAAGATAATGCAAATGCTGAACAGTAGTAAGGACCTGTGGCACAGCACCAGAACACACATTTCAAGTAACATGTTTGTGAACTTGCATCTTTCTGTGCCAACATTCCGATGTGATTCATGGACCATTTGTCAATTACTAAAGAATAAAACTGGAGTTTCTGAACTTGATCGTCATAGATCAGTTTTTAGAATACCATGGGACAAGAATTATGAAAATATTGGCATTCTACAAGATCTGAACATCAAAGAAAACTGGCTCATAGACCACATCATGTCTCGAAAACTGAAATACTTCGGCAGAATTAAGTCATCTGCTACTGGAACAAAATTTCCTGACCAGGCTACCACTTCTGTTTTCCTGCAGCCTAAAATTCCCCTGGCAGGTCCTTGAGCCATGACGCAATTCGTCATTTATGTGAAACTTTTGTCTTCCGAGATGCTTTTTCAGAGGACCGAAAAGATGAAAATCACGCGAAGCCATGTCAGGACTGTAAGACGAGTGTGACAGACACACCCCCCCCCCCCCAACCATGCAATTGGTAACTAATTTCCATAATTTTGACGGCTGTATGGGGTCTCGCGTTGTCGTTTTGATGAGTGACACCTTTACCGGACAGTCCTATACAGTTATGGTGAAACTAAATGAAAAATGGAGGCAATCCCTGATGATAATATCCACAGAACATTTGCTTATGCCAGTAGTCATCGAGACTTCGAGTAGAGTAACTCGCCGAGACTCCAAAACAACCTTTTCAGTTGACATTTACGGACTCACCCTCGACTCACCCTCACCCTATAACCTTAACGAGAGCATTTACGCCATTCAAACATGATGGATATGTTACAGTCTGTTCTCCAAACACAAATGACAGTCGGCGATGAATTTCAGCGAGTTTTTAAACCTTTTCTTTTTTAAAACCTAAAGATCTAATCACAACACGCTGTTCTTGCATTTGAGTCAACTGGTCTGACGTCATAATGTATATTGATGATTTTGTGAGACTAACTCTCGTATCTTAGTATTACCGCATGTATTGAATGCTGTGTCTACATTTGTATGTATTTGTTGTCCCCTTATAGGCGTCTTACTTTGATCGTGCTGACGTCGGTCTGCCTGGTGTGGCCAAATTCTTCTCTGGTGCTTCATTAGAGGAAAGAGAGCATGCACAGTCCCTCATTGACTACATCAACAAAAGAGGCGGCCACGCCCAGTTTGAGAAGATAGATGTAAGTCAGTGTTAAAATACAGTATGAGAAGATAGATGTATGTCAGTGTTAAAATACAGTATGAGAAGATAGATGTAAGTCAGTGTTAAAATACTGTATGAGAAGATAGATGTATGTCAGTGTTAAAATACAGTATGAGAAGATAGATGTAAGTCAGTGTTAGAATACAGTATGAGAAGATATATGTAAGTCAGTGTTAGAATACAGTATGAGAAGATAGATGTAAGTCAGTGTTAGAATACAGTATGAGAAGATAGATGTAAGTCAGTGTTAAAATACAGTATGAGAAGATAGATGTAAGTCAGTGTTAAAATACAGTATGAGAAGATAAATGTAAGTCAGTGTTAGAATACAGTATGAGAAGATAGATGTAAGTCAGTGTTAAAATACAGTATGAGAAGATATATGTAAGTCAGTATTAAGATATAGATACAAGTATGAGCAGATAGATATAAGTCAGTGTTAACATACTGTTTGAACAGATAGATGTAAGTCAGTGTTAAGATAAGGATGCACAATTCGAGCAGATCGATGTCGGTGTAAAGATACAGGACCACCATTATCATACCATCGTGGCACATTATGGTATGTGGTACTAGGCCCATATTTTCTGGACCAAACGATACTCGGGGTGCAATGTGGTTGGTACTTGGCTGCCCTTTTGACATGGCAGAAAACGTCCTGGTACTCTTTTGTAAGGCCGGATCGTCACATAGGAGAGCATGCCTGCCTCCAGCCTGTGTTTGAGTATGATTTACTTCCTCTACATAGGTTCCGTGCCAGGTAACTTGCGCTGTCTACCCGAGGATAAGTTTTCTTTGACTGGCCAGGGCGACAGCTTGACTGGTGGCATGTGGGCCCTGTAGTGCCCTGATGAAGTTGGCCTCCTTAAACATTAGACAGTATGCGAAAATTATTATCCTTCTTTAGAAACATTGTCTCCTGGCCACAATATTTGTAGCCCCAGTTCGTGCGTGTACACACACACACACACACACACACACACACACACACGCACGCACGCACGCACGCACGCACGCACACGCACACACACACACACACACACACACACACACAGAGTGATATTTTTCAAATATCGTAGACAACATATTTGATTATACCATTACCCCTACCCCGTTCAACCTCAGAAGAGAAGTTATATTAGGGTCCATCCCTGGCTCAGTTTAATAATCCTGTGACTGAGTCAGCCGCAGATAGGATATCAATGTAAAGGTCATTGTTGTTCAAAGGGAGTAAAACTTTGAAAATATATACAACTACTGACAGTTTGAACCTAAATTACCAAAAGGGTGCCGTTTAGCATTTACATCTGTGGGCTAAACTTGCTAATTATTACCAGTAACAGCCATAGTTAACAACTACATCCCATGTAGCAGCCGTGTCAAATAACGGTAAGAATGATGGATGGACATTTGAAAGCCATCAATCAATGCCTGTTAAATGATTTATTTGTCAAATCACTCGCACTCACCATCCGAGTTAGCAGCTTGAAAGATAGGCCACCCGTTTGTCCCCAGGAGGAAGACGATTAACATTTCAGTTGTCACGTGACGTGCGGATTTAGTCATGTGTTCACGGTGCACACAGGTAGCCTCAACAGACGTCACATGCCGGCTCGGTGGTCATAAGTTCGAACCCCATTAGGGCCGATATTTATACACATCACCTTTCTAGGTCGACCCAGCCGAAAATGGACACCAGGAAATGTCCTGGGAAGGAGAGGCGGCCGGTGGGATACTGACCAAGCCACTCACCTAGTGCCGATTGGTGTATGAACATGCGTCTAGCACCGCATGTCCATTGAACCTTGAGGCGTGTGAAACGGTCTGTTAACTTACTTACATAGGATACACTGATTGGCGCACGTATAAACAATTGGGGGTAGAATGGGGGGTGGATGGGGGATGGGGGAGGGGGAGTCTCATTTTAATCTTTCTTTTACACGCCACGAGCTATGTGGCATGTGATGACAAAATAACAAAATAAATAAATAAAATACATTAAGAAAAATTAAAGTACTGAACGTAAAATTGCCCAGAAAATTAACATAGGCTTGATCGTAACGTCCTGCAAAAGGTCGAGCACGATTTTAACCATAAGTAAAATGTTAACATGTATCAAATAAATAATTAAAAAAATTATTATTAAGTTTAAGATTGACTGTTAAGCAATCTAAATCAGAATGGTAGGATCAGTTCTATTAATTTAAGACACCTGAGATATTCAATACAAATATGTAACAAGTTTATCAGTTTGCCCCTATTATCACAGAGAAAGGCATCTTTAAAATGCCTTTTTTCTCCTCAAATGTTCCAATTCTAATTCCAATTTTCAAAACAAAAATTCCAAATTCGGTCTCGTCAAACCTGTTTCCTCAGCGTCGGTTATTGTTGAAATCCGTGGTTGTGTGGATTGTTAGTCCTAATTCATACGGGTTTTATTGGTTCCGCTCTGTTGTCTCAAATGTTCTCATTTTCTGGGTTGAAATATAGATGTGGTAGCCCTAAGCATGCATGTTAGTATAAGTAATGCAACAAGATGTTACTACATATTGGGGCACCCCTGACGTCAATGCAATAGAATGAGAGATACATTCATAGATATTGATTGGCACTCATAGAAGTGTTGTTGTTTGTCCATCAAGAATGAGATGACCATTCATTTCATCCAGTGGGGTTGAAAGTATGGAGCCGTCACTGATGAAGAATGACATGCGCGATGAATTGGATTAAAGTGAGAAAGAGTTGCGCAATTCGTCTACCTCACACTCTCGCCTGAGTCCATCTGTGTCCAGTGGCAAGAAAAGTCAAGACGACTGGAGACGAATACAGGTGCAGTGGATGACCAGGGCGCTCTACGTGCCTTGCCGTGCTCATTACATTCCACAACGCTTTGCAGGTAAACACCGTCTTGCCCGTTGAATCATCAGTGATTTCATCCGCGCAGTCTCGTAGAAGTAGAGATTAGACGACACACTAGACAATATAATAACGAAAAGCTATTGTATTATGACCATGGCAGTCGTGGTAGGGCGGTGGCTAGCACGCTGTTTGTCAGATCGGTAGTTATGTGTTCGAATTCTCTTCGAGACGGGGATTTTTTAAAATTGATCTCGTCTCCTGAGGTCATCTCAGTCTAACATGGGTACCAGAACATTTATCGGAATACAGAAATACCGAGGGGAAATACTAGCCTCTCACCATAAACAGAAATACCGAGGGGAAATACTAGCCTTCCACCATAAACAGAAATACCGAGGGGAAATACTAGCCTCCCACGATAAGCATAAATATCGAGGGGAAATACTAGCCTCCCACCATAAACAGAAATACAGAGGGGAAATACTAGCTTCCCACCATAAACAGAAATACCGAGGGGAAATACTAGCCTCTCACCATAAACAGAAATACCGAGAGGAAATACTAGCCTCTCACCATAAACAGAAATACCGAGGGGAAATACTAGCCTCTCACCATAAACAGAAATACCGAGAGGAAATACTAGCCTCCCACCATAAACGGAAATACCGAGAGGAAATACTAGCCTCCCACCATAAACAGGAATACCGAGGGGAAATACTAGCCTCCCACCATAAACAGAAATATCGAGGCCAAATTGTAACCTCTGATACTTAAAGAGTTCATTGATTGTGATATTTTTTCTCATTGCATAGTTGTCTCTAAAACGTCTTGATTTATTACAATATTTTTTTTTTATGTTGAATTATTTTCTGCCGCCTTTCTTTACAGCTCAAAGGGTCTTGCGAACTTGTCTGGAGTTACTTGACTGGGGAATCAAGCGACCTCGGATCGTTTTCAAACCGAAGAATGTGTGTAAGTCATCCCAGTTTATACACTGATCAATTATTCCAAAGCAGGATGTTAGAAAACAGTTTGAACACATATCTTCTTCTTCTTTCGTTCGCCTGAAACATGTCTACAACTGCAATGTCGTCTCTTGTATGAATCTAACAGTCTTTTTTAGTTCATTCAGCGGTCCATAGAGTTTATCTTCCACTGTTGTCTCTCTAGGCCAGAAGGTTCGCCTGGATATGTTGTAGTTTGGGCAATCCTGGAGTATGTGCTCTGCTGTCTGCGACGCCAAACCACATGTGATGTAACTGTTCTATGGAATAAATGTCACATTTGTGTAACAGTAGTCATTTTTTTTTTACACGACAGTTGATGTGTGATTCTCGGGTTTATCTATTTGAAATATCCGAAGCAATCAAATTAGTCACCAGTTGGCTTCAGAGTGGTCTGGTAAGAGGAACACAAAATATGCATATACACACTCACGCGCGAGAGCACACGTGTAAATTGATAACGAAGTAGGTGTTATCATCACTATTCAATGGCTTGTCCCTTAGAGAACCCCACTTCCCGCTCTCCGCCCCAAATGGTATTTCCAAGTTTCTCTCTGTCAAAGGCCATATATACCTCTGTTGCTGTCAGGTGTCTATTATCTAGCAGATCTGGAATCTATCTGTGTTCAAGTCTTTCTCTTCTCCGCCTCCCCGGTACAGCTTCCTCCATCCTAAACGTACACGTGTTTTACATATCCCAAATATTTCATGTTTCTGTGATCTTCTTTGACTGTTATGGTTTTCTAGACATCTGTAAAGTCAGTCTGCAGTTGCCTTCTGGCTTTATACAGCAAGGGAGGTCACTGAAGTTATTTATGGTTGTCAATATCATCACCATTTCTTTATAATGCATGTGGCATGAAGAAACAAGGGTATAACGCATGCTCCACAGCCGAACAATACCTGTGAATATGTGTTTAAGAAGATAATGCATACAGATAAAACTAATATGGAGAAAGAAATCTTTGTTAATGAGGAAAAATTGGAGGTGGTGGAAAATTTCGAATATCTTGGGTTCTTAATTACCAACAATGGTGACACAAAGAAAGAAATTAAAAGACAAATATCTATTGCTCTTCTAAAACTAAAACAACTGAATAAATTGTGGCCTGGGGCAGATAAACCTACACAAATTAGATTTTTAAGAGCATGCATCTTTCCCATTGCAGCATACGCCTGTGAGACTTGGACACTTATTAAACAAGCTGATATAGTATTGTTCGGCGCTCACAGAAGGAGAAGACGGAAGTAGAGACTAGAGAACGTACAAGACAACATAAAATTTGAAAGCTATAGTTACCGACTGGGATTCGAACCTGTCACCTCCAAATGGCGGCAGCGCCTCCCAGTCGGTAACTGTAGCTTTCAAATTTTAGTTGTCTGGTGCGTCCTCTAGTCTCTACTTCCTTCTTCTCCTTCTGTGAGCGACAAACAATACTATATGTGTTTATTTATGTAACTGTCTCAGCGGCCTCAACGGGTTCCCCAATTGAGTTCCTTAAACAAGCTGAACAGCGCATAAATGCCTTTGAATATAAATGTTATAGACGGGTTCTGGGAATATCTTGGATACAGAAAAGAAAAAATGCATCCATACGAGAAGATCTGATACTGAAGAAGGTTGGCTGCTAGAGATGATAAAACAAAGAAAATTGAAATATTTTGGTCACTTGAAACGTCATCAAAGTTTGGAGAGAACAATAATGGAAGGGTATATACCCGGAAAGAGAAAGAGAGAGAGAGAGAGAGAGAGAGAGAGAGAGAGAGAGAGAGAGAGAGAGAGAGAGAGAGAGAGAGAGAGAGAGAGAAAGAGAGAGGCCAAAGAGAAGATGGGTGCAAGATGTGACTGATGATCTCCAGATGGGTGTATCGGAAGCGGGACAACTTGCTTATGACCGATAAGTTTTCCGGAAAGTTATGGGAGCGAGGTTCTGCTATGGACATTCTACTGAATGAATGAATGAATGAATGAATGAATGAATGTGAATGAATGAATGAATGAATGAATGTGTTTAAATGTTTCAACTAAAGTATTATTCATGTATTCACTTCATGATTGATTGATTAATTGATTGATTTAAGAACCGACATCACAGCATTCGGGGCATTCCCATAAGCGCTCCGTCCCCATCCTCAGAAGCCAGCGAAGAGTTCCAACCCCAATAGTACCAGTAACAATCTGATTATATGTGCGTCTCACCTTTCCTCTAAGCGTCGATCGTCGGCCAGATCCCCTCGTCACTCATCGCTGTCTCATTCTTGCCAGACCATGGTGATCCATTTGCTCCTCCGAGGTGTACACGTGCTCCCACAAGGCCACAACCACGTCTGCCTTGTCATGCATCAATACTCCACCAAGTTTTGCAGAGGGTATTCACTTCATATGGTATATAACTTTGCAGTATGCACCCGGCGAGATGTAGCGAAATATTTCAAATAATAAATCGTGCCACGTATTGTTCTGTGTCTTCTGTGTTTAATTTCACCAAGGGCATACATTGTATTGAATGGGGTTGAAAGGCATACCAGAGACATCGGGGAGTGGGGAAATATAAATTAGAACGATAAAAGAAGTGTAAACTTCTAGAGAGACGGAGATAGAGATGATTAATTATGGAAACTTCTCCAATTAGAGAACATATGAGTGTGATGTGCTTGGATGAGTGACAGGGTGAAACAGTTTTAGATGACGTTCTTGTCGCTAGTGTTTGTTGATATGATTAGCTGGAATACACAGGGCTGTTGTTGCTATTATACTATTATGTTTCCTTCAATTTGCAGATTTGTGGATTTGTGTCAACACAGGCCTTCAATGCCAACTGTGTAAGTATCATAAAAGCTAATTTACTAACACATTTACTTATGGTACTAACAAATTAGACGGATACAGCGCCATATTTATTATTGTAAATGCTCCACGAGAGATTCGCAAATGAAAATGCCAATACCTTCACACTGTAATACAGTACAGCAAACCATTCACAAAGCCTCGAGATATGTGAAAACAGTGTTTTACCCAGCATTACAAGTGAACTTGTTGCTTCAGTCATGCGCTGTTATCATTTGGAGGTAGCAGGTTCGAATCCTGGTTTGGCCCCCAAAGGTTTAAGTTATTTTGAGTGTGTGGTAAGAGTGCGCACGGGCGTGTGTGTGTGCGCGCGCGTGTGTGTAGACCTACGTTGTTTTGTATGCCTTCTGTAACACATTTATGATACTGTGACATTTGACATGCAGGACGAGAGGGACGAATGGAAAGAAGGTCTGATGGCCTTTGAAGATGCTCTGGCCATAGAGAGGTTCGTCAACAAGGAACTCTTAGAACTTCACAAGGAAGCTGATGCCAGGAAGGACGCCCACGTAAGTTGTTTATATCACAGATACACATCAATATGCATAGTATATGTAGGAACATGCAGTTATAAGTGTTATTATTTTACAACGGGAGCCGCGCTAGTGCCAGCCCGGTTGTCAAGTGGTTGAATTCCTGTCGAAGCGGGTTTCTCCCCCCCCCCCCACATTTGACCTCTACTCCCAGGTCGACCCAACCTAAGATGGGTACCACACATTTTAAGTAGAAGTACAAACGGACAACATGATACTGACCACTTCACCCACCGATGCCGAATGACCTACAACTATGTTGCTAGCACCATATGCCGTATAGTCTTATGGTATGGGCATGTGTCCTTTATTTTGTTTACACCTGTAAACGTGCACGTACCTGTCAAATTAGGGCTAAGGCACATATAACAAGCAAGATCCAACTCAGTCTTATAACATGTATGAAGTATCATTATGCCAGTTTCACTGTAGCTTCGCCATTTCTCGTCGCTGATCACTCCCAAGGCCCTTAGATAGGTAGTGGTCCAGCCATGGGGTGAGTAGTGTTAAACATGTTCTGAGCCACAGCCGCATAATGACGCGTGCTGCTGGTTCCCTTCCTCACCGGCTATCTTCCCTAGGTATTTCCCCCCAAAATTCTAAAAATTACCTGTACCCATTCGGATCGAACGTTTAGCTACTACCGGTAAGGGGGGGGGGGGGGGGGTGTGTGAACATTCTAAGCAAATACAAGCGAACTGAAAAGGCGAGACCTCTGTCCACACAGAAGTGATTTCTGCTTCTACTTGAGCTGCTCTTCATCTCCCAATGGAGCGTGAGCATTTAACTCACGCCAAGCCCCTTGTAGACTTGTTCGTGATTGGTTTGATTTTACAGCTAAAGTATTTATGTCATAAGGTAGCCAGTTTCACGCCAGCCTTCCATTATCGCATCTTAAGATATGCATGTTAGGTTATAGTGTTACGATTGTATGCTTTCCCTATGAGCCCTGGTTATTTAGCCAGTCATTTTTAAAACTAGCAAACTGATGCTTAAACAATCACGTAATTGAACCTCATGTTAAAACTAGCACAGTTATGAATTTACAAACACTTTATTGAGCTCATATTAACACTAACACAGTTATCATTGTACAAACACTTTATTAAAGCTAATGTAAAACTTATCACAGTTATGATTGAACAATCACTTCATTGAAGCACATGTTAAAACTGCCAAATTATGCTTATACAACTACTTTATTGATGCTCATATTAAAACAAACACTTTATTGATGCTCATGTTGAAACTTGTTGAAACAAAATGATACTTATACAAACTCTCTATGGAAGCTCATTTATTCCTTTCGTTCAGCTGGCCCACATTCTGGAGCATGAGTTCTTGGAAGAACAAGTCAGTTCTATCAGCAAACTTGCCCGCTACGTCACACGACTACGCAGTTTTGCAAAAGGCAACAACTACAAGCTTGGAGAATACATATTTGACCAGCATTTGTCATAAATGATGTCGGATACACCCCTTCTTACCTCAGCTTGTAGAGTCAAATCCGGATATATTTCAAACAGAAAGACAGAACAACTAGTACAGTGCAGAGAACATTTCTTTCAGTATTAAAATTGCAGCTTTATTGTAAATATTGTCATGCTATTAATGGTTTAGTTTCATGTTGTTATCGTACTAGCTCCCAACATTCAAGAGCATCTATGTGATCATTCGGTAGTACATCCTTGATATCACACAAACACACGCACGCACGCACTAACAAACACACACACAAACAAGCACGCACGCATCAACAAATACGTACGCACCAATACACACGTACCAGCACACACACACACACACACACACACATATATATATATATATATATATATATATATATATATATATATATATATATATATATATATATATATATACTGTCTTATTTGGCCTTACTGTGCACTTTACATGATGCTGATAGACTTAATTAATACTGTAGTTATCATTAGGAAGCCGCGGTGATGCGGTAATTAGTACGCTTGCCTGCCGGCCGGTGGTATATGTTCGAATTCCCATCGAGGCGGAGCTGTTTTAAGGGAAAAACATTGACTTGGTCTCTCAGGTCCAAGCAGCTTCTTGGTGGCCATGGAAATATTCTCGGGACTAAAGGCCATCGGAGTGATAATAATCACATCACCCTTCGAGTGTCGATTGGCTATAAACATACAGGGCACCATATATCTAATACACCCCATGGAGTGGAAAATGATTTTGCTTACTTTACTTGTACTTACATTCTCGTAATTACCTTGAATGTATCAGAGACCTTGAAACAGGCTCACTTTTTGAACTTCCAGAAATCTACTGCACTAATGTCAACTTTTGTTTCAACCACATATTGTTCCTTGAGCCACACAGCTACAACATTATAAATGTTTGCTGTGTGTGACATGAACAATTGTATCTGCATTTGTTCTTTCTATTAAACGTATTTATAAAATACACTGACTTCTTTTGCAAATAATGTGTGAGCATGTTAAACATGAGAAACCGCCACATTCGTAAATTGCTTGCTTGGCTTACACATGTAGCGGAGCGGGTTTAATGTTGCCCAGTTCATGATCTAGGTAGAGTTTAGGGTTACAGTGTAGACTAGTATTAGTAGTCTCTGTCCAAGTCATGGGATAAACATACTTTTGCCCCGTCCGACAAATGGACAAGCGAAAAAGCCAGATAAAGGAGTTAGCACAAGGTTATCCATAACACAAAATAGAAAATTTAATTAACTATATTCAGGGCCGGATTTAGACTTAATAAGGCCCTAAGCTATTTGAAATATGGGGCCCTTTATAAGTCCAGATATTCTATGTCAGTGACAAATATGATTTTCGGATACCTAGAGGGTTAAACTGAAATACAATTAAGAAGTATATTGATAGTGAAATAATAAATCTTTAACTTAAAATCATTTTTATTCATAACAAACTTAAAAATGCAAGCTCTGGTAAAAAGAAACAAAAGTTCTTTTAAAAGGCACAATTTACAAAGGCTTATTATCTAATCTCTTGAAACATGTTATAAGAATTAAGGAATTATATTAAACTAAAATATTTTCTTTCTTGCCTTTGCCAGAGCAAAGTCACTGATGACATCATCAAATGATAAACTGCGTAGTTTGTCGCTTTCTATGCACATGAGACTGAGGGAACATAATTTATCTTGAGTCATTGTTGTTCTAAATTCATTTTTTTATCCTCTTCAGCTGAGAAAAAGATTATTCTCCAGAGCAATTTTCAACCATCATACTAAGAAACAATCTCAAAATTGCTTCTACATTAGGGAATGCTGATTGGACACGATCGTTAAATATTACCCTATACAGATCCTGATGTGTCAGACTATCTTGTTCCGCTGAACTATGGGCTTGACTATGTCTAACATATTGATGAAAATGCTTGACTTCTCCTACAAGATTCATGTCCACATCTTCAGGATATGTTTGGCATAAAGCACTAACTCCTTCATGAATATCTTCTTCTGTAGCTTCTAGTTTTGTTAAGAATTAAAACTTTTTTGCAGCATAATTGTATACTGAGGCCCTCTGTGCCAGACTTGACTCTAATGCATCCATCACAGGTATAAATGTTTTGATTCTGAACTTGTCTCTTGGCTCAAGGTTCACTAAAGCACCATCTTCATCATCATTGATATGCCTTCTTCTATATCTTCTTTTCTTGTAATCAACATCAGGCAATTTTTTCTTTGCTTCTTCTTCAAAATGATCGAAAATATCCCTGGAACCTTTAACAAAATCCGAAAGTGAAGCATACAATTTCCTACATACATCTAGACTAATTTGGGGGTCTTGCAGTGATTGACTAGTCTTGTGAAATTCATCTAGCAAGTAACTCCACAAACATAACAATACCATAAATTCAAACTCCTCTATTTTATTCAAAATGTTTATGGCTTGATTTCTTGTTTCGCCTTTCTCTGTAGTATCAATATGCAGCTGATGCAATGCAGAAATTATTCCATCATAACTATCAAGTATTGCACTTGTGGCCATTGAATGTGCTTCCCATCTAGTCTTTGACAAAGACTTTGGAACTGTTGAATCATCTTTGAAGAATGACAACAGTACTGCCCATCTATGTGTAGATGATGAAAAGAAATTATATATTTCTTGAACAATTCCAAAAAAGTTTACTGCCTCTAAACAACAGTCTACTGCTGCTCTACCAACAAGATTCATGGAATGACCAGCACATGGAATATACATAGCATACTTGTTAATCTTCAATATTATTTCTTGCATACCCTTGTATTTGCCAGACATATTGACAGCATTATCATATGACTGGCCTCGACACTTACTAAAATCTATTTTGCACTCTTTTGTAAGGTAGTTGTGCACCATCTTAGCCATACTTTCCCCTGTGTGGCTACCCATCTCTAGGAAAGTTAGAAAACGTTCAATAGGGAGCCCATCATCTGGTGAAACATACCTCACAATAACAGTGAGCTGATCAATATGGGTCCGGTCTGGAGTTGAATCTACACATAAACTGAAGTACCCTGCAGTTCTTAAATCATCCAAGATTGAGTCTCTTACTTTATGTGCCATAATTTGGATAAATTCATCACATATTGTTTTAGAAAGATAATATGTGACACCTGATCCTTTATTCCTAAATTTTTGTATATGGCTTGCTAGAAAAGGATCAAATTTGCTATAAGTTCGAGTAATCCAAGGAAATTGCCATTGTGAGGAGAACCAAATGTTTCCTTATCTCCTCTGAAAGGTAAACCACGCTCTGCCATAGTAATTATGGCTGCCACAACTCGTTCAAGAACATTTTTCCAGTACTGCCGTTTATTATTTATCTGTTCTGCTAGCTGGCAGTCAATTGTTGAGCCACGTTTTCTTGTAAGATATGTTACCGAAGCTGTTCTATGGTCTACAGAGTTTTCATGACTTTGAACTAAATAGGTGTTGCGCCAATCACAAAATCCATCGGATGATAATGGTGTAGAAGAATTTGAAAAGAGTTTACACACGAAACAGTATACACGACCAGTTGCTGGCGAATATACTAACCATTCTCTGTAATATTTTTCACCATTAGCCCGTTTGGGATAGAACAAGCTTTTAGAGCAATATCTGTCTTGGTTTGCAAAAAGCTTCTTTGATTTTTCAAATGAACCATTTGAGTGCTGACATTCTGACGGACCTTTTTCTACCCAGTATAAAATCTCATCTTTACTTAAATCACCCCATGCCCCAACATCATTCTGTTTGTTTTTTGATGCTGAATCTTCTGTGCTTGTACTACTCTCTGGTTTATTAATCTTAATATTTGTTGCTTCATTCGTTGAAGTAGCTTCTATACAACTAGATGTACCAGGCTCTGTATCAGGAATAGGGTGAATATCCTGTGACTGACTCACTGTGGTAGAGGCTTTTGGTTCATCAGGCCCCTTATCTATCTTTGTTAAGAAACTATCTAATTTTGTTATCTTGCTAAGCTCTTCTTCAGCTCTCTGCTTCTTTTTCCTCTTTTGAGCTCCACTTTTATAACTTCTGGTTGACATCTTGCAAACTGTGGGCAGACAAATCAACAATGGTTCCGCCACGTCACATGAATAAAAATTATTAAATCAACAACACAAATTATCTGTAGAAATTATTTGATATTTTGTATATTATGATTCTACATCTCCAGTGTTTCAATAAAAACAGACACTAGTGTGATATTATATGCTGGAATGCCGCCATTGTGAATTTTCCCGATTGTAAAGATGTAACCAGGTGGTCTCACAAAATATTTTTTCCCACACCTCTGCATAACGAATCTTGCTAGAACCTCTATAATTGTGTGCAAAAACGGACACAGCATTCATAAATGCACAATAAAGTATAACTCTCTTGATAAGACATTTATCAATACAAATAAAACAGTGAACCAGTCAATTAAATTTCAGCAATGGACGATGGACAAGTTTGAAAACTGACTTGACTTTCATAAATTTTAAGTCATGTAGCAAGATGAACAATAAATACAATAAATATAAAGCAACAAAATAAATATGTAATAGAATTTAAACGTATATTGATATTTTGTTTAACTTGATGATTGTAAATCTTCTTGTTTATTAAAAAAAGCAGACACCAATCCAATATGCCGCGATTCCGACATTATGAATTTAATAAGAGTACACACCACGACCGTGCTCACAAAATTTTTTTATTCTATGTCTTCTGCATAACGAATATTGTTGAAACTCAACATTTATATGTAAAATTGGATGCGCAGTGCGCAGTTCAAAAATGCAGGTTAAATTAGCTTACCTTTGACAATAAACAAGCCAAATTATAAACTTCCTTACCTTTGTCAAACAGTGGAAAATATTCTTCAAACAATTAACTTGCAATAGCTTTCAAGCATGCAGGACTGAAGAATAACCTTTTGACCCCTCGTTAAAGTTGTCATTCGCGATTTTCATAAAAACAGTTTCGTATTTATCCAATAGGAAACACGACAGGGTTATTTTCGTATACTGCACTTCGTCCTCCGTTAGCAACGAAATCGCTAATAATACTGCAGTATATTTAAGTATAATATATGACAATTGCTCACTCGGACAATATTTTTGGGGCCCCCCACTTTCTTGAGGGCTCTAAGCTATAGCTTGTTTAGCTTATACGTAAATCCTGCACTGTATATTATGCAGCACGTTTAGTTAACTATATTATGTAGCACATATACTGGTGCTATACTCGCTGAATCATTAAGCAATATTAAGAGTCTATATCATCACACCCTCAAACAAATTAAAATAAATTAGCCTAGAACACGAGTTATGGACCATGTCACAGTCAATCCAGAAGAAAATCGGGGCTTTAAAACTGAAATATTAGAGACACTTTCTGGGAATAACGTGGGCCAAGAAGCAGAAACATACTGACATTGTTCAAGATGTGAGCACCGTTGAAAGCTAGCTCATGTAGAGCACCATGTCTTGGAAAGCTAGCTCATGGAGAGCACCATGTCTTGGAAAGCTAGCTCATAAAGAGCACCATGTCTTGGAAAGCTAGCTCATAGAGAGCACCATGTCTTGGAAAGCTAGCTCATAGAGAGCACCATGTCTTGGAAAGCCAGCTGATGGAGAGCACCATGCCTTGGAAAGCTAGCTCATAGAGAGCACCATGCCTTGGAAAGCCAGCTGATGGAGAGCACCATGCCTTGGAAAGCTAGCTCATAGAGAGCACCATGCCTTGGAAAGCCAGCTGATGGAGAGCACCATGCCTTGGAAAGCTAGCTCATAGAGAGCACCATGCCTTGGAAAGCCAGCTGATGGAGAGCACCATGCCTTGGAAAGCTAGCTCATAGAGAGCACCATGCCTTGGAAAGCCAGCTGATGGAGAGCACCATGTCTTGGAAAGCTAGCTCATAGAGAGCACCATGCCTTGGAAAGCCAGCTGATGGAGAGCACCATGTCTTGGAAAGCTAGCTCATAGAGAGCACCATGTCTTGGAAAGCTAGCTCATAGAGAGCACAATGTCTTGGAAAGCCAGCTCATGGAGAGCACCATGTCTTGGAAAGCTAGCTCATAGAGAGCACCATGCCTTGAAAAGCCAGCTGATGGAGAGCACCATGTCTTGGAAAGCTAGCTCATAGAGAGCACCATGCCTTGGAAAGCCAGCTGATGGAGAGCAACATGCCTTGGAAAGCTAGCGCATAGAGAGCACAATGCCTTGGAAAGCCAGCTGATGGAGAGCATCATGCCTTGGAAAGCTAGCTCATAGAGAGCACCATGCCTGGGAAAGCCAGCTGATGGAGAGCACCATGCCTTGGAAAGCTAGCTCATAGAGAGCACCATGCCTTGGAAAGCCAGCTGATGGAGAGCACCATGCCTTGGAAAGCTAGCTCATAGAGAGCACCATGCCTTGGAAAGCTAGCTCATAGAGAGCACCGTGCCTTGGAAAGCTAGCTCATGGAGAGCACCATGCCTTGGAAAGCTAGCTCATAGAGAGCACCATGTCTTGGAAAGCTAGCTAATAGAGAGCACCATGCCTTGGAAAGCCAGCTCATGGAGAGCACCATGCCTTGGAAAGCTAGCTCATGGAGAGCACAATGCCTTGGAAAGCTAGCTCATAGAGAGCACCATGCCTTGGAAAGCTAGCTCATAGAGAGCACCATGTCTTGGAAAGCTAGCTCATAGAGAGCACCATGCCTTGGAAAGCTAGCTCATAGAGAGCACCATGTCTTGGAAAGCTAGCTCATAGACAGCACCATGCCTTGGAAAGCCAGCTCATAGAGAGCACCATGCCTTGGAAAGCTAGCTGATGGAGAGCACCATGCCTTGGGAAGCTAGCTCATAGACAGCACCATGCCTTGGAAACTGGAGTGCTTTGGTCCCATGAAACGTCACAGTGGTTTGGATAGGACAGGGATGGAAGGCGTGGTTTCCGGAAGGAGAGACACAGGTTGACCAGCAGGAAGATGGACACAGGATCTTGCAGACATCTTGGACATGGGGGTGCATGAAGCAACGAGACTGTCAGCCGATCTAAGAGTCCTTTCAGCGGACCGAGGTGATAGTGGCCTTCTGCACAATACCTCCTGCACAATGATGATACATGTCGTGGTAGCGTAGTGGCCGGCTCGGTGGTCATGTGTTCGAATCCGCGTCGGGGATGAAATTTAAAACAGATATTGGCTTCCAGATCGACCCAGCCTAAAATTGGTACAATGACATGTCTTGGGAGGTAAAGGCGGCCGGTGTGAGTGAGTAACCACGTTACCCACCGAGTGTTGATTGGTCTATAACAAATATGGATCTAGCACCATATGCCCAGTAGCCTGTACAAGGGTCCTTAGTTAGTCGACAGATCATCCTCATTGCACATCGAACCATTCAGTCCATAAGTGCTTGGATCCCCTCCTCAGTAAATCCCGATTTGTTAATCTTCTTTGGCTTCCTGCATAGTGTTCTTGTCTGGACACACCTCTTGTAACTTGCTGCTCTCGCAGTCTTACGATATTTTTAGATTCACAGTCATCACTTGGTTCTTGCAAACGTCTTACTTCTCGTAGAGCATTCAGTATATCAGTCTGGTCCATGGCTCGTCCGCCCTCCACAGTAGCCTTACCTGTAAGCCTGTAAGCCTGCACATTTCCTTGTATACTCGCATGTCCTGGCACGAACATTAAACTAATCTTTGCCAGCCGTGTCCGCCCCAGAGACACAAAAATAATTTTCTTCGGATCCAACCAATCTCTATCTTCCTGAACATAATCACTGAGTCATTAAGGAAGCTGTCTTTGTCTCGAGCCATGTTATTGCTTTACTTACTGCCATGACTTCCATAGTCAGACTACTTGTGGTCAAGCAAAAAGAAACCAGAATCTTCCTTCACAATTCTCCCTCCAGCCTGAGCCTTAAAAGCCCACTTTTCAGTCGTCGAACGACCGACCCATATGTGTCAATGGCAGTATCACTCTCTAAATAATTCTCGAAGATCAAAGCTTGTACTTCCGCCTCCACAGCAGACGGATTGTCTTGTCTGCATTTTCTGTCTAGTTGGATGCAAACTGGGTCTTCTACTTAATGATGATGCATATTAAATCATATTAAAAGGCTAGCAAACAACCACGTAATCCGTTACAACACATGTTGACAATATATGGATAGAAACGGAAGTCATTGCACACTTGAGAGTCACTTGTTTCTCATGTTCCCTATCCAAAATAACCCCCGCTGCAAATGTCACTTGTCTGAAGTTACTGTTGAGCATATTCTAGACCAAGAAATAATGAGGCCGAATAATTGCTTCATCGTCGTCTTCATCTTTTGCTATTTCCTGCAGCTCCATCCATGCCCCCCTCCCCCCAAATATTATTCACCTCACTCTGTAATTCTCTTCTCCATAGGTTCCAGACAAGAGAGTGTCTAGTTATATTGCCCTCAGGTTTTTTCAGTGTGTGTTCTATCTCTGTCCAGGGCTAGCGTCTTTTCCTCACCTCCTGATTCACTAGAATTTGTTTAGTTCTGTCCATGAGCTCCACATTGGCTATTCTGCCATACCATTTAGTGCCTCTGTTCTGCACGTGCACCAATTAGTGCATGTTTGTAGTTGATTAGTAATTATTTTAGTTGTTTCAATGTTTCTGACCCATACAGTAGTTTGAATAACGAAGGTACAAACCATAGAATATACTATGTATTGCGTGGCATATTTCGTTGCGTCTTCTCTGGTATATACTGCAGAATTCACATAACACATAGTAAAATAACTAGAAACATCCTTCAAGATGAAATATACACATGTTCGCACAGTAATGTTAATTGTCTACCACGGTAATTTTAAACTGACTATCATGTCTTTCTGTTTGCACAAACCTGGTCGATGTAGATTAATCATGATGGCTTCTGCAAACTTTAAAAAGCGACTATTATGTGTATTAAACAACACGCGAAAAGCTCTGTCTCTATCAATTACATGGCCGGTTTCCAAGACGTGCCGTGCAATGGACGACGCCGGAAGTTAGTAATTGTGGTGTGTCGGCCTTCCCATGATCCCATCGCCTGTGTGTATTATCTTGCCAATCCAGCTGAGTATATGTTCAACAACCCTGCTGTGTAACTGCCGCTCTGTTCTGCCGATGTAGGTAGACTCGCACTGCTTGTGAATTGGTAAATGCAGTTGGATGTGGCGTACAGGGGCAGGTTATTTTCCTGCTGATTTAACATTGGAGTAAAAAAAAAATTATAAGTTTGGTGCTAACTTTTAATTTTCTTTGTCTTCCACAACTTTCCTAGTGCCATGAAAGCTCCTCTTGCCTTTTGCATTCTTATTTTAATACCTCTATCTGTTAAACCATGTTTGTTTACATTGCTTCCCAAATACGAAGGAATGTCATTAAGTAACAGGAATTTTACGAATACATTTTTTTTTTAAAACACAAGTGCGAACCATACATTGTGTGTGTGTTATTTCTCAACATAGATTCCCCTGCCTGGCAACACACTTAGCCCTCCTGTCCACTATCTTAAACCAATTTCGCACCATCTCCATGATCTCGTTGTCATCTGCAAACCACTGACCCCGCCGATGTTTTTTCAACGGTCCGACAAGTGAAATCCGATGACGCCAAGTCTGGACAGTATGCTAGATGTTTCAAGATCTAAAATTTCAGAGCATGATGTATCCCCTGTATGCTCAGCTGTATGAGGGAGTTCGTTGTCGTGCAGCAAAATACTAATTTTAAGATAAGTCTTGGCGGTTTGATTCTATCACGGATTCAGTTTGTTCACTAGTATGTCACTGTATCGAACACTAGTCACAATTTCGCCGTTTTCCTGGAAATGTACCAAAATAAGGCTCATGATATCTCAACAGATGGTGATCATGACTTTTCCAGCGGATTCTTGCGTCTTAATTGTTTTCTTAACCATAAAAAAGGGTGGTTCCACTGCATCGACTGCTTCTTACTCTCTGATATGTAAGAATTCCCCCAAGACTCGTCCTTGTCACATCTATTTCTCGAGCATGACGATACAAATGTTCTCGACAAATCTCTGCTGTGCACGTTGGTAATAGTTGGAAAGTTGTCGTATGACTCATCTGCTACACACTTTCTGGTAACCGAGGTCATCATGGACAATTTTGTACGTAGCATGGTGACTCATGTTGAAATCCACGACTATTTCACCAATAGTTAGTCATCTGTTGTCATGGACGTTTTTTTTTTTTTTTTTTGCATATCCTTTACAGGACATCGCTGTCAACACCAGCATCTTTCAGCTGCATGTTGATTTCTTGGCAAGATTACGCTCAGTAGTTTGTCATTGCTTTCTGAGCGGCCGGCTCACATATCCCGTAAGTTACCGATGCGATTCGAACCACTGCTGATTCTCACCGTTATCACGTTACCCACGAGAGTATACGAGATTACGGAGAAAAGTCATAACCTCTAAGCCACGAAGCCGGCTTGTCATGGACTAGCTGGTCAATTTACCCTTTCACTGTGTTAGTTGTCATACTTGCAGGTCCCCTCCTTCGCGGTTCATTAATGACGTTTTGTCTCCAATTTGGAAATGTTTCTATCCATTCATACACTCTCTCCTGACTCCAGCAACTGTCTCCTTACTGAATCACCATTCTTCTGAAGATTTCTATCAAGAATACAATTCAGTCTACCGCAGAAGAATGTCTCGGTGTGTTAACCACGCATAGAAAGAACAGATGGTTCAATCAAAAATGTGAAGAAGCAGTCATTAGGAAGAAGAATGCCAGACATGTATGGTTAAATGACATCAATAACATCCAAAAGGAAGAGCATTATAGAAATGAATGTAAAGAGGTTACAAAAATAGTCAGACAGCAGAAGCGAGAATATATGAGTAATATAATCAAAGATATGAGACTAATCACCAGAAAAATGAATCCAGAAAATTTTTTAAAGAACTGAAGTCAATGAAACGAGGGCACCAACAAAACACATATGGTTTAAAAGACAAAAATGGGAATATGATAAATACCAATGAGGAAATGTGCAACACGTGGAAAGAATATTTTATTGAATTACTAAATTGTGAAGCTCCAAGTAACATTTTCTCACAGGAAGAGGTTCTAACATGCGAACCACAAATTGAAGAACCTACATTTGAAGAAATCCTATATGTAATCACACGACTTAAAAACAATAAGGCAACTGGGACTGATGGAATTGCTGCTGAATTTATAAAGGCAGGTGGCCATGCATTACATCTAAAGCTATACGAACTAATAATAAAAATCTGGAGGACAGAAGAATTACCCCATGACTGGAAAGAGTCATTATTGATACCTATCTTTAAGAAAGGAGACAAGTTCCAATGTGGAAATTATAGAGGAATATCACTACTGTACACAAGCTATAAGATACTATCCGCAGTATTACTAAATAGACTAAAACCATATTCAGAAGACATATTAGGTGACTACCAGGCGGGTTTTAGACAAAACAGATCAACAATAGATCAGATATTTATCTTACGACAAATAGCCGAGAAACATTGGGAATATAAAAGAGATCTCCATAACATTTTTGTGGATTTTAAAAAGGCTTATGATAGTGTCCATAGGAATAGTCTATGGAATGCTATGCAGGAATTTGGAATACCAAGGAAGTTAATCAACATGACCAGACTATGCATGGAAGATACTTATAATATAGTAACATATAAAGGCAGGAAATCAGACCCCTTCCAAATAACATCTGGCTTGAAACAGGGTGATGCACTATCGCCGCTACTCTTCAATCTGGCTCTAGAGAAAGTTGTAAGGAAGGTAAAGGAGGAATGTGATATTGGAGGAACATCCAAGCTGCTTGGTTATGCAGATGATATAGATATTATAGGGCAAAGTGAACAAAAGACATTGGAAATATTGACTCACTTAAAGGAAAAAGCCCAACAGATGGGGCTGGTTATCAACCAAGATAAGACAGAATATATGGTAATTTCAAGAGACGGAATGGCTAGAAACTCTGGCCACATACAAATAGATAATATGACCATTAAAAGAACGGAAACATACAAATACCTGGGTACGATCTTCAACTGCTCCAACATCATAAGGGAAGAAATACAAACTAGAATCAATTCTGGAAATAAGATATACTATGCACTACAACATCTACTAAAATCAAAGGCGCTATCTCGTAACACCAAAATCACAATATACAAAACACTGATCAGACCAGTTGTGCTGTATGGCTCTGAAACCTGGAGTACAACGAAAGGAGACGAAGCCTTGTTACAAACCTTTGAGAACAAAATTTTAAGACGCATCTTTGGACCCATTAGGGATACACAAAGTGGAGAGTGGAAAAGAAGAAGTAACAAAGACATTTATGATCTGTTTAGGTCCCCGCTAATCACTGGTATCATGAAGGCTAATAGACTACAATGGCTGGGGCATATAGAAAGAATGGAAGATAATAGGGAAACAAAACTCGCTTACACTCAGGAAATAAATGACCGTAGACCCCGAGGTAGACCAAGAAGGCGGTGGAGAGATAATACATGTACAGACCTACAAGCACTTGGAATCAACGACTGGCAAGAGAAGGTCCACCAGAGAGACGAATGGAGACGGATTGTATTTGCAGCAAAGAACCTCAATGGCTCGGAACGCTGAAGAAGAAGAAGATATATATATATATATATATATATATATATATATATATATATATATATATATATATATATATATATATATATATATATATATATATATATATATATATATAATGCCTCGTTGTTCTGTCACGGTAAATGCCAATAATGGGGCAGCCAGTTTGTAATCTCTATTCGGCATACACAAACTGCTTGATAGATCCTCATGACCCCTACATGTGGTATCACTTAAGAACCGCTCTGTGTCCTGAAATAAGATTTTCTGTTGTCCTTACTCTTCCAAGCACTTTATTTTTAAAATGCTGTTACTTAACGACTTTCCCTCGATGTGTATGATTCCGCCTCTTGAAGTGAGGTCTCACCAAGTGTGATCGGGATTTTATTTACTTGGTTTAAATGCATTACAAACAACCCATAGGCGCTAATGTTAACATGACTGACGATGTGATTTACACAGATAGCTCGATACTTCATGACAAAAAGTCAGCATGCGGATTTTTTAGCAGCTGTCTGAGGAGGGATCATTGCTGAACAGAATGGACCACACAAGACAACAACCTCCAGTATGAGAATAGAAATATCTATCTGCAAACTTGTTCACCAGGTCCGTCATTGCACCTGATTCTGAGTTTATGCTTCGAGAAATGAGTTAATATCTGAACTGGGATGGTAGCGTGAATCATCTGCAGCATCCGCCGTTTCGGAGAATGGATTGCGTTGTTCATGCAGGCATGCAGGGCAAGGTTGGAGCTCGTTCTGTTGATTTCGTTGAGAACATAAGCTTCGGAGAATGGGTTACCTTGTTCATGCAGACACGAAGGGCAAGGAGAAAACTGATTACGTTGATTTCGGTGGGAATATAAGCTACAGAGAGTTGCTTGTCTTGTTCATGCAGGCACGCAGGGTTAGGGCAGGACTCACTCTGTTGATTTCATTGGGAACATAAGCTACGGGGAATGGACTGCCTTGTTCATGCAGGCATGCGGGTCAAGGATGGAGCTCATTCTGTTGGTTTCGTTGGGAACATAAGCTTCGGAGAATGGATTGCCTTGTTCATGCAGATAGGAAGGGCAAGGAGAGAACTGATTATGTTGATTTCGTTGGGAACATAAGCTTTGGAGAGTGGATTGCCTTGTTAATGCAGGCACGCAGGTTAAGGAGAGAAATGATTCTGTAGAAGGCCCATCTGTGGTGGGAACATAATCAATGAATGAGAAGATAGTGCTATCATTACATGGACGTTGTCGGAAATGAACAACCACGATCGACATCACAGCGCTCGGGTCATGTCCATGTGTGCTCCGTCTCCCATAGAAGATATCCAAGAAATTCAACTGAACAAGGCAGTCACCATAACAGACTTGCAGTCAATGCATCGGAAGATATACAAGAAATTCAACTGAATAAGGCAGTCACCATAACAGACTTGCACTCAATGCATCGAAAGATATACAAGCGATTCAGCTGAATAAGGCAGTCACCATAACAGACTTGCATTCAATGCATCGAAAGATATACAAGAAATTCAACTGAACAAGGCAGTCACCATAACAGAACTGCAGTCAATGCATCGGAAGATATACAAGAAATTCAACTGAATAAGGCAGTCACCATAACAGACTTGCACTCAATGCATCGAAAGATATACAAGCGATTCAGCTGAATAAGGCAGTCACCATAACAGACTTGCATTCAATGCTTCGGAAGGTTCAGCCTGAATATTTCTGGACTGAATAGCAAACACGCAGTCTTCACACCTACTAGAGCATAAATTCAAGAACTGATACGTCACTCGTTGAGCACATCTTCTGAAAACCTACTACACATATGTTCATATGTATTGTTAATTTCATATATGTGGCCAATGCAGTATGGCCGACCGGCAGAGCAGGATACGAGAGAATGCATAACACTGTTGAGAAGCATTCACCTTAATTTCTGAAAATAGGACATGTATTGAACAGAACAGTGTATAGTAAAGCGAATAAAAACTCCACAGGGGAGGTTTGTGAGATCAGTTTGAAATCACCACCATCATGTGCTATGCAAACAGGCGTAGGCGTCCATGTCTCTTCGCAAATCTCGGTCCTTGGTGTTCTGGATCAATTCTACCGATGTTACTCCTCCATGGGATAGTCTTAGACCATCCTGCATCATCTCTCTCGTCTGCCTCTTCCACCGCTGGTTTGTCCAACTGCCACCATGTTTGCAGTTGCCCTCTTCACATTACATGACCAAAGCATACCGTCTCTGTCTTATAGTTCGTTTGAAATACCAAAGTAAAACATACACATTTGTGCAAACTGTATCAAGGCATATATGTGTAGACACGGCAACAAAAAAAAAGTATTAATTGTAGTTGTAAGCATCGTAAAGAACTCTGTAAACCCATTAGACATGTATTGCCCATATTTAAATTGACCAATCGGTGAGTGACATGGTCAGTTTCACGCCAGCAGTTTTTGCTTCCCAGGCTATTTACTGGTACTGATTTTAAGCCATGGCGCCCTGGGAGCTCAGGTCAATTTTAAAAATCCGATACGAGACGGACTCGAACCCAGTATCTCCGAAATAACAAACAAGCGTCTAGTCATTAAGCTACTGCGGTTCCCGATGTTAGTTATAGGAAGCTACAATATAAACAGGTATAGGGGAGCTAACTGTATCAGAAGTATCCACAATTGATGCGGCAGGTACGATAGTAATTGTTCAGATGCAGGCTAGAGAACAGGAAAATGGTGAACTGTCTGAGCCCTTTCCTGTCACCAATGGAGTGAAGCAAGGCTGTGTCCTGGCACCAATACTATTCAGCCTCATGTTTTCAGCTATGCTGACGAATGCCTTCGAAAACAACGACATTGGAATAGACATCAACTACTGCACTGATGGAAAGTTGTTCAATCTCAATAGGCTGAAAGCTAATACGAAAACTACCAGCGACACCGTCAGAGAGCTCCTGTTTGCTGATGATTGCGCTCTATATGCCAACTCAGAGCAGACATGCAACACAATGTTTCAGCTTTCTCATATGCCTGTGCCAACTTTGGGCTCAATATCAACTTAGTGAAGACTGTAGTTATGTATCAGTCAGTTCCAGGGATTAACCACACCGTGCCGAATATCAAAGTGAATAGTCATAGACTAAGTGTTGTGGTCAAATTCACCTATCTTGGCAGCGCTGTGTCCCAAGCTGCCACAATTGATGACGAAGTGAATGCAAGAATCTCCAAGGCCAGCGTGGCCTTTGGTAGACTGTACACGAATGTGTGGGACAGAAATGCAATAAGCCTGCAAACAAAGCTGAAAGTATACAAATCAGTCGTATTATCCACACTTCTATGGCTTGTGAAATCTGGACTATTTACCAGCGACACGCTGCGAAATTAAACCACTTCCACACAGTCTACCTTAGGAAGCTATTGGAGATTAAATGGCAAGACAAGATCCCAGTCACTGAAGTCCTAGAAAGAGCGTCCATGCCCACTATCCACACTCTACTAATGAAGAATCAGATTCGCTGGGCTGGTCACTTGACTCGCATGCCAGATCGCAGGCTCCCTAAACGAATTTTTCACGGTGAGCTGCGTTGTGGTAAATGCTCCCAAGGCGGTCAGAGAAAACGCTTTAAAGACACACTGAAGATCTCACTAAAAGCTTTTGGAATTCATTACGACACTTGGGAGACTGCTGCAAAAGACCGAAATTCGTGGCGTACATCATTACACAAGGATGCAGTCACTTATGAAGCAAACAGTACTGCAAGAGCTGTGAGGAAAAAAAGGCTGGACAGAAAAATCACTGCATGAGATCCTTCTCTCAGAATGTCAAGCATTCTTTGCCCACATTGTTAAAGAACATTTCGAGCCAAAACAGGCCTTACCAGCCATCTTAGAATTCACGGCTCCATACTTTCAACCTCAATGGATGAAGTGAACGGTCATCATCATTCTTGATGGACAAACAAAATGACATGATAATTGTTCAGATATCTGGACTGGTTTGGTTTTCAAGGAATCACCTTCATTGTACACATATACTGCCATTAGTGCCCCAATCTTCTCCTATAGATTACATTAGGAGAATCTCAGCACAACGTACGATCTCCGAGGGTCCCATTGCAAGTACACCAGAATCCCACACGCTATCATTATGATGATAATTGTTCAGATATCTGGACTGGTTTGGTTTTCAAGGAATCACCTTCATTGTACACATATACTGCCATTAGTGCCCGAATCTTCTCCTATAGATTACATTAGAAGAATCTCAGCACAACTTACGATCTCCGAGGGTCCCATTGCAAGTACACCAGAATCCCACACGCTATCATTATTTTTCTGGGTTGGTTTTCTAATTGCTACATTTTGCGAGGGTGACGGTCTATTTGGCCTGCACTTCTCAGTTTAAAGAGTTTTAAACGTGCACACGGGTTTACCCGGTTTATTATCCAGATCCGAGAAAGCAAAGAGTCCGATTCACTACTGCAGGATTGAAGATAGATGTGTGCACTATTTTCAGATTCCAGTAAAATCCAGTAAAAAAAAAGATGTGTAAAATCCACAGTTTAGTTCGTTCGAACCCCATTTACATGACTCAGAGGCGACGTTGCAACTCTAAGCCACTAGAGGGTATTAACGATATACGCGAACAGACAGCGCCAATGTCCAGCCAGCACTCAGCATGGCAGATAGTGCAAGTATATACGTGGACGGACAGCGCCAATGTCCAGCCAGCACTCAGCCTGGCAGACAGCGCAAGTATATATGCGAACAGACAGCGCCAATGTCCAGCCAGCATTCAGCCTGGCAGACAGTGCAAGGATTTCCGCGAACAGACAGCGCCAATGTCCAGCCAGCACTCAGCCTGGCAGACAGTGCCTGGAAGGCTCGGGACAGAAACTGTTGGAGATCAGGCAGGTCGGCATAGCCTTGTGGATCATTGCGTTCGTTCTTAAACTTCACGTGTGCTGATGCCGAGGTAGCGAGTTTAACCCCTACACCGGTCAGTTGGAATAAACATGTTGACCTCTCGTCCTTGACTTGGGGACGTAAATTACAAGTACCTATGAAGTCGGAATGGGTTTGTATGATGGCGAGGGACACTGGTAATAGGGATAGCTATGCCACACGCAAATATCAGTCCAGCGCACTAGAAGTAGTAACACGTGGGTGGACTACGCTTGAGTTCAAAGCAACAACGACAAAAGGTCCAACCTACGCTATGGAAACACATGTGGATGATGATGATGATGATGATGATGATGATGATGATGATGGTGATGATGATGATGGTGATGATGATGATGGTGATGATGATGATGATGATGATGATGATGATGATGATGATGATGATGATGATGATGATGATGATGATGATGATGATGATAACTACAACTGAGGACAGTGATACCAATTCCATGTAGCAGTCGAAGTTTGTCCTGGCTGGTATGGCTCAGCAGTTGACCCTGCATCGTGAAATCTATATCACATGTTTCATCACTATGCAGTGGGTACTTTGACCGCCGATATGATTCTCAATCTCGTTTGAGCTCGTCAGTAGTGCATATCCCTGATTGACCCGGGATCGAACCCCGGATCATTGGCACTCGAGTCTAGTACTTCCAATCTGACGTGGACAAGGCCCAGGGTTCGTGTTGGAGTACGATCAGCGTTGCCAGTAGTGGGTTGTGCTCAATCTTCAAACCTAAAATCCCGAAACAACCAAATAAATGGATTCTCAATCTTTTTTAGTTCCACTGTCTTAAGCACTTTTATGCTCAATGTGTCTCCAATGTCTTATATTCGTGATCACAAGATGAAGTAATAGCTCTGGGGCGGCAGCAGTTAAAGTAATAACATGGATTGAAACATTTACAATAACAAGAACAATATGGGTCAAATTTTCAGATACTGCCTATAGTAGTACCTTGTGGTGTAAGACGGGGATTTTGAGCCTGAGGAATTAAGTCCATCTGGCCAGTGCAGTCGCCGCGAACTGTGCTGCTTAGGGTTGTCTATTTTCCCCCGCACACCTTACCAAGGATTTGGACCCGGGTCACTCAAAGTAGAACCCGGCATTCTTAACCACTCAACCAGCCGCTCCAATATGGGTAGAGGTTATTAATGCGTAAAACAGTGTGTCAAGTAAATTGACCGTTTAAAGAAAATGATAACAGATGACTGTAAATTGGCTTGATATATGGCTGCGTTAGCGTCATAGCTTGGCTTAACTTCATTGATTCTATGTCGAAGGATAATACTTCACCAAATGTGACCTCCCATTTAGACAGAAGGACGATATATCGCTATATCAGTGTCGTCGTCTTATTTTGCTTCATGGCATCTTTCGCAATTGCAAGCCCAGTGAACGAAAATTTACATTTAATACCGGTCCATTCGACTATGTACCATGTTTGGTCCAAACATTTTGTTTCGCACTGAATCAGTTAAGACACTTTACATAGATTTTTAGTGAGCTACTGTGTATGTGGGAAGGTATGAGTTTGAATCCTACAGTATACTATTTGTAAGCCAATCAGGGACTCTCTGATATTCACTTGTTCACGCTAATCTTCTGTGAACATTGTCTGCATAAATGTTACAGTAAAGTTTCTAGAAAATCATAGACCAAGAAGGGAAATAATGAGATTCTACACAATCTGACACCGAAGAAATCTGGCCATGAATACAGTCATGTCCCGAAAACTGAAATACTTTAGCCATATTAAGCGTTACACTGGCATGGCTAGAACAGTGATGGAAGCCACGTGTCCAGGAAGAAGAAGCAGGGGGTCGACCAGCACGAAGATTTACAGAGGGCATTGCAGTTTTGGGCATGAGGGTGTATGAGGGTGTATGAGGGTGTATGAGGGTGTATGAGGGTGTATGAGGGTGTATGAAGGCAGCGGCCAGAGATCGAGACAATTTTCGACGGACCGGGATGTTTTTTCTTTTAATTTTAATTTTTTTTTTCAGAGTTGATCCAGAACAACAAAGAGAGTCATGAACGCCTACGCCAGCTGGCAGGGCACTTGCTGATGATGATGGATGTCCGCTTGCTTTGAACTCAAGCGTAGTCCATACATGTACTACTACTTTTAGTGCACTGGACTGATTGTTGTGTGTGGATTAACCTTCCCTAGTACCAGTGTCCTTCGCTATCAGGAAAACCCACTGCGACTTAGAGACACTTGTAAATTACGTCCCCCAAGTCAAGGACTAGAAGCCAACATTTTATCCCAGCTGATCGGTGTAGGGTTGAACCCGCAACCACGGCATCAGTGCACCGGATGTTTAAGAACAAGCGCTTTAATCCATTCGGCCATGCTGACATTCAAGGGCTGCGGTGAAAGTGACATTCTGCGAAGGACCTGCTACCCCGCTGATGACTTATCTATACGTATCAATTTCATGTACTAATCTCTGAGCGCTAAACAATGCCCGTTATTTGTTTTATCTGACAAGCGTTTAGAGGATCACTAGATTGTGAGACATAAAAGGTTCCATCTTAACAATAATGTTAGTATGTAAACTAAGATACCCCGTACTTATGCACTTATCGTGACCTAAAAACTACCCATTGAACCCTTGGTATCAGCTGATTGAAAGTACCCTAATTCGGTAGATGTCTAATCAGTGATCGTAATTATATGTAAGCTATCACATGTAGGCTTTAAGTTCAATGTACAGTAACAATTATTAAATAGCTCTACCCTTATGAGGCTCTGTCGGGGGAATGTCATTTTTTTCGTGTAAAAATGTGTAACAACGTTCTCTTATCCTTACTTATCCATGTACGCCATATTTTATGGCTTGGCAACGAAGATAACGTAGGCCCGGATAGTGAACGAAGTTAGGCTTCACAAGCGACGTCTTCTTGTTTCTTGTTAAATCTTATTAAATTTTCTAACAGTGACGAATTTGAAGATGGGAAATCTCATACGTCTGAAATTACTATTTGGTTTATTTTTGTTTTTTGCCTTGGTGTGTGTATCTAAACAGCAAGATGATGGTAAGTACCATTCTTGCCGATTTATTATTTTAACGCTGGTAGACAATAAGATGTGGCGAGAATGGGAACTGCAAAGCTTTACAGTAAACGAATTAGATTCCTAACTGACGTTACAGAAAACATGAGATACCTTACAGTATGTGTGTTCAATGTATTGGATTCATTAAATGTAAAGATTTTAAGCTATGATCCAACTTTTCGCCACTCTTTGTTCTCTCTTACCGTTACATATTTACATAATTTAGTATAGTGTCTAGTAAAAACAATTCAAATGCCTCTTTACACACCCTGGGGGTCCTACAGTTTTAAAGAAAAATTGACACTCGATGGGTGATTCCAGAATGTTATATACAAACATTGCTTTTTCCAGAATATTATCATATACATCCACTTGACAAAATGCTACCTTATATAGAGATTCTTCTAGAATGCTATCATAAACATACACGATCCTTTTTTTGTTTTGTTATTATCAGTTGCAAGCATTACTTTTACAAGTATATTATCACACACACTCATTGCTACTTACAGGTTTATCTTATACAGACATTGCTTCATCCAGGGTCTTTCCATATACAGACATTGTTTCTTTCAGAAAGCTATCATGCACAGACATTGCTTCTTTCAGAAAGCTATCATGCACAGAAATTGCTTGTTGCGGAATGTCATCATATAAAGTCATTGCTTGTTGCAGAATGTCTGTCTCTTGTATTCCAGGATTTGTCCCTAACGTGATCCAGTTCTTCAGTAACAAGGTGAACAATCGTCTCATGGAACATATCACCATGCGCCACAATGTGGAACTGGCATACAAATCATATGTAGGTAAACATAATTACAGTATGATAACTCAGTACTTTCTGTCAACAGTATCACACACAGCGATGTAGTCCGTTGAATTTGTTCAAACAGCTCATATCTTTGCTCGTGTTTCGCACTTCCTTATCTTGTTCTTTTCACGGACACCATCTGTAGATGATCGAGGTGCGACAATGGATGTCGCCAGTCCGTTGCCGGGACATATAAAAGAAGTAAAAATGGTAACACTGTAATTTATCATGCGTGTCATAAGAGGCAACCAATGAGGGTTGGCGCGAGACTAACTGCTTCATCCTGTATTACACTTTAGCTGAAAAATTCAGTTCATCATGAAGAAATCTACATAGGGCTTGGTTTGAGTTGGTCTTGGACCTCTACCCCAATGGACGACGACAGGCTGAAGACGAAGAGGACATTGGGTGTGTCCTAGTCCAGGTATTCACTGCCCATATCTTGACGTTACGTGGACAATCTTTAGTATGTAAAGTGAACGTGCAATATCTAGACAGATTATGGGCCAGTACATTACGCTTCATCCTCGGAGCAATGATCATCACCAACGCCAGCATGTGAAATTCATACAGATTTAGAACCTGGTGAAATTCGGAGGTATAAGGCTGCCATAGAAACATGTGAAAGGTGCAGGTCATTGAACCGTAGCCACCCTAATAGACAACCATTTAAGGACTAAACACGGTACGCAGAATAACACACAAGTCTGTTTTACAGTAAGTTTATAAAATCAAAAGTAGATAGCATAGCAGATACGCCCGCTTCCTTTTACCCCCCCCCCCCCCCCAATGTAGAATAGACCCTCAACCATCTAACAACAAGCATCCTTATCTGTTCCCACATCCTCAAGTCCCTTCATGCGCTTCCCATCTTGTTCATCTATGTCTCAAATTCTCTTCTCCATGTGTTTTCAGATCTTCCTCTATTTCTGCTTGTTCTGTGGGATCCAGAGAATACCTCTTAGTTATACTGTTGACAGGTTTTCTCGGTGTGTCCACCGTCAGATATTCTATCATAAAATTGTTGTCCTATTCTGCACAGGAACCAGTTAATGAATGTGTCAGTTTATCAATATTGTTTTAGCCATTCTCCGTGATTCTGATCTAAACTGCAGTACTGATTTGACGTTATGGTTACATGTTCAAAGCTGGTACTAGATTACATTTCTGTTGATTTCCACAAATTGTATGAGTGCTATGAGAGCTCCTCTTTCCTTCTATATTCTCCATTTTATATCTTGTTCTTTCATCATTGCGACCTAAATATGTGTATGATGCCACTTCTCACAATGAAATCTAATTCCATAACTCAGAATGCAGATGGCATGGTCTTCCTCTCACACAATGCTAAGGGATTATATGAGTTAATCCTATCTGTGAATAGGCACTTTAGCGGTCAAAATATTTTTATGGATTTAAAATTACCACATACCCAATACCCCTCATAACGCGAAACAGGCGTACTGTACTTTCTTACTTTATATCCCTAAATTAATATCGTGTAATCTTACAATTGTATTATTTTGCAGCGGGCTTATTTCGACAGGGCAGATGTGGATCTTCCAGGCTTCAAGAAGTTATTTCGACAACTGGAGACAGAATCGCATGAAAAGGCAATGTCCTTTACTTCTTACATCAATAGCCGGGGCGGGCGTGTACGGTTCCCTGTGGTCAAGGTAAATGTTCTTCATGTAAATGTTCATTCATGGTAGGTTATGTATGTTGTGTTCTTCATGTAAATGTTCGTTCCTGGTAGGTTATGTATGTTGCACCACATCCTGTAAAGTGCTGGAGACGACGAGAAATGCCAGCACGGTCTCAGTTCTATGAAGGACATCTGCCAACTGTAACCTCTAGTGGTAGAGGTCGGAATATCATGCTCTTGTCCCTTGTCAACTAGCGTCGGCGTCCATGCATCTCCACAAATCTCCGTCCTTGGTTTTCTGGATCAGTTCTATTGATGACAGTCCTCCGTGCCACTGTTCCAGACCATCTAGTCTCATTTCTCACGGTCTGCTCCTGCCTCCTGTACAGGAGATCTTTCCAGTTGTCACAATATTTTCCAATGACACGCTTTTCATTACATGGCCAAAGACCACGGTTTGTCTCCTTGTGTAATGGTACACTTGCATTAGCTCTTTCGGGAACTCGTTGATGTTTACACTGGCAGCCGAAGGTATTCGCAGCATACGTCTCAGAGATCAGTTAACGCACAACAATCCGGCAAACTCAGTTCAGATAACCGTGAAACTATAGGAATAAGTGTATGTCTTTGCACTTGAACAGAGCAGGACACACCACTTGTTATGTTTGTTAGTCGGGCATTTCTGTCAAAGGCGGAGGTTACACTGTGGATGTGGAAGTCACGGAGAAACCAAAACTTTATCTTGAAGTGGGTAAGTTTATGAGGACAGAACAATTTAAAAAAAAAAAAAAAAAAACTACATGGCATAGACATGAAAACACGCCGGGATTCAGACATATGCGTGATTTTCCTGCTTCTTCTGCTTCCCATCTCCCAATGGAGCAAAAGTCCTCAACCAATTCAGACTATATGGGCTTTCCATGAAGTTATATGTAGACTTCGACATTTGTTCGAACAGTGTTTCGAAGTGAACCTGCGACTCAACCTGGTTAATACGTGTAGGCGGTATACAGAACTCCAATCCATAAACAAGAGCTTATGGGTTGAAGTTACATGTAGACTTGTTCCTGGGGATTTGATTGTATAGCTCAAGTGTTCTCTGGGATGACCTAGCTAGGCTCACGCCAACATCCCTTAGTCGTCTCTAATGACATGGAAATAGTACAAAGACAGATATTTTATAGATCATGGAATAAGGACACATACAATCACAATACATTTCCATCCAAAGTCCTTTTCGAGGGAACGTAATATGTTAGTTACCAGCAAATGAAAAAGAAGACAACGAAAACAAAGATGAAACGCCACATGACTACACGTAAATGCCGTAGTAGGCTTGCTTATTCAGTTTTTGTCCAAATCTTTGCATAGATCTTATTATATTTCTTTACACCCAAAACATAATTGTATATGTTTAGTATATTTCTTGTTTTCATATCTATTGTCCTGTTCTTCCCCGAGAGGAGAGTGGGAATCAACAAGTACATCTTCAACTTATTATCTGTTGGGATTATTGCCTGACTTTAGTCTACCCTCCTCTCTTCTGTCTTCCCTTCCATATATCTAGTGGTTTCACTCTCTCTCTGTTATTCTCTCAACACATACTCCGACAACAGTTTCTTTCAACAATAAACAAAAGATTTATTAATAAAACTATGTCTGGTGTATGTATTGATTTTGTAAGTGTAGTTGATAGGGTGTTCTATGGTTGGTGTTAGAAAGAACTCTGCATGTCTATCAGCGGTGTTGTTTCTCGCCCCATTCATTCTTCAAGATCACAGGACAGCACATCAAACAGGACAGAGCTCACCCGGGATTATCCGTATGCTTGAATCTGATGGTAAATCCGTTATTGAATGAAACAAAAACTGTTCACCACTGAGTCACTGTACCGTAATAAAAGTCCCGTAAGTTTATGACTGCGCTCGAGTCTGTTTCATGACGGTGCATATCCAACATCGAAAAAACCACCACCTCGTCACAGTTATTCCTATTGTCTATAGATTAATATCAAGGTCTCTAATTGTCTATTCTTTCTTCTTTGTTTACTCAAGGGTATTCCTCTTCATCTCTTCTCTTTCAGGGCCTTAGTGTTATATTCGTTTGAGCATACAGTGTTCTGTATTTATTTCTTTATTTTATTCTTTCTTCATCTTAACCTTTTTTCTCAGGTTTGTTTGGTTCTCCGTATGTACTTTAGTTATTTAATGTAGTACTCTTCATCCTGTCTCTGCTTTCACTAGGAGAGTAGAACCTGTGGATAAGTATAACAGATCCAGTGAGAAATGTCCGCCCCTTACTACTACATATGCAAGTGTCCTTCTCCAGCCATAATGACAAGGCTTCCGAAGTACATCCGCATAAGACATATGAATTCACCAAAGTCTAAACTATCCATAAATAGAAAGAAATGGTAATTGCTATTCACACACATCTATATTCCTATGCTAAACTATATCTAATATCTTTATACCTTATTTAGGCATCTATGTTCCTGGAATTGAAAAAACACTTAGCGAATAACACACTATTATCCCCTCTTTCCATCATTAGGGACGTGTATTTCTATTCCCACTCAAGAACATATCTCCTTCAGGTCAGTTTGGAACACACACTAAACTTACACAAAGAATTGACCCTCTTTATATCGGTCATTTTTGCCGCATAGTCCTTGACCTTGCTTGACATCTCAAGTCCCTACTTCATTATCACCTTTTAGTGGAAAATTACAGAACTGGAACTTTTCCGTTATTCATTCACCCAGACCGCAATATGCTGTCCAATAATGCTGTCTGCCTTTGTTGCAAACCAATTTTTCCACGCGACAGATTTACCTGGCTGTCGGTGGGCACTTCCGTGTCTTGACCTATAAACACATTCGCCTGGTCACTTCGTTGTTTTTAACTCGGGAATTAACCGTTCACCTGCCTGGTTAGTTAACCCTTCTTCTGCCTGGTTAGTCAGTGTATGCAGTCGTCCATCTGGGAATCATTAACTCTCAGTATTTCACGACATAGGCCCCCTCTTAAGAGATTAGACCGCGTCGAATCTTTCTCACTGTAGGTTTGATTCCCATGATCCACAACCCTAGTCTTCTTCCTCCGGAGCTGGATGTCTGGATAAGAAATCTGCTCCTACATTCTCCTTACCAAAAATGTATTCCACTGTGAAGTCCAGTTGCAGCAACAACGTCCATCACATCCACCGTGCGTTGAGCTTCTGCGAAGTAGCTATTAACATCACGTGTTGATGATACGATTGGATCCTCACGTGGCTCACTTCATTATCCAGTAGGCGCTCTAATTGACACCCTACTATACTACTCACGACTGAAACTAGTGTTGGCTCCTCGCTCCTGTACGTTCAGTCGACCTACTTTCGACTTGCGTCAGCGACGGCTCACAATACAGACGGATTGTCCCATCTTGATTGTAACACTGCTTCCATGTCCTCTTGGTTTCCCCCGGCTTTGCCTCTGGGGATGTTCCGCCTCGTCCTCGTCGGACCGAGTCGTCTTTCCCAAACCTCCTGGACTTTTGCTTCCAGGACCATCTTGGGCGATATTGTATCTGGTCAGCCAATCTTCGGTTGGAGTCCTGGGTAATTCTCGCTTTTCCCGACGTTACCCACCCCTTCTGAACTTGGTTACCGGTGAAACTTTCACTCTTGTCCTTTCCCTGACTTGTGATTTCCCTCCTCCTGTCGTTGGGTAAATCTGACCTATCACGTACTGTCCCATAGGTCCTCCTATGTTGTACTGGCGATCTCTGGTCTTCGTCTGGACTGGTAACCTTTGTCCCAATGGCTGCCATCACCATAAAGTGCGAAGCTTTGCTCCCGGATCTCTCTTCATATTTCCTAATGAAATGTCTAGGGAGATTTTTCTTCTCTTCCCCGATCCGTATTTTGTAGATGTTCTTGGACACCACCTTTTCCACAGGATAAGGTCCTTTCCATCCTACTTGGAGTATATTGGTCTCTGCTGGACTCCACACTTCCACTTTGTCTTCCACTTTAAGAGCTAGTTTCCTCTTAATTCGCTTGTTGGGTGGTGCTTTCTGGCACTCCGAACAAGACTTCACCCACCGGCGTACATCTCCGGTCATTCCTGGCCAGCAATAATGGCCGGATATTTGCTGCAAGGTCTCTCTGACACCCATATGTCGATTCTCGCCTATGATGTGTCCACTCTGAAGAATGTGAGGACGGTGGGTCTCTGGAACCACCCACTGCTCATGCAGGTTATCTCCCCTCCCAGCTCTCCGATAGAGTAGTTGATTCTTCAGAACGTACTGTCCCCGTTCTGGTGGCTCAGCACTTCTTTGCAGCTTCCTGTAGCAAGGATGCAACGTAGTATCCTTCCTCTGGGCAGTATGCAATTCTCCTATCTCCGAGTTGTCGCATAGTGTCTCTGCCTCTTTTTCCTTCCCCTGAGATCCCCTGGTTACTGTTCCCTTTTGGGCTGGCTGTTTCGGCATCCCCAAAAAGACATATTTCGTGCCAATGATCATTGGGAATAGGGAGTCAGCTAATACCGCCGCAGGAATAATGCCCGTGACGTACCTGGATTTAATCTCCACCTTGGCGATTGGCAGCGTCATGGTAACAGCACTCCTCATTGCCGGCTTTAGCTCTATGGTCTCCCCTGTAAGTTGGTCTGGGCTTACCAAGCTGGCGTCTATCACCGATTCCCCATCCAAACCTGTATCGTAGAGACAAGCAACCTGCTGGCCATTGACTTCAATCAGTTCAACCACAGGTGGTCTCTCTTGGTCCTGAGTGTCTTTCATCTCCTTGACCGTTTCCTTGCCTTCCTCTTTTGATTCCTCGAGGTTGGTTATGCAATTGGCGTCGTTTGCCTTGCATCTGCAGTCCACAGTATTATGTGTTATCGACTGGCAGTGTGTGCACCATGTTCCCTTCCTAGGTTTCCGTGTGTCCTTTGTGTTCCTTTCTCCTTCGCCAACCTCAGCCTTGTCTGTGATCACCGATGTAGGAATCACTTTGCATGCTGCGAAGTAAGAACTTTTAGGTTTCGATCTGCAGTCCTTCGTGTTATGCGATGGTACCTTGCAGAATGAACACCACCTCTCAGACCACGGTCGTTTCGCTTGAGAATTCGAGGTGCTCTGGCTTCCTACCTTCACCTTCTCTGAACTCTCCTCTGTGTGCTTTATATAAGGTTCCCCTTTTTCTCCTTCCCAGTTTTTAGGTTTCTTTTTCTCTGGTTTCTCCTGACCTTTGGTTTGTGTACTTAGTTCCTCAGTTTCCCCATGTACTTCCACAAACCTTTCCGCCAGCTTATTCACAACATCAATCCGTTCCGCCCCTTGTTCTCCCAAGAAGGTTCTGAGAGGTTTCGACATTTGCTTTCGCATCTGGTCGACCACCATCATCTCTTCGAGACTCTCATAATCCCTCTTGAATTCTGCCAAGTCCATCCATTTCTGGAGATAGGATTTCAGCCTTAGACTGTAGGCGGCGAATAATTCTCCCGGCTCTCGTCTAGACGATCTAAACTTCTTCCGATACGTTTGTGCTGTGACTTCATAATGTTTCATCAAAGCGGCTTTCAATTCCTCATACTGATTTTCCTGTCCTGGTGGTAGGCGTGTGTAGACCTCGTATCCCGAACCACGTAAAGACTGGGATACTTTAAGAGCCCATCTGGTTCTATCCAGTCCCATAGCGACTGCCATAGCCTCGAACCGATCCAAAAACTGGTATATCTTCTCTTTATTTTCATCAAAGACTGCCAAGGGAAACTTCATGGCATGGTAACCCTGTCCACTCATGTAGGTTGCCCCAGGTGAAGATGAACTTCCCTCTGCTGCATCTATTTCACCCTTAGTTTGTGTCTTGAGTTCTAACTCTTTCAAGCGGTATTCATGTTCCATTTCTTGTCTCCTGGCATTCTGTTCCATTTCCAGTTTCTTGGTCTCCTGGTCCATTTTCTTGGCCTCTTGTTCCATTTCTAGTCGCTTGGTCTCCACCTCTATTCTTCTCACTTCCAACTCGGTCTTTCGCTCTTCTCGTTCCGCTTGACGAATCTCTCGCTCTCTTTCCTGGATATAATCAGTTAAGTCTGAACCAGCCAACCCAATTTCCTCTCCGTTTGCCCTCAGTTCGGCGGTAGTTAGTTTGGGAGTGGCCATAGTTAAAGCAGGTAAGTCAGCACGTTGAGTAAAGACACCTCAAGGCAGTAAAAAAGTACTCACTATACAATTATGTTCCTACCTAGAACCTATATCATTTATCTATGTCTATCTAATATTATAACTCTACAACACCACACAGTACATCACCACCACTCTCTCATCCACAACAGGAGATATAGGATAAAGACTTATGTAGACGTGTGACCGTGTGACTAGGTATGTAATGTGTCTTACCACCTATCCACATTCACTCTGTCTGGAACTTTCTCACTGTAAAGTCACCAGCATTAATGAACTGTTTCTACCATAAATGTAATGGCACCATATATCCAATGGACGTCCTTCCATTAAAAGTCATCAATATATACTTCTTTTCCTTTTATTCCAATCAGTATGTCCCAACATGCAGGTACCCCTCTATGTATATGCCCTGTTATGCCTCCAGGTCATATGGGTATTTTTCGTACCCCGCTCGCTCCACCAATTATGTCCTGTTCTTCCCCGAGAGGAGAGTGGGAATCAACAAGTACATCTTCAACTTATTATCTGTTGGGATTATTGCCTGACTTTAGTCTACCCTCCTCTCTTCTGTCTTCCCTTCCATATATCTAGTGGTTTCACTCTCTCTCTGTTATTCTCTCAACACATACTCCGACAACAGTTTCTTTCAACAATAAACAAAAGATTTATTAATAAAACTATGTCTGGTGTATGTATTGATTTTGTAAGTGTAGTTGATAGGGTGTTCTATGGTTGGTGTTAGAAAGAACTCTGCATGTCTATCAGCGGTGTTGTTTCTCGCCCCATTCATTCTTCAAGATCACAGGACAGCACATCAAACAGGACAGAGCTTACCCGGGATTATCCGTATGCTTGAATCTGATGGTAAATCCGTTATTGAATGAAACAAAAACTGTTCACCACTGAGTCACTGTACCGTAATAAAAGTCCCGTAAGTTTATGACTGCGCTCGAGTCTGTTTCATGACGGTGCATATCCAACATCGAAAAAACCACCACCTCGTCACAGTTATTCCTATTGTCTATAGATTAATATCAAGGTCTCTAATTGTCTATTCTTTCTTCTTTGTTTACTCAAGGGTATTCCTCTTCATCTCTTCTCTTTCAGGGCCTTAGTGTTATATTCGTTTGAGCATACAGTGTTCTGTATTTATTTCTTTATTTTATTCTTTCTTCATCTTAACCTTTTTTCTCAGGTTTGTTTGGTTCTCCGTATGTACTTTAGTTATTTAATGTAGTACTCTTCATCCTGTCTCTGCTTTCACTAGGAGAGTAGAACCTGTGGATAAGTATAACAGATCCAGTGAGAAATGTCCGCCCCTTACTACTACATATGCAAGTGTCCTTCTCCAGCCATAATGACAAGGTTTCCGAAGTACATCCGCATAAGACATATGAATTCACCAAAGTCTAAACTATCCATAAATAGAAAGAAATGGTAATTGCTATTCACACACATCTATATTCCTATGCTAAACTATATCTAATATCTTTATACCTTATTTAGGCATCTATGTTCCTGGAATTGAAAAAAACACTTAGCGAATAACACACTATTATCCCCTCTTTCCATCATTAGGGACGTGTATTTCTATTCCCACTCAAGAACATATCTCCTTCAGGTCAGTTTGGAACACACACTAAACTTACACAAAGAATTGACCCTCTTTATATCGGTCATTTTTGCCGCATAGTCCTTGACCTTGCTTGACATCTCAAGTCCCTACTTCATTATCACCTTTTAGTGGAAAATTACAGAACTGGAACTTTTCCGTTATTCATTCACCCAGACCGCAATATGCTGTCCAATAATGCTGTCTGCCTTTGTTGCAAACCAATTTTTCCACGCGACAGATTTACCAGGCTGTCGGTGGGCACTTCCGTGTCTTGACCTATAAACACATTCGCCTGGTCACTTCGTTGTTTTTAACTCGGGAATTAACCGTTCACCTGCCTGGTTAGTTAACCCTTCTTCTGCCTGGTTAGTCAGTGTATGCAGTCGTCCATCTGGGAATCATTAACTCTCAGTATTTCACGACATCTATATAACCATCCATGAACGTTTCTTCTCAACTTCCATTTCTTCTACATTCATTTTCATTTTAATACATTCGTGCTTTAATATGTCATATTTCCATTTTTAATAATAGTTTATTAATTGATTCAGTGCCAAACAAACAGTAGGCGTGGACCAAACATGGTACACAATCAAATGAAAAAAGTATTTTTTAATGTAAATTTCCGTTCACTGTGCATTGAAATTGCGGAAGATGCCACGAAACAAAACAGATAATACGATGAGCCTAATATGCCGATATATCGTCCTTCTGTCCAAATGGGAGGTGACATGGTGATATACTATCCTTCGGCATTACATCAGTTATTACTACCTTTTTGCATGAGGCAGGAGAAATGACAAGAGATCGACACACTTTTCGGCGGATCAACTACAAAGAAAGACGTTCTACAAAGAGATACATTCTACAAAGCGAAACGTTCTGCAAAGAGAGACGTCCTGCAAAGGGCCTGCTAAATGACGATTATATATATTTCTTTTCTTGATTTATTTGGTTAACATTCCATTCAGTTTATTTGACGCCATTATCGTTTCCGTTGGCTTCATTTTAATTCAAGCACTAGATACCAAACACGCATCAAAGCATTTAAAGGGGTACTTTGTCTGTGCGTTTTCACTTTTACCGACTCACGGGTAGATAAAGTCTGCTACCTGGGATGGAATCTGTCTAGAGAATATAAACCGTAGACCAAAGCCTGCCGTACCCGACATGTTAACCACTGGGTCAGAGATGTGCCTAACTAGTTGTGACGATCTCTGCCTGGGAAAGAAGAACGAAGAAGATGAGGGAAGGACTATATGAATATTCTTTCTCTGTTCCTTTCTCGACAGGTGTGTCTGTGTGAGCGCGTGTCTGGGCGCTACAAGCTTATTTATGCATCAAGGTGTGTCCAACTGTGGCATTGTTGAAATAACACTGTATGTACTTATTTCAAACCAATACACACACACACAATATATATATATGTTTCTTGTCTATTACAGTTGAGTGAGGCCTGCAAGTATATACAGCTTAGCCCTGATAATCAACAGTCGCCAGAGAAAACAAAACCTTGTGTGAGTACATACATGTTGCCTATTGTCTTCCATATGCTTTTTATTTAATTTGCGACAGGGACACTTATAGACACCTCGCATTGTTTCTATTTTTCACTCGCTACCCATCTAGATTCATTGACATCATGTGTCGTGCCGATAAGCGTGAGATTCGTGTTTCGCCATCTCACACGATCAAAATTGTCGAAGATCACCTCCGTGTTCTTGTCTCGACCATGCCATGTGGCTTAGCAATTTAGACATTTATCTCTCTATCATCCCCTTGTTCGTTTTCCTCCAATCTTGCAAGTTGTCATTGAGTTTTCTATTTGATTTCTTCGCATATCGTGCCTAAAACTATCTTAACTGCCCATGTCTTATTTCTCTAACCAGTTAACGGTATTTACGTGTTTCGTGTAGGATTTGGTAATTGTTTTTTTTTTTTTTTTTTTTTTGGGGGGGGGGGTCTGCCTATTTCTTTTAATTTTCCTAGGAAATCACATTTCTAATGACATTATATGTTTCTCAGCTTGTCTCCTTATTGTCCCCGTTTCACATCCACATCACAGTAAATGTCCCATATAGCACCTCAACACTCTTTTTCTCGTTGCAGTTGACATATGTTTATTGGTCAGTATGTTTTCCATCTTAAAAAAGGCTACCTGGGCACTCTTCCGAATAACGGTCCCAAATTACTTAATTATAAAAAAAATATCCCTTACACCTCATAAGGTGATTATACTCGTTCCGGGGCGATATGCTAATTCAGGGGCGATGTGTTGTCGTCCGAGTGTATATCAATATCATGTGCTACCGACGATAGTGAGGGATTTCCAGGCCCAGAAACATTTATTGCATCCATCGATCGGTCTAGCAGTCCACCACACGCTCTATCGAAAGTGATCGACAACACTCACTTTACATGATTCTTTATTTCAGTAGATACATTACACAATAGCACTTGCTTGCCTTCTACTTGCGAAAGCAATTAATATTATATGTCTGTATCTGTAACTAATAAATGCAGTGGCTTCCAACATATCTCAGTTAGCACTTCTCGACCGACAGTCTTTCACCTAATGAGGCCTTGTAAAGAATAGTTTTTACAATAAATAATTTGCGACCGTTATTCGGAAGAGTGTCGGCTAACTGTACCATAGCCATTCTTGTTCTCATCTCTTCAAGGTATCTCCCAGCAGATGTTATGGCTGTTCCGAGATAATTGTACCGATTCAATTCTTTGAGAATATTCCCATTTTCCCGTATATTACATTGTGGTATATATGTGCAATGCAATGCTGACGAGCGGCCTGGGTACCATCGACAAAACCAGGCTCATAGGCAAACTAAAAATTTGGTTCGCCTCCAGTTCATGCTTATTCCGAAACTTCTGTGGCCGCTGCTGATATATGATGAAAGTACCAACATGCCTCACGACTGTCGCATTGTATTGCAAGCAAAGTAAGCTCATCCCCCCGTTCCCGTCACTAGTGGAAGAGTTCAAAGCCGGAAAAAAACAGATTCACGATGATGCTGCGCGAGTTTCCAGACATTACTGTCAGTGCCTCATTTCCCGCCTTGAAAACGGGAAGGAAGTGGAAAGTGGTCAGCGCAACTGAAGAAGCCCAGCCTCAGAGGCCCACTCCAGCTGAAGGAGGTCATGGGAAACACCCAGTTTGACAAGAAAGGGTTCGGCTTTCAAAGCAATGATCCGATGTGGTCCCAGGCGACGACCAAGGAACGCAGGGACCTGGTGGTTAAGGAGATCCACAAGGGGGACGATGATGAAAGAGTCAAAAAGGCCGCACAACAGTCGCAGCAGGCGCACTGGATGTCATGGGAAGCGCTAGTGCAGAGATCTCTTACCTGGAATGAGATCTGGCGCATGGCACCACTGCGCTTAAGCTTCATCGTCCGATCCCTCTACGATGTCTTGCCCTCAGATGCCAACCTGGTCAAGTGGGGAAAAACCACCGACCCGTTCTGTCCCCTCTGTACGAAAGCCCAAATAGTTCAGACTGCGGAGCACTTGCTGTCCGGCTGTAAGGTCGCCCTGAGCGCAAAAATTACCTACAAAATCAACCTAGGGTTCATTGCAACATTCAGCAAAGGGCATGAAGCATATTTAACAAAAATCTGCAGACCTTTAGTGAATTTAGACCGGAAGTGACATGTCTGAGCATTCACACACACAGATCACAATTTATTTTAGATAAAGGCAATACAGGATGTCCATTTATTCTTTTTAACAGTAGTGATATATTTAAAATCATACGAGTTCGCTTTTTTTCCCCAGATCTGTTACTTTCAGTTCCAAGACTCAACAGACAAAGTAGACGATGATTACTGTGAGCCAAAAGTAAGATTTTGTTATAAGAAATGATAACGAAATGTGTTTTCATATAACATGTTTAATTTGAAATCAGTGTACCTTAATTTAACGGAACAACATTTTCTGATGGCTTCGTCTTAATTATTTTGCTATTCTCCAACAGTATGAATTGTACTGTTTAAGGGTTGCGCGCAAAAGCACACGATGGCGTTCCCCCCACCCACCCACTTTCAGAAAGACAGGGGAAGTAAATGTTAAGTTTCCGTTAAATTTTAACAGCCAGAATGGTCGCTATTGTTTTAATTTAGTTTTAAAGTTTCAATTTGTTGTAGAATGTTAAGAGAACCAGATATAGTGTACTGCAGGTCAGTCCTTAGGTGCGTGCATATTCTGTTTTCAATAATGTCTATTGTGCGACACACGAGGAGCCAACGGGCTTTCACGGCCCAGGTTGGAGGGAGACCTGATAGTGATAAGGAGGACAGCGGGACTTTTGTCGTGACTTCGTGCAGTTTAACCCATGAGATCATGGCAGTAACAAAGGGAACTGGAGACACAAACTTGCACTCATGCATGTTTTCTCTTCACTCCATGAATATGCTATAAAATCGAAAAGGGCTGGGTCTAAGGAAATGACTTGAATCTCTGAGGAAGTCGATACTGGAAGGCCCCGGTTAACGTCGGGGCTACGTTCTTGGAAAACACGACTTTAAGTGAAACGACGTATAGCGAAACACTATACAGGTGTATACACAGGTGACGACGTTATGGCGGAACGTAGCGACGTAAAATTAAGTTATGTCACATTGTGGCAACGACGTTATAGCGAAACGATGTAAACCGAAGCGACGTATAGCGGGGCCTTCCAGTATTAACCAATATGTGTTAATTTTTGTGCCAGGGCATACGAGTGTAAGAGGAAACGAACGCGCAGATGGGCTTGAGGGATTGGCTGCTGTTGAAAGCGGACGAGCAATGGACCAGGATAACATTTCTGAAAGCCCTTAGGCAGGCAGGACGAGTAAATGACTCAGGGAATGGAGGAGATTCTGAAACTTTGGTCAGACTGCAAGAACATCAATTCAAACAAAACAGGGTCAAACTAGATTAGGGCGTCATGCCGGGACCCAAAGAAGAATAGTCAACCGACATAGAACTAGTGTCGTTTGTCGCTGCTCGCTGATTGAGATTCTGAAGAGAGGAACTGAGCACTTATGAATATTTTATGAATATTTGCACGCGAGGAAGGTCAATTATATAACTAACAAACTAACAAAGTAACTAACTAACTAACTTACTAACTAACTAACTAACTAACTAACTAACTAACTAACTAACTAACTAACTAACTAACTAACTAACTAACTAACTAACTTACTAACTAACTAACTAACTAACTAACTTACTAACTAACTAACTAACTAACTAACTAACTAACTAACTAACTAACTAACTAACTAACTAACTAACTAACTAACTAACTAACTTACTAACTAACGAACTAACTAACTAAACTAACTAACTAACTAACTAACTAACTTACTAACTAAGTATCTAGCTAGCTAAATAACTAACTAGCTAGCTAAATAACTCACTAACTCATTAACTCGCCCACTCACTAACTCTTATCTTCAATATATGTTGAAGGAGATGTCAGCCGAGTCTCAGTATTGTACGCTGATTGCGAGGGCGACCGCTAAGTTGTCTCACATGAACGTGCAGTAGCTTGGCTGGCTTGTGAAAATTGGAACAATGAGTTTTGTTTTAACTGTTAAGTCTGATGCATTGACGTTCAGGTCGTCTGAATCATGAAAGAGGCTGGTAACTATGGAGAGAGATTTACTTTGGGACGTTTCTCACAAGCCGGTACCACAGTGCCATTCCCAAGGGACTTGTATTGGAGAGCTCTACATCCCCCTCCAAGCTCTTAAACCAGCGGGGTATGCACAACTGGAACAAAAGCTATAATTTAACTACGTCATAATTCTGCACAGCGCAAGCAGATTGTCTGGTATGACGCCTAGATTTGTAATTAGATGAATGGGTGTCCGTTTATGAACAAAGTGATCCTTAACTGTTGTCTTAATATGCAAGATTTGTAATTAGATGAATGGGTGTCTGTTTATGAACAAAGTGATCCTTAACTGTCTTAGTATGCAAGCGCACTAATCACTATGTCACTACGGAAACACAATAACATCGTGGAACGACTATACCATCGTGGCTCATGAAAATGAGTTAAGCATGGCCTAACATGTGAGAATTTAGTGTCAACAGTTAGCATTCTCAGAACTGATGTACTCAGAGAGATGACCAATCATTGTATTCTCTCTAATCACACACACACACACACACACACACACACACACACACACACACACACACACACACACACACACTCACACTCACACACACACACACACACACACACACACATATATATATATATATATATATATATATATATATATATATATATACATGCGCGCGCGCGCACACACACACAACACACACGCAAGTGGGATTAACAGGGATCAAGCCTCCCAGCAAAAGCAAATTTTTGTCTTCCTACCACTACGGATCTGAGGTCGACGCAGACTCACAAACTGGGAATGGAATAATTTTCATAATTTCTGGGAAGTGAAGATAACGAGGTAGGAAACTGCCCACCTCACCTCATTATGTCGTTGTTGGAGTATTGTGAAAGCCTGAGCCGTTACATGCCAATGGCAGTATCTGCCATGAGACTACCCTGTTACCGTATGTGGATTGTCGTGTAATAATCCCGCTTGCTATGTTCCAGTGGAAACTACAGTCAGGCCTGCAGGGTGTTCAAGAGGCGCTGATACTGGAGCGATCCGTCAACGACGACCTCATACATCTGATTGGTTTAACCAAACACCTGAATGACCCACATGTACGTTTGATTAGAAAGTAATTTTATCATAGTCATCTTCATCATCATCATTATCACCATCATCATCACCATCGTTACCACCATCATCATCACCATATTGCTATTAAAGTATAATACACGCCATCATCATACGTCACTGGACGAGAGTTGGTGGTCATGATTCGATATCTCACATGGTTATCTATATCAGTCATGTATCGGGTCTTGTTCTTGTCCCTATTATACAGTGTCCTAGAGCCATCCGGTTATTTATTTCTTTGTCTTTTCATTGCTATTTTCCGTTCAGTAGATTCTGATCTACTTAACTACTGAATCTACAACCATGGCCAGACTGGGAGAACAGCAAATTAAAATAGGGGTGGCCAAACAAGAACACTACGCAGGAAGCCAAAGAAGATTGATAAACCAACAGAGAATTGGTGTCATTAGCCGCTACACGCTGCGGGATTTGCTGAGGAGGGGATCCGAGCACTTATGGACTGAATGGTTCGATGTGCAATGAGGATGATCTTTCGACTAACTAACTATTTTCCGTTCAAGTGTGTCAACTGTTATTAAATTTTCTAGTTTATTTCTCTTCATAGCGTGCCCAAAATCTTGACTGTGTAATTTCTCTAATCAATTTACGGGTTTTATCTGTTCTTGTAGGAATGTTTAATACGTTTTTCTTTCCGCCCATAGTATTCTCAGTATTTTCCCTAGAAACCGCCGCCATTAGGTGTTTCTCAACATGTCTGCTATTTGTCCACGTACCACACGCACACACCAGTATGGATTCTACACAGGCTGCGAGATTTGACGCTCTGAAACTGTCTTTTCTGAACGCGGCGTAGTGGGTTCGTTCCAATCGCCGGTCGGCTTGACTTAGATTTTAACCTTTCGTCCTTGACTCGGGGACGTAAATTACTATTACACCGGAAGTTGGAGAAGGGTTGGCCTGATGGCAAGGGGCACTGGTAATAGAGAAAGCTAACAATCGCGTAAAATCAGTGGACTCACTAATAGTAGCAACTACAAGTAGTAGTGACCCCTGTGTGGATTACGCTCAAGCTCAAAGCGAGAGATTGTTAAAAAAAAAAAATGAAAAAAAAACCTCATTTTCTAATTGTAATTGACAACTTTTGCCGGCTCCCTGACCGAGGAGTTAGCAGCTTTCTCCGTTAATCCCGATTACTCTCGTGGTTGACGTGAGCGCACGAGAATTAGAAGTGGTTCGAGTCGCGCCAGTGACTTATGAGAGTATGGAGCCGGTCGCTCAGAAAGTCGTGGCGTGCTGATGAGCGTAATCTAGCCTAGGAATCAACATACAGCTGAAAGATGCTAGTGTTGACCGCAATATCCTGAAACAGGATAGAAACGAGAAAAAAAAATTGACAACTTTTAATAAAGGGGTTACTAGCTCAATTCTTAATCCCGCACACTGCGTTCGAAACACAACTGATGGAGATTTGGAAGTAGACCACCTAGTGCTGGTTTTCATACAATAGTATGGGTGCCGGTCCTTCAGAAAGCAATGGCAAACTACTGAAAGTAAACTTGCTAAGAAATCAGAATCAGCCAAAAATTCTGGAGTTGACCGCGACGTCGTGTTAAGACTATGCAAATAACTCCTACAATTTTTGTTTTGCGCTCTCTCGCTTTGAACTCAAGCGAAGTCCATACACACTATTTATAGAAGTGATGGACTGAATTTTATGTGTGGGTTACCGAACCCACTCCGACATCAGAGGTTCTTGTAATTAACATCCCCAAGTCAAGGACGACAGGTCGACATTTTAGTCCAACTGTCCGGTGTAGGGGTTGAACCCCTGACCTCGGCATCAGGACACCGGATGTTCAAGAACAGGCGTTATTATCCATTCGGCCATGCGGACCTGCACTCCTCAATTTGTTGAGTTGGCTTGCAAACTTATTTATCCTGTATAATCTTTTGTTTTCACAATACAATCAGACCATACCCTCAGCAGACGACCTTCCCTTATTGATGAGGTGCTTCCAACAAGAGCGCCATTAACGTGTTCACAAGATACCAGATGTTTCTGTGCAAGCTCGCGTTGAGCTCAACTGTAACCTATATACACTACTTCTAGAAGAAACACTGGACTGAATTTTGCGCGTGGATTAACTGTCTTTATTAGTGTGCCTCGCCATCAGGCTACCCCATTCCGACTTCAGAGGTACTTGTAATTTTCGTCAACGACGAGAAGTCAATATTTTAGTCTAATTGACCTGTTTAGGGGTTAAACCCCCTACCTCAGCATCAGCATAAATTAGGGCTCTTATCCATTCGGCTATGCTTATCTAACAAGATATAATGTGTGAAGAAAACAATGCTTTACAGGGGATAGGTTCAATGGTGATTTCACCTTCGCTTCCGCTTCAATGGTGATTTCACCTTCGCTTCCGCTGGTTTGTGGCTGGTTTAACTCCACTAGCCTTTGTCTAGAAAGACAGAATCTACAAAGCTGCAGAAGTGTGATTTTTACCTGTGAATAATGACAACACGTTAGACAATCTAAATTGATTGATTGATTGAGGAACCGACATCATAGCATTCGGGGCATTCCCATAAGCGCTCCGTCCCAATCCCCAGCAACTAGCGAAGAGTTCCAACCCCAATAGTACCAGTAGCAATCTGATTATATGTGCGTCTCGCCTTTCCTCTAAGCGTCGAGGATCGGCCAGATCCCCTCGTCACTCCTCGCTGTCGCATTCTTGCCAGACCATGGTGATCCATTTGCTCCTCCGAGGTGTACACGTGCTCCCATAAGGCCGCAACCACGTCTGCCTTATCATGCATCAATACTCTATCAAGTTTTGCAGAGCCAGCCAATCTGTTTGCCTGTTCATTTCGGTACGAAGCTCGGCACGAAGCTTGCCTGTCCTCACCCTACTCAGCATGCTTTCTGAGTCAGTTACAATCACGATATGTGTGTGTGTGTATCGTATTCTCCATCCAGCGGAAAGCTGCACTGACTGCCTCCACTTCCATTCTTAAGGTAGATGTTGTGGTATCATATGCCAGGCTCTCCTGCACCAAACGTCGACCATTAGCCTTTGCCAAGAAACCCCAGGCACTTCTACTACCTCTCAACACCGAACCATCTGTGTAGATAATCACATCACCCGGGCGAGCATTATCCTGAATTAGTTGCTGGATTTCCACTTCCATGGCCCCTGCTGGCCACTCCCTGCACAATGTGATTATAACTCTGCACAAGTCTGCTCCGTCCCCATATATATATATATATATATATATATATATATATATATATATATATATATATATATATATATATATATATATAACAAATTTAAGTGTTTGAAAGAGACTAAGATACAAAAACAACGTATCAGAAACATTATAAAGAGGTAGTGGGCAACATTAGGATAAGAGAACAACCGGAACATATTGCATCAACCAAACAGATTTGTGGAAAAAGAAATAAAGGAAGACAACAAGAGAGGATCGCTGACAGCCTTTCACACTGGAACAGAAACATATCAGCAAGTTAATTGATACATTCAGTTGGAGATCATGAGAAGCGAAGAAGCTTGATCTCCCACTCCAGCTTATGATGATGGTAAGGCGACAACATAACTATTTATAGTCTGTAGCTGCGTTAAACGTTAGAGAAGCCAGGGAATTTATTTAGTCGCGGTTCCAACTTCACGGCAAAGGGGCTTCCCCATTATGCTCCGTTCCTGTGCCAGTGAATATCACACAAAATGCTTCCCACTGCCCAATGTGAAAAGCGGACGAGACAGGAGTCTCGACAAACAACAGCTCGCACAGGTATACTGTGCACAATACCGCCGCCAGAATGCCAACACAAAAGTCCTCCACGAAAAATACAGTATTACAGTTCATCGCCGATGGAATCGGCAGTTACCAGAAAGACTTCATTGACCCGGGTTTTATATATGGTATATGGCTCGGTCTCTTTCCGCAGGGTGACCCGCCGAAAGCGCCGCACAAAGCAAGAACTCCGTAGCTCCAGCGACGACTCCCAGGAGTCTCCTGAAAAATTCACCCGTGAACCGAAAAGGCTAACCAGTCAATTCAGCAACAGCTGGTCGCCATCGTTCCGAACATGCAGTTCACGCTACAAACAACAGCGGACAGATGTAAAAACATCCCATACGAAATTCACAGCTCATAATGTAGCGCCGCGCACTCACTCAGTAAGAAGGCGACAGAAACATGCACTACCTGTCACTCCATACACTCCTTAACGGTTCGAATGCCTATCCGTCATGTTGGGGACCGGAAACTTGGAGGTAGCGGAGATTGGCTTCAATGATGAGGTTATTGAAAGACAGAGTAACTAACAATGGTGAGGTTAATGAAAGCCAGAGTGACTAACAACGATGAGGTTAATTAAGGTAGACCATTATACACAGCTTTAAAAAAGAGAAAAACTGTTCTTCTGTCATATAATGAGAAGAAAGGCAATGGAGAACATGGCGGTGAGTGGAAAGATCTGCGGTAGAAAAGGCAACGGCAGACCAAGAGCAATGATGCTTGATGATCTAAGACGATGATTCCATGGAGGAATATCATCAGAATGTAGACAGAACCGAGATCTGCGGAGAGACACGAACACCTACGCTGCTTTGCGGGACACAGTGTGCTGATGAGTCATATCAACAATCAGTGCCCTGTAGGCGCAATCCGTATTTCTATACCCCGACTTCACTAAGGCAGACAGATAGCATGTGGTGTGTTCTTAATATATTGTAGTTGTTATTGTTGTCTTTCACTTATGCCGTTACACGTCGTGGGGAGGGGTCATTGAAGTTCCAGAGCCTGTGACTAGCGCCTTTCCTCCGTGATTTATGAGCAGTAATTTTCTAGGATCAAGTAAATTCCCTACTCTGTCGTAGGGTCAGTATAGAAGATAGTAGTAACTGTTGCGGCCGGCATGGTTTTCTCCACATCATCAATCGGGTTCCGACCGGTCTATACAAATTTGGGGCTAGCACCATGTACCTAAAGCCCATAGAAAAGGGTCCCTTGCTTTCTTTGACTTTCTGCACAAAAGAAGCAAGACATTTGATATCCACCATTTTGAAGATACTGCTCTAGAATTATGCAATGAGTTAATCGACGAAAACCAGAAGTTGAATCGTTAAGCTTCACTAGAAGACAATCACAAGTGACCTGCCCAAGAATTAAGAAAACTAAAAAGATCAAATCTATGAATTCTCTCAGTAGTCCAGATTGTTATACGTTGTCTGTAATTTCACTTATTTTTCATCATGAGGGGAGGATTAAAGCTAGAGATAAGTAATTTAGAGGGGAGGGGCATGGAGGAAGCTACCGAAGACAACACAAAATGGGACGGTTTAGAATGAGCTCACTTGAGGGCTTATGCTCCAGTTGTGAAATAAGGGCTGAAGAGGAATCACACATGACATGCTTATTCTTTTGTGGGCGGTTCTTGTAATGTGAAATTTCATATTAATTCTTTAACATAACCTTATTTTATATAAAAAAGGGTGTTGGAATTAAACACTTCAAATGGCAGCATGAACACATGGATGAGCGCTCACTTTTAATATTCCGGTGTGCTGATGCTGAGGTAGTGCCCTTGACTTGGGGGCTTAAATTACATGTACCTCAGAATTCGGAGTGGGTTTGTCTGATGGTGAGGGACACTGATGACAGGGAAAGCTAATCCATACGCAAACACCAGTCCAGTACACTAGAAGTAGTAGCATGTGTAGGGCCACGCTTGACTTCACAGAAAGTGAACGGGGGGGGGGGGGGGGGGGGGGCGCACTTCAAATTACAAGAATTGGTTGCAAGTTAAACTTAAATACCATTTTACAAAATACTGTATGTTTATATTGGCTGGTCAAATTTTCTTTACTTAAATTCAAAACTAACATTGAATATGAAAAAGTATTTCATGCCCTTCCATTTAAGTAAATAAAAATCATAAATAGTATCTACAGATACTGGAAACATACCTCATGAGTTATGTAATTCTGTATTTATTGCAATCCCAAAGAAATCAGGAGCCTTGGAATGTGATCAACATCGAACAATTAGTATAATGAGTCACATCACGAAGATTTTGCTAAGAATTATCATGCAAAGAGTTAGGAGGAAAATACAACCTGAAATAGGAGAAGAACAATGTGGGTTTGTAGTAGGCAAGGGTACAGTAAATGCTGTGTATATACTGAGAACCGTAATCGAACGTTCTATAGAAGTAAACAAAGATCTACACCTTTGCTTCATTGATTACACAAAGGCTTTTGATAAAGTGAGACATGTCAACATGATAAGGATGCTTGAAGAACTACAAATTGATGGGAAAGACCTTAGACTTGTAAAAAACATATATTGGAAACAACAAGCTGCCATAAGAGTTGATAATGAAGTAAGCCAATATCAGCCTATTAAGAGAGGTGTGAGACAGGGATGTGTAATGTCTCCAGATCTGTTTTCCCTGTACAGTGAAAATATTTTCAGAAATATTGAAAATATGGAAGGAATCAACATTGGGGGACGATGCATCAATAACATTAGATATGCAGATGATACAGTCTTGATTGCAGACAATGAACAGGACCTGCAAAATTTAGTAGATGCGGTTGTTACACACAGTGAACAACAAGGGTTAGAATTAAATTGTAAAAAGACACAGATTATGGTCGTCACTAAGAAGAACGAAATACCACAGTGTAATATACAAGTAAATGGGAATATTCTTCAACAAGTGAATAGGTACAATTACCTCGGAACAGTTATAACATCTGATGGGAGATGCCTTGAAGAGATTAGAACAAGAATCGCCATGGCAAAAGTAGCCTTTAGCAAGATGAAAAACATACTGACCAATAAAAAGATGTCAATTGAAACGAGAAAAAGAGTGTTGAGATGCTACATAGAACCTGTACTTTTATATGGATGTGAAGCTTGGACAATGAGCAGCCAGGCTGAAAAACATCTGATGGCTGTAGAAATGTGGTTTCTGAGGAAAATGCAAAGAATACCATGGACAGCCAGAAAGACCAATGAACAAGTCCTTCAAGAAACAAATGAAGATCGTAAACTGATCAGAGACATTAGACGTAGACAGTCACAATTTTTTGGGCATGTTATGAGAGGAAATGATTTGGAGAACTTGGTGACAACTGGTAAGATCGAGGGGAACAGACCAAGGGGAAGACCTAGAAACAAGTATCTGGATGGCTTGGCCTTGTGGCATGGTCGAGACAAAAACACGGAACTGATCCACGACTCTGTTGATCGAGTGAGATGGCAGAACATGACCGCCCACGCTTACCGGCATGGCACATGATGGATGGATGGATCTACATTTATATTCAGATAAAAAACTGAATATCAAAATATGTTTCATATTCTTCCGTCTAAGGAACAAAGTTCCGATGATGTCACACTTAATGACATGTTTTGCCCATATTGTTTCAGACCAAAGTCATCATTGAACATGTTATGGGACATCAGATAGACACCATCAAGAGATTGGCTGACCTCGTGGACGAACTTGAGCGATATGAACTGGACAATGATTACCCGCTTGGGGAGTACCTTGTGGACAAGGAATTGGAGAAGTAGAGACAACTGTGATAATCCAGTCTAGGATGAATCCAACAAACATTAGTTGTGAATTTTTGTAAACAGAATTTCAAAGGCTTTCATCTGTATGACATTTATGCAGTGAATAACATAAATAATTCATGATAACAACACTGAGTGGTATTAATTCTGTGGAACCATTAAAACAGATATTATTATTATTATTACTGTTACTGTTTTTTTTTTTCATTTTATTTAGATGAATGTAATAATGTATTTTTTCTCTGATTAATAGTTTTATAAACTGCCAATCAAATCTTGTCTATTTTTGCCGCTGTTACAAATACAAATGCTGCCATTGTTACAACTTCTACAGGTTGCGGATGATCCTGCTGCTACTATACTATTATTTATTATCACCACTACCACAACTACTATTATTACTAACACCACCAGAGTGACAACATTACTGCAATACACTGAAATTAGGGATGCTATGACAAAAGCATGGATATAGAGTTTGGGAAAGAATGAGACAAAAGACAAATGACAGTGAGCAAGGAGCTGAGAGGAAAGTATTCATTGGACAAGATACACAGCAAGAAAACTATTTAACAGCTGCAATATACACAAAACTACTCAAGTATAGGGACACACAAACATAGAGGAAGAGAATTACAGTCAGATAGTAAAAATGTGGGAAAGATGAGCAAGACACTCTAAGAGACTGCAAACAAACTGTTTATGTATTTGCGATTGTTCACTTTTAACTCATAGTCCACACACATGCTGCTGCTGCTACTAGTTGCTACTAGTGAGTGCACTGGATTGATTTTTGCAATTGGATTAGCTTTCCTTTTGATTTATAGGCTAGACAATTTACATCTACAATAATTTGTGTTTTGCTTCGTCTTTTAGTTTTGTTAGTTAAAGTTAGTTGCATATCCTTTACAGGATTTTGCAGTCAACACCAGCATTGTTTTTGCTGTTGTTGATGCCTTGGCAAGTGTACGTTCAGTAGTTTGCCATTGCTTTCTGAACGGCTGGTACCCATACCATTTTGTAAAACACCAACACAACGCGGTCTGCTGCCAAATTGCGCGCAGCTGTGTTTCGAACATGGGTATATGGGATCACAAACCGCATCCGTAACCCTTTCATCACGAGGACCGGCAGTTTTGTTAGTAGGAGTATAAAAAAGGCTAAACGTTGCTCTAATACAATATAAGAGTAAGGACATAACTAAAAGAAAAAAATTCCAAATTGCATGAGGCACAAACCAAAGCTAACTTTAGAACTGTACTCGTATCTTGGTGCTTCAAGCATGTATCACCAGCGAAGAATGAAAAAGATAAAGAAGGATGAGGGGAAGAAAAAGAATGTGAAGGAAAAGGAGGATGAGAAGAAGAAGAAAAAGGACAACAACAAATCAGATAAAGCCTGTCCTATTTTCAGGCAGAGTAAAATAGAAAGTTTGTTGCTTCTCCCTAAGATGCCATTAGGCATTATTAGTACTAATTACTTTGCAACTGAAAGGACAAAGATTACCCACAATACACCTTTAAGCAGTGCAAAGATGAAGACATTTATATTCACTTAAAATAACTCATTCACTACATATCTTACAACAGGTGTTGGATGGAGATTTGGGGTTACTAAGATTTTTATCAATTTATTTTATTTTCACTAAGTCGAAGTTGAGTCATGAGACTGTACTTCAACATTATTGTTTCCACTGTGAATCATGTCCAGTAAACATAAACCATTGGTTACCAACAGTTTAAAGCAGTATTTTAACAGGTTAGGAGCTTTAAAAAGTCTTAAAAGTCGAGAGGATTGACTTCATTGCACCATGTTTTATCCCTTAAGGCTACAGGCTAGGATCTGTGATAGTGCAATGGCTAGCACGCTTTCCTTCCAGCCCAAAGGCTGTGTTAAAATCCCCTTACAAGCGTGGATATTTTTTCTCTAACGTGAACTCCAAGGTCGATTCAGCCTAAAATGGGTATGAGAAAATTTACTGGGAAGTAAATGCAGCTGGCATGATATTGACCACATCACCCATTGAGTGCCGATTTGTCTAAAACATGGGGCTTGCACCATATACCCCAAGGTAAGAACGGGGGTCCCTTAATTTCTTATTTTCATTTACATAAAGCTGACTTTGCATCTTTTAAGAGATCTTGTGTACTGAAAGAGGTACAAAGGAGTGGTTAGAAAGATAAAGTAACTATTCAAAAACCAAACTCTGAAATTTGAGAATGCTGCCAATTTTGTTTATTCATTAACAGCTGCCCTCTCACTGGTTTTCTCATCATAAATCATTTCAACTAAACACTTAATCTAGATAATACATGGAAACATTAAGTCTGGTCAGTAATGCGTACAATCTGTTGTCTGTGTCTTCATTATTCACATCTATTACTGGAAGAGACTGAGAGAAACAAACATTAGTCAGCAAGTAATTTCAGCAAAATGTATTATAAGATGGTGCTGGAAACATGCAGTGGCTGTATACATATGTTGTATACCACGCATTACATAGTCTGAAAGTACAATTCTGTATCACATAGTAAAGGGCTATTGACTTGACATCCTGACTAAACTGGCAATTATGCACGCCAAAACTATTATGCCCAAATTAATGTTTGGACAATACACTTTAAAGTCTGAGACAGAACTTTCAGTTATTTTGTTGTAAAGCCAAGTGCCTCTAGATCAGGGGTGGTTAACACGAGGCCCGCGGGCCGCATGCGGCCCGCTGAGTGGGAAGCGACGATGTGGTCGAAGCTGTAGCACGCTTGCTTGCTTACTTTAATTAACACAAAAAAATTAAGTGCCTGGCCCGGCAGGAAATATTATTTCTGAAATTTGGCCCACCTGCTGAAAAGGTTTGCCACCCCTGCTCTAGATTTTGAACTGTAACAACTTAACACTTAGGATGTCTCTAGACTCCAAAGTCTATGAATTAACTTAAGTATCATACCATGCTTAACCAAGGTGATACATTTAAATACCTAGGGGCAATTACAACATCAGAGAGAAGGTGCATGACAGAGATTAAGAGCAGAATAGGTCAAGAGAAGCTGCACTTCAGAAGAAAAAAAAAGTATCTAATGTGATATGTCACTGTCATTTAATGTGTAAAAGGGAGCAGTGAAATGTTATATAGAACCTGTTGTGATGTATGACAGTGAATCATAGAACATGAATGAATAAATTAGGAAGCGTTTAGACACAAAGGAGATGTGGTTCCTGAGATTAATGTTGTGAATTCCTTGGACTGCCAGAGTAACTAACAATGATTGCCTGGAAGAGGCTAATGAAACTAGAACATTATACACAACTATAAGAAAGAGACAAACAGCTTTCTTTGGTCATTGATGAGAAGAGAGGCATTGGAGAACATCATGACAACTAGAAATATCTTGGCAAAAGAGGCAGAAGCAGACCGATAGAAATGATGATGGATGGTGTAAAACGGAGAACACCAAGCACCAAGATTTGTGGAGATACAAGAACGCATGTGCCAGTTGGCAGGGCATATGAATGCACAGTAAATAGCACGCTTGTCTGCCTCCTGATGACCATACTTTGAATCCCCAACAAGGCGGGGATATTTTAAAATTGAATTTGAGGTACTAATGGTATTTCATTGCGTTGTGACCAATTGTGAGGTGAAGAATGATAGCCTGGTCTACTCTGAGTGGTTGACAATATACATTATCTGCATTATGTTTAGTGTCATCATCATCACTATGTGCCATGCTAACAAGCATGTGCAATCATAGGTTGCCATCTCATACATTCACCATAACATACCCAAACTATCTTGGCTGTCTATGTCTAATTTCTTTAATTAATTTATGGTTTTTATTTGTTTCTTGATAGACTGTCTCAACCATGTTTGTTTCTGTCCATCCATGGTATTCTTTACATTTTGTTCAGAAACCACATGAGATGTTTCTCAGTTTGCCTACTTATTGTCCAAATTTCACATAATACAACAATATAGGTTCTATATAGCAATAAACTCTTTTTCTCACTGCAACTAACAGCCTATAAAGCCTATGCTTAGTGTGGAAAACACATAATGCCTTCACTTATTAGACTAAGTTAGCTGGGCATGGAACACAGGCAGTCCATGATGATAGGCAGAGATTTTACTCTCTACTAAAATTCAAACAATCAACATTTCAAAATAAACATAACCTTGCAAATAGCACAAAAATACTTCATACAGAATAAAATAAATAAAGCAGTAACATGTTTAAGATCTAAACTATTGCAAAATGAAGCAGTTAATCACAAGAATTATCAATAACACACAAAGTATTCAACCACACAGAGAACACAATATAAAATCAACATCACAGCAGGTGAATACTTCATTAAAAGAAATAAAATGTGAATCTACTTTTGTAACTAATAAGAATGTTACTGTTATTCTCAAAAAACTATCACAATGTGGCTAGAAGAAGACAGATTAATAATAATAGTACATATGTTTCGTAACTATCTGGAAAGTCTGAGACATATAGAAAGAAAAATATACAGGCAAAGATAGATTCATGATGACAGACTAAATGCAAGCCTCTATCCATATAGAGTATGAACAAACAGAAGTGGGAAGAATTTAAAAAGAGGAAATAAATAAAGGATAAAAGGATAATGATCATGTGAGATGTATTAGAATGTGTGGAGCATACTGAAATATGTGAAATAACTAAAATCTGTGAAATATTCTAGAATGTCCTAAACATACTAAAATGTGTGATATGTTACCTCCATTTACATATGGTAGGGAAGTTGGAGTCAAATTACATCATTCATTTTGTGTGTACACTAAGATATCAATCAACCAAAAACATAAAGTCAGATAGAGAGAGAGTCTGTACCTTAATGCAAACAAATTAGCCTTTCATGTTGTGTAATTCTTCAAAAGAGTGGTCTCCCTTAGTGAATTAAAACACAAAAGCCACAAACAATTGACTTATTGCCTGGTATATTTTGCTGTTTTTCATTAGGTGCATACTGCAGAGTTATTTGTCAAATGAAGTTAATAAATTAATGTTACTTTGGCTGAAATACTGATACTGTTCGAATGTGCAGCATTTATTATCCCAATGGTAACATTGTCTTAAATTTGTGATTACCATATTTCAGCCAAATTATAAATCATGCATTCATTTCATAACATATACACTTTTGAGGTATGTACCTGATGAGATGCAGCGAAATATGCCAAGCAATAAATCGTGCAACCAATTGTTTGTGTAATTCTTGTTAAAATGGAACCACCATCAACATATCAAATCAACCCATAACCCAATCGAGGTTGCAAGAGTAGCATGCTTGAAACATCAACATTAACTGTAAGCTAACTATAATGGTATTTCCAGGGGCAAGATATCTACTTGACTGTTCCCAGCTTCTCTCCAAGTGTACAATAAACTCCATTTTACAATAACAATGTGTTTTACAGTATGACACTAATAATGTCATTAACTATGTTCTTTCTATGCACAAACATACAATGACAACTGTATGTAATATATATTATATATTCAGTTTGTTGCTTCACAAACATATGATTGAGGTTTGACCTTGAGGGTGACAGTTAAATGAAAATGTAGCTCGGTTATATGTTATATATAAATTATGATGAAGGATAAACAAAAAATATTATGCATGGCATTATCACAACAAATTATAAATATTACTATATTGAAAACAAAATCGGTTTTCAGAAAATGTTATAAAACATATAGAAAGAAAGGAAAGATAAATTATGAAATATTATGGCTCAATCTGGTTAAATATATAATATTTTAAGTAAACAGACATAAATACCAGACATACAATTAATAATTACCAAGTTATTTTGATTAAAATCAAGAGAAAAAAAAATGTCACTATATCAAACTAACTAGTCTAAGAGCCTGAATAAATTATGTACATAATGACCGCTCAAACACTATAAACATGAATGTCTGAAGTTTCTGACTTGACAAAGAAGAAAACAAAGTTCCTAACCCTAAAAGAATGTGACCAATGGTGACGACTATGGCTAGCTGCTTATTAACGTTTATCTATTGAAGCCTGAAAGTGTTTCAGTTGCCTTTTCATAAGTAAACTGCAAAGGTTTGCTTTATGTTATGAAGAACAATATAGAAGACTATATTCATGCAGTTTTCTTCACCTTATCCCCTCCCCACACAACTCGCAGAAAATTATCTGCACTCATTTCATGAGGATGGGTCAACCCCAGAGCCGTTCTCATCACAAAACATAATCTTGCCACTGCTGGGGTTTGATCACAGACTGTAATGAGAGCATACTAACCACCACACCATAGCACTATTTAATAATTACAATACACTCTAATAACCTATAAATGCATTATAATAATTTATTAAACCAAATTAATTCAACAGGCTATAATGTTATCACATCCTTTGTAGTAAATTTTGCTTGAAACAGCCTTAAAGAAATGCGTAATATTATCTGTATATGAACATACATACAGATCACTATTCAAGAACTAGCATGTGCAGTGAATAATATCTGCAGGTGATCTACAATATACCACCTAGCTGCTCATATTTAGTTGCCAGCATCTACATCCAGTCCAAAAAAAATTTAAATGAGCACCAAACTTAGAATGTCCAATGTTAAGTCCGTACAGTTATATTGATAAAAAACAAAAACACACAACTAAAAGATATTAACATGAACAAAAAAAATAACAACATTTCATAATGCAATTATATCACATAGTTGAAAATATATATAACTGAAGGATTCAATCACAATGAAAGTAACAAGCCATGATATCATACTATGTCTCTGATGTCTCAAATCAGAAATAAGCAATAAAGGATTGAATCACAATGAAAGTAACAAGCCATGATATCAAACTGTTTCTGATGTCACAAAACAGAAAAACTGTCACTGTCATTTACTACCAAAATAATACCTTGTGGTGTACGGCAGGGGGGTCTTTGAGCCGGAAGAATTAAGGCCACCTGGCTAGTGCAGTCGCCGCAAACTGTTCAGGTTAGGATCTTCTTTTTTCCCCCAACAGAAAAAAATCCCACACCTTACCGAGGATTCGAACCCGGGTCTCCTGGAGGAGAATCCGGCATTTTAGCCACTTGGCCAAGCAATAAAGGTCAGCAAGCGGTAACATTAATTTGTGGATGACAAACGTCACAGAGGATTTCATTACCAATAAAATTAGAATTATGACAGATGAGCTATATTATTCAAACCTCAGAACAAATGAGGATAAAAAATGTATAAGCAAATCCAGTCCTAATGACATATAATGATTCCACTCAATTCCTGTAATTTTGATCAGGTCCTAAAAATACACAGAAAAATACATAATAATACGTAGTTAATTGAATAACCAGAATCACTATGTGTTGTTTCTTTTCAAGTTCTACTTCATTTCTTGATGTTTTGTGTGTGTACATGTGCATGTCTGGTGAAAACAGTACAAAATTAATTAAAATGTCATATAAACACTTATTTTAAATGGCCAGATAAGTCTCAATTTATCATTCATAAATAATGGGAAAGTTAAGAAGCAATCGTTATAAAATGACACTAACAAATGACATGATGGTATTAAGTTCCAAATGTAGCTACAAATGAAAGCTATGAAGGTCCCAGATCATGTTTGCAGCATGTGGCAGAACACATCCTTCTGCTACTGAGGTAGGTTTGATCTCCAATGAGGCAACCATGTTACCATTATGCCCAAATAATAACAACAGCAGCATGAGTATCTCTTCCCACTACAACATAAGATGCAACGGTAAAGGTAGTCACATGGCACTGCCATTGGGGTGTGGAATGTTAGGCCATCACATATTCTAGGAAACAGCATGAGATCGAGTGACCAGTTTCCTTCCTTATTGCCTTTCATTCGCAGACAATTTCCAGAAAATTCTGAAAATGATCCGGTACCCATTTTATTGATGGGAAAGACCTAAGATTTGTAAAAAACATATATTGGAAACAACAAGCTGTCATAAAGATTGATAATGAAGTAGGTCAACATAAGCTTATTATGAGAGGTCTGCGACAGGGATGTGTAATGTCTCCAGATCTTTTCTCCATATTCAGTGAAAATATTTTCTGAAATGTAGAAAATATACGAGGAATCACCATTGGGGAATAGCATCAATACAATTAGATATGCTGATGATACAGTATTGATTGCAGACAGTGAACAGGATCTGCAACATTTAGTAGATGCGGTTGTTGCACACAGTGAACAACTAGGGTTAGAATTAAATTGTAAGAAGACACAGATTATGGTTATTACTAGGAAGAAGGAAACACCACAATGTAATATACAAGTCAATGGGAATATTCTTAAAGAAGAGAATGGTACAATTATCTCGGAATAGTCATAGCATCTGATGGGAGATACCTTAAAGAGATTAGAACAAGAATTGTCTTGACGAAGGAAGCCTTCTGCAAGATGGAAAACATAATGACCAATAAAAAGATGTCATTTGCAACGAGAAAAAGTGTTGAAGTACTACATAGAACCTGTACTATTGTATGAATGTGAAGCGCGAATAATGAGCAGACAAGCTGAAAATTATCTAATGGCTGTGGAAACGTGGTTTCTGAGGAAAATGCAAAGAATACCATTGTCAGACAGAAAAACCAATGACCAAGTCGTACAAGAAACAAATTAAAACCGTAAACTGATAAGAGAAATTAGATGCAGACTGTCACAATTTGTTGGACATGTTCATGATAATGAACTGGCAGAACTATCTTAAAGGCTGTGATTGGTAAATATTTAGTGATTTGTTAAAATATGTTGAGGGGATTACTGAGAAGAAATAAATTGGAGAACTTGGTGACAACTGGCAAGATTGAGGGGAAAAGCACAAAGGGAAGGCAGAGAAGTAAATACCTGAATGGCTTGGCCACATGGCATGGTCGAGACAAGTACACAGAGCTGATCCATGACTCTGGTAATCATGTGAGATGACGAAACATGACACCCACACTTATTGGCATTGCACATGATGATGATGATGACCCATTTTGTGAAACTGGGTTGGCCTCAAAGCTGTATTTGTCAGAGAAAATAATCCTGCCAGTGTAGGAGAGGATATGTATAACTTATTAACTACTGATTTTAACAAAAAAATATGTAGCAGAATTTTTTTATTTAATTTAAATGTTTGAGTCTAGGTCAGCATGGATAAGAACACACGTTCTTAAACATCCGGTGTGCTGATGCTGAGCTTGCATGTTCAACCCCTACACTGGACAGTTGGTTTAAAATGTTGATGTCTCGTCCTTGACTTGGGGATGTAAATTACAAGAGCATGACAGCATGGGATACCAGTAATAGGGAAAGCTAATCCACATGCACAATTCTGTCCAGTGCTATTAGAAATATGTATGGACTACGTTTGAGTTCAAAGCAAGCAAGCGCCCAAAAATATTCTTGAGTCTGAAGTGTCCATAATTTCATGTACGTAGGCTGTTAATTTTCAACACAATTTGTTCTAATTCAAATCTGAATAATTTGGATGAGTTATGAATTATTTTTCAATTCTTGTACCCAAATGAATAAAGAATGCACAAGTTATTGGGCATGTCATGGGGAGAAATCAACTTGAAAACTTAGTGGGAACTGATAAAATTGATGGTGAAAGAGCAATGGGAAGGCAGAGAGATAAATACCTGGATAACTTTACCAAATGGCTTAACCAGGACAGGAAACAGACCTGATCAGGGACGATGGTGATCATGTAAGAAGGCAAACCACGATTGCCCACGCTTATCAGCACAGCACATAATGATGATGATGGTGAAGTATGGAGGTAGCAGCAGCTAATGAAGGTCATTGAGATAACTGCATGACCTTTACAGGATGTCATGAACCCGACCATTTAATGGTTGTTTGTGATTGTACGTTCAATAGTTTACCATTGCTTTCTGAATGATCGGTGCTTATACCATTGTAAAAATCAATGCAAAGCAATATGCTCCCAAATAACCTGTGGCTGACTTCGAAAACTGCATGTTCTGATTGTGAAACTGCATTCATTACCTCTAAGCCAAAGACCCCATCAGTAATGGAGTTAAACAACTAAAATATTATTCTATAACATAGAGACATTTTTTTTAATTAAAAAAAAAAACCAGAAGAAAAAAAAAGACACCAATAAATTAATGAAGAAGAAAATCATGATACATATGGAATGGTGAAACTAGAGCAGCAACAACTCTATACAATATAGTGAGAAGAAAAACAGTTACTGGCCAAGAGATTATGCATGCATGTTAAATACTATTGGTTGGATTATAACACTATCAACTATGGGATCAAAAGCATTTGTGTACATGATTAATACACATATGTGTGGATAACAACTTACAATACACGCCAATGACATCAATCACACCACATCTTGCACATAAAAGAAATGTTTTAATGCAACTAAAAGACCTGTGGTTGAAAGGAATGTGGCTTGGAGAAAGAATAACATAATCATCTACATAAGGGCTAGTAAATAAAAGTTAAAATAAAGAATCCTTTTTACCCGCCTTCAGTCATATTGGGCATACGGTGCTAGTGCTTTTTATAGACTAATCAAGAATCGGCCGGTCTCCCTGGCGTAGGGGTTAATGACTTTCTCCATAATCCCGTATATTCACGGTTGTAACGCAAATTCGGTAGCAGATCGCGTCGCGTTGGTTACTTACGGGGTATCTGAGCTGGTCGCTTGGAAAGCAATGGCTAACTACTGAGCGTAATCTTGCCAAGACATCAACGGCAGCTGAAAAATGCTGGTGTTGACTGAAATGTCCTGTAAAGAATTTGCGAAAAAAAAAAAAAAAATCAACAATCGAGGGGTGATGTGGTCAATTATATTGGTCACCTTTATTTCCCAAAACAATTTCTGGTACCCATTTTAGACAAGGTCAACCTGGGAGACAAGGTCAAATTTACATTTCCCTTCAAAGCAAATTCAAACCCCCGACAACTGGGCCAGGACTAGTGTATAGCATATTTGTATTCTGCCCTGCTGCCCACACACATAAACATGAAGCTTCAATTAAACACTGAATGTGCTAAGATGCCTCCAATCTACATATGGAGGTATCTATGAAGCAGCGGAACTTGTGCAAGATAAAGTGTTTTTCTGTTGAGCCATGATGAGAGATCCACGACTCTGGTGATCGAGTGAAATGGCGAATCATGACCGCCCACGCTTTCCGGCATGGCACATGATTGATTGATTGATGATGAGAGAAAAATATGGACCTGCTGTAACATAATGATGAAATATACTGCCAAAGATAGAGAACAGTGAAAGAATAAAAATGTGCCCATATTGGGACTCCCACAACATATACGTGGAGTTTAGGATGAAGAGGAAGAATTATTACAACACAAAAAGAAAATAAGAAAAATATGCAGAAAACAAATGTACACATAAAGAAACATCAAAAACAATTATTACAAACAAGTTAATTTAATCTTTGAAAACATAAAAGATTTTGAAGACAGATTAATTTAAGAAGGTAATCAGTACAGAACCTATGGCAAAAAACAAACAGCTGGAAACCACGGTGTTAACAGAGAGAAGTTAATTCAGGAGATAAAGAAGAGGAAAATGATAATGAGACAATCAACAATGAAAACATTTTGGTTATGTTTAAAAAAAAATACAGAAGCTAGCTGAAACTTCTTGATCAGAACATGATGAATGAAAATAGCTAGAAGACAAGAGGTGGCAACAGGGAAATGTTAACTCTGAGACAAAAGGAACCGGAAATGATAATGAGACAATCAAACCATGTTGGCTGTATTTGAAGAAAATACAGAAGTTAGGCCGCAACTGCATGATTAGAACACGATAGATTTGAATGGTTAACAATGTGACAGGTCTATGAAATAATAAAATCAAGGCAATGAAAGGAAATCACTTATCAAATCACTCTATTGATTATTAAAAACAAAAACTATTGAATCAGTTATATATGTTAGGATCAGAAAATGTTTTCTTTCAATAAAAAATAACATTTTATGAAATGCATACACATTTTGAACTCTGAAATTTGTATGTAAAAATATACACATTATTATTAAAATATACGTTTGCACTCAGGCTGTTGTTATCTTCTTTTAAAATAATACATTTCTCATACTCCCCGGGAATTATTTATCTGTGAAAAATAGTCTCCTCTCATTAAAACTAGCTACAAACAATAAAACTAGCAATAACAAGTATGAATAACAAGTACACAGACTGCATGCTTCTTGACAACAAATGTAAATATTACATGCTTTCTCATGTCTTCCAACCTGATAGTTTTGCTTCTCTATTCACATCACAACATGGATTAAGGCCATAAAGTCAATGTATGCAAGTGATACCTTTATCAATTCAAGGCAAGATAACAGATGTTATAAAGCTATCCATAAGGCAACAGGTTGTGACACACATGAGACGCAACCGAATACAATTCCAACCAAACTGTCAATGTTCACACAAAAGCAAAATCATCAAAACAACATTCATTGGATGGATGTATTCTTCATTGACTCTTCAGTATCATGAGTATGTGGAGTTGATAGTTCCAAGTGAACATGATGTGCAGCCAGTTTTGATGATCAGTAACTTTTACTGAATGTATTATTTTGTTTGGTCTTAGCTTTTGTACTTAACTACTTTCTTTATAACCATGAATAACATGAAAACAAATTTATTAAATTAAATTTGGAAATATTGATGCATTAACAACCAAACACACAGCAAACAAGAGACACAAGACAACATAATACAAAGCAATGGGAAAATCTTGTTGTTTAAGAGTTATCACACTGTACATAAATAGATTTCTGCCCTAGCAAAACACCTCTTGTGTACATTATTTATAAGTTTACAAAAAGTTAGTTGCATATCCTGTACAGGACATCAGTCAACCCCAGCATTTGCTGTTCCTGATCTCTTGGCAAATTTACGTTCATTAGTTTGCCATTGCATTCTGAATGACCTGCACCATACCATTTTGTAAAAAACCAATGCAAGATGGTCTGCTGCCAAATCGTCTGCAGCTGTGTTTCGAACGCAGTATGCAGGATTATGAACTGCGTCTGTAACCCCCTTTGCACGGAGCAGACTATTTATAAGTAATCAGTTAATGTTTACATATTTGCTGCTGCGTTAACTTCAACAGATTGGGCTACTTCATGACACAATAGAAATTTATTTTGTTAAATATTAAGGAGCAGCATCAAAGCCCTCATGTTGCAAGTACATAAAGAAGGAGTAGATGAAAAGACAGTGTAACCTGAGCAGCAACAGAAGAAAATGTCACAAAATTAAGAAAAAAAATATATAAATGTAAATGCAAAATATTCAATTACAAACAAAAGAAAACTGAATAAAAATATCCTCTACTAAATCTGTAGCTGTTTAACTCATGTAGTACATAAAGACAGTTATTAGTGTGTGGGAGACTTCTACGACATGAGTCAGAATATGATAAGAGCTGAAGGATTCAACAATGCACTTGAAACAACAACAGCAGTAAATCAGGGCTGTATACTTTCACCCTTATTATTGAACATACACATGGATAGAATACGAAACTAAAATTTAAGTAAAATGAGGCAAAACCAATTATTTCATGCAGGTATGTACATAAACACTTTTGTACTTCTATGAAAATGCTACCCCAAAAAACTTGCATAACTCATTTTTCAAAGGCAAGTCATCTTTGTAGACTGAAACAATGACTATTTAAGCTGTACTATTATTTCTTAGAAAAGCTGGAATTCACACTGTCAAATCAATGTAGGACAGTGATGATGATAATATATTTCAGTTGATTCAAAAATATCTTATTTAGCTGCACCTGGTTAATCTATGTCTAAAGTGAACTCTAAATGAACAAAGCACAAACTGAAAGCATTATATTCATCTTTCTCAGTTACAAAACCACACAACTCTGTTAAAACACATGTATTAAGTTAAATCTGAGCTACACTAGGTAACCCTAAGTAACCCAAAGCAGAAACATTTCCAAGCATCCCTTTCCAGGACAGTATTTTAAATTATAAGTAAATGTACCGAAAGAGTTTCCCGCAATGGACAGACCTATCACATTTTGTAGGTCTGAATGTACTAGAAATAGGTGGCTAGTCTTTCCCTCACTTAGCGAGACAGTGAAGGCAGATGCCAAACCCTCGTCCAACTGGACTCACGATATTATTAGCCCAGCTCCCTATCAACTAAGCTCATGTGCCCGCAGGAAATAATTACTGCATGTGAAATTTTAATAAATAGAACACAATATAACACCTTGGATTGTGCACCAACAGTTTACATAATTATGGTTGAACTTCATGTTTAACTGTTCAGTAAGATCATACAAGAACAGCTCAGACAATATGGTGTTGGTGATGAGATTATGAATAGTATTTAGATATATTTACTGAGAGGATAATATAACTTGTTACACTTAACTGGTGAAATATATCAACACGTTTATCAGAGGTAATAACATTATTTTACTGTGAACAAGTCAGGATTTAGTGAAATGATAGGAATTATATCTTGTATATCCATATGTTTAGGTTTTTAGAAAGTGATATTTGTAATGTTAGTTATACAGATGATCCAAAATCTGGAAAGAATACATAAAAGAGTTACATGATGGAGAAAGAGCAGAATTAACAAAAGAAAATAACTTAGAAAGTCCACCTAATCTAAATGAAGATGAAACATTGATGCTGTAAAGCATGTAAAGAAAAACGGCTGGACCAGATGAATCATGGTTCAGGAATGAGAAAATGGATATACACATTCACATTGGCACCTTGCCGTCTTGACAGACGATAGTTTGTGCTTTAAAAAGGCATAATAACTTTTAACTATGGCGGTAGCGAGTGTGACTGATAAGGCCAATTTGCGCTGTAAATGTCCGTTCACAGTGGGTGCATGTGAACACGTGGTCATTTCCACCATCATGCACCATCTTACGTCTCAAACGCTTGGTGTGTGACTTTTCTGCAATAATTTTCTCCTTTGACTTTATTCCATTTCTGATATTTGCCCTCCATGCAACACGTTCAGCGGCGACTTGCTCCCAATGTGCATTATCAATGCCTGTGTCAATCATGTCCCGCTTACACACATCTTTGTATCGTAGTAGAGGCCGACCCTGAGATCTCTTACCCATCTGTAATTCACCAAAAAAGATATCCTTTGGTATTCTACCATCATCCATCCGCCTAAGATGTCCTATCCATCTAAGTCTACGAAGACTGAGCATGGAATAAACTGTCACACAACCTGATCTTTCCAATACTTCAGTATTTGTGATTTTGTCTTGCCACTTAATACCAAGAATTCTTCGCAGACACCGCATATGAAAGCTGTTTAAATTGTTCTCTTGGTGTGAGTGAAAATGGATATAGACTTAGTGAAATGCTGAAATCTGTATTTACTACTTTACTTAAGAGACTGCAGCAAATGAATAACCAACTTCATAAACCATGTCACCAAACTTCTAATCAGAATTATATAAAGAATAAGAAGGAAATAAAGATATAAATTAATGAAGAACATTATGGGTTTGTCAAAAGGAAAAGAACAAATAATGCTATATATACATTCCAATTATTAATAAAGAGATCAACTGAGAAACAGAAAGATCAATACTTGTGCTTTATAGCTACACCAAAACATTTGATAAATTGAATCATGATGAATGACCAAATTGTTGGAAGATATTAAAATTGATGGGAAAGATCTCAGGAAAAAAAAATATTTAATGGAAACAAGTAGCAGCAATTAAAATGGGAAGTAAGTTAGGCCATTATGAACAGATAAAGCTAGAAGTAAGACGAAGATGTATATTGTCACCGGGTCTCCTCTCACTATAGTGAAATAATAATGAGAGAGATCAAAGACAGACTAGGAGTATGAGTTGGAGGTTATAATATAAACAATTTGCAGATGACAGTACTGATGTTGAAAACACCTAAGATCTGCAATAACTGTTGGATATTGTGGTGGTTGAGAGTGCAAAAACAAAGGACTTTGTGAATATCAAGAAAACTGAAACAATGGTTATGTAGAAGAAAAAGATATACACCAAAATGAGATATTGCAATAGAAAGAAAATTGCTTAACCAATAAATTCAAAAATTTTTGGCGGCAAACATGACATCATATAGAAGATGAATGACAGAGATTCAGAGCAGAATAGGCCGGCTAAGGGCTGCATTTCAGAAGACAAAATCACTTATGTCAGTTACATACTTTGTATATAAAAAGTCACTTCCGTTTAGTATGTGTGCATGTATGTGAGAGTGAGAGAGTTTATAGACATGTTATATTGAGCATGTTCTGCTGTATGGCAGTTTGTCTTGGAATGTGAACCAACAAACTGGGAGAAGCTTGGAGGCAGAAGCAGATGCACTTGTATAATGGTTAGGACATTATCCTGACAATGGCATGCGCGCAGTCAGACACAGGTTCAATACCAGCTCTTGTGTTCATAACAGTATGCAAACACTGGCCACCTATTCCTCTGTGCACTCGGGTCTAACTGCATGTGACGGTCACATGTCCAAAGCAGGTTCCTACTATCTTTTTATAAGAGGCACAGAGATGTGGTTTCTGAGATGATTGTTACGAGTGCCTTAGACTGCCAGAGTGACTGACAATGATTGTTTGGATTAGGCTATTAAAAGTAGACAAAAAGGAGACAGATGATGTTCTCTTCTCATATAATGAGAGGCGAAGCATTGGAAAACATCTTCACGGCTAGAGATGTGGTTTCTGAGATGATTGTTACGAGTGCCTTAGACTGCCAGAGTGAGGGACGATTGTTTGGAGTAGGCTTATGAAAGTAGAGCAAAAAGGAGACAGATGATGTTCTCTAGTCATATTATGAGAGGCGAGGCATTGGAAAACATCTTCACGACTAGAGAGACTGGAAGTAGAGGAGGTAGAGGGAGACCAAGCGAAATGGTGGCAGATGGTCTAAGATGGTGACGTGGAATGCCATCAATGGAATTGACCCAAAACACCAGGGACCAAGATCTATGGAGAGATATGAACACCTACACCATTTAGCAAGACACCTTATGATGATGATGAGATGATTCAACTATGTATGCCAGGTTATTCAGTCTGAAGACTATCATGTTTCTGAACACATTACTTCTTCTTCAAGATTTTTTAATTGCTCATAAACTTATTCTTGGGAAGATGAAGTGGTAGTTTCCCCTCGCCATCCACAATATCCAAACATATGCAATGATGTAAACTCCTAATTCAATAATATTAGCAAAAGAAGAGGTACATTTCAGGTTATTTAGTCTGAAGAATTTCTGAACACATTACTACTTCTTCAAGATTTTTAAACTGCTCATAAACTTATTCTTGGGAAGATAATGTGGTAGTTTCCCCTTGCCATCCACAATATATACATATATGCAATGATATAAACTCCTAAATCAATAATATTAGCAAGAAAAGAGGTACATTTCTGGCATCATCTACTTGAGGTTGAGAACTTCCAGCATGAGCGGCTCCACATCTACGGGGTTCACCTGTAGCAGAACCTTGGCATGCTCCTCACTCAGCACCTTCAGGTCACATAGTCTATCCATGGCACTCACGTAGTATTCCTTAGCAAACTCAAATGAGAAATGAGACTCGAAATAATGCTTCAGGAGAACAATATAGCGATCTTGAAGGGATGACATAAATTTTCTGTCTGATATATGCAATCCTGCTGGATCAAAGATAATCAGCACCTGAAATATTATTTTAAAAGAAACAAATCCTTATTGATTCAATCTTAATTTAACCTAATTATGTACAGTAAAGTAAGTTCATTCATTCAGTAGCGAGTCCTTTGCAGAACCTCGTTCCCATAACAACCTTCCGGGAAACTTCTCGGCCATAAGCAAGGTGTCCTGCAGCCGATACACCCATCTGGAGATCATCTGCCACATCCTGCACACATTTTCTCTTTGGCCTTCCTCTTCGTCTCTTCCCAGGCGTATACCTCTCAAGTATTATTCTCTCCAAACTTTCATGACATTTCAAGTGACTAAAATATTTCAATTTTCTTTGTTTTTATGGACCCTTGTGTACGCCTTTAGGTGCACTGGGCATCTGGTGCTAGACCTATATTTGTATAGACCAATCAGCACTCAGTGGTGATGTAGTCAATATCATGCCAGCTGCCATTACTTCCCAAGACAAGTCTTGGTACCCATTTTAGGCTGGGGGGGGGGGGGGGGGTCGAGACTTCATTCATTGGCACCTTGCTGTCTTGACAGACGATTGTTACATTGTGCTATAAAAAAGGCGTAATAACTACAACCCATGGCGGTAGCGAATGTGACTGATCAGACCAATTTGCACTGTAGATGTTTGGCCACAATGGATGCATGTGAACACATTGCCATTTTCACCATCACACACCATCTTACATCTCACGTGCTCAATGTGTGATCTATCTGCAATCATCGAGACTAGATATAAATTATACATTATGAAAACAAAAACATATTAATTTATATCTATTACTTTAAGATTATTAACTATGGACAAATTCCCATCTCACAATGTTAACAGTTTATGTATGAGTTTATTCTACAAATATTAATTTTATCAGACTGACGTTGACTGAAAATAAAGAGTCACAAAGAATAAATGACTTGAATTCATAACAAATGAGACAGCAAATCCATTGTATAAAACAGTTATTGTATAAAACAGTTATTGTTTAAGAGAGCATGAGATGTGTATCTGTAACTAATTCTCAGACATACAAAATATTACATATCTATGTTCTACAGACAATGAATACAGCGATCAGAAACAAATTGGAAGTCGCTGAGATGTGATTCCTACAATCATTTTTTAAATCTGTTAATTGGAAGAGAGAAGTCAGGGTAAATGGTCTCTGGGTAGTGAGATCGGACGCCCGTGTGTATTGTTGCGCACGTAAAAAATCCCTTGGCAATTGGAAATCGAAAAATAGTAACCTAACAGCGCTGCCCGGGCAAAATTTCGAGTTAAAAATCTACCCAAAATATTTCAGGATCCTCGCCGATGCAACGGGGTTCGTGCATTGAGCCGAGTTTCTCCAGACTCAGGTTTGAGTTAGGAGGAAAACGGAGCACTTATGGGTTAAACCGTGTGCCGTGATGTTGATCCAATGACTAAAAGACTAAACTAAGTGACAACTGAGAAGATTGAAATCGTTATCAGAAGAGGAATGAAAATGAATACAAAATAAAACTAAGAAGCCTGAAAAAAGGAAAACCACACATAGATACAAGTGAATGTCTTTTGATCACAGTCTTTATCAATGAGATAATATAAAAGAATACTTAGCTGGAAAAACTGAAGTACTATCACAATCTCTGAAAAGTAATCCAATATATATATATATACACAAAACAACAGAGAACATGTTAGGACATTGTTGTTCTCACCTGAAGAAGAGCATATATATGGTAGTTGTTCTGAGCCATGGACTTAACCCGTCGGCAGTAGTAGACATGATCATTGTGTAATGACACAAACCCAGTTGTGCTCTTCAGGATACTTGTTGGAATCTCCCCTTTTGGAGTCAGCCAGGCATCTTTTTCAATGCTGTAGAATAGTGCTGACCGTAGCAATAAGGTGTTCATGACACAAGCTTTGAGAGCAGCAATTTGATCCCCTTGATTAAGCTGCCTGAAGTCATCTAAATGTTTGACAAACATGATCAACTTTCTAACACACACCTCTGAGTGGTTGACAAGGTCTGCTGCTTTCTGGTACTGTCTTGGCTCAGAATAAGGTCCTGTCTCAGGCATGGCTGCTAATGTTTCTTGGTATGCTTTTGTGATTTTTGCCAGCAGGGTACTTTCATCACAGGCAAGCTTGTAATACATTTGGGAATCAGAGGGAAGTAAATGCTTTGGAATATGTCTAAAGATGACATCTGAAGATCTAGTATGAGTTTTCCCATACGGAGTATGGGGCCTCTCCACTTCAGTAATAATTTCATGGCTGACAGGCAAATCTATAACTGAATCGCTTACTGATTTTGCTTCAGATTTTATTTGTATCCTTGGTGTCTCTGTCATAATGGGATACTCTTTCTTTGCCCGGTTGGCCATGACTTTGGTCATTCGTTTTTTCCTTTCACCATCATCTAAACATAAATTTCAACAGAAAATTTAAATAAAAGGATTAGACAGGGTATCATTACAAAACATACATAAACATATTTTGCTGCAAAATAATCATTCTTATTTTTTTTTTTTTTTTTTAGGTTACTTTTATACTGAGTACTCAATTTAAGAATTGAAATCACTGCACTCAGGAAATTCCCACTTATGTCCCGTCCCTCTCTTCCATGCTGATTAATACTTTACACATTTTATTTTTTTTAAATATGCCTGAATTTTTCTTTACACTTTGAGTATTGTCCAGACTCTTCTACTCAGTCTCTTCTGAAACAATCTATCTAGCTAGGGATACTCTGTCTCTTCTGCTACACGCTTCACCCACTCCCTTAGAGAACTCTCCTTCTCTCCTCCATTCCCTCAAATAATTTAAAATAAAAACACTAAAAATAAACATTGATACAAAAGCGTAAAATTTCTCTTTACAATTCTAAAAGTAACAACAGAAATATCTATTTACAAATTGTGGTTTCTTGCTAAAACACTGAAATGAAAAAACAATGAAAAAAAGTCGCTTAAAAGTCGACAGGGTCGACTTCATTGCACCGGGTTTTATCCCATATGGCTTGGTCTCTTTCCACACCGCGGACCCACAGGATTCTCCGAAATATTTAACTCGTGAACCGATGCAAAAGGACCAAACAGTTATCTTTCACAGTGCTAAATATATGGTGTTATGAAAGAACATGCAAGTAAAAATGACTAAAGTATTAAAGTATTAACGTTATTAAAGTAGCTAAAGTATTAACATACATCAAAGGAGACATTAACACAAATTACCTAGAATCATATCCCTGTTCATTCCAATTTTGTAGCATTTTTTAATTCGACAGGCTGGACAAAATCTCCTTGTTCGTATATTAATCACACAATTGTTGTCAAAAAGGCACACCATTGACTGAAATGAATTTAAAAAGCAAAACTGTACTTGTGTTATTATTCAATGCAATATGTGTTCAGTTCCTATTTATTATATGACAAGAAGGTATGTGGCATCTTGGTAACAGTGGTACTACATGCATCTATGGTTGCTGAAGTCTAGGGTTTTGTTCCTCTGATGTTTTGGTCTAGCAAATCCAAACAGCATATGTGTAGTTATGCCAGATATTAAGATATTAAGTGACAAAATATACGGCAACATTCATACTGCCATCATTTGTCACCATATACCTCTGTATTTGCTAGAGTATTGAAGCTCTTTACATGTAATTATATTACCTTTTTCTGTTGGCATATTCCCTTCCCTGTTAACTGTATCTTTTCTCAATGTCTCAAAAAGTAATGGTACAGGTCATTTTACACATCTAAGACTCACTGGGCATATGGGGCTAGACCCATATTTTTTAGGCCAAACGACACTAAGTGAGTGATGTGGTTGGTATCATGCTGGCCGCCTTAGTTCCCAAGATATTTCCTGGTACCTATTTTAGGCAGGGAGCCGAGGCCAGTTAAAAAAAAATTTGAAACCGACCAGATGCAGATCAAACCCAAAACTTCCTGTATGACAGGTGAGCATTTAGCCACTATGCTACTGTGGCTCAACGTCTCGACTAAGAAATTTCTCATTCAATATGAATAAACCATCTCAAACTGTTGGACTCTGATAACTGGTGTGTTTTTAGTGTTGCATTAGTTCTCAAATTTGTTCTTATCTTCCATATTTTGGTATGATTATCTTCGACAGGTCCAAATGTTCTTCCATGCACTCACACAATGTTGCGTTCGAGCTAGATCATGGATCCTTGCACACCATACTACAGATACGTATGTTCTGCTGACATTATTAGAGTTTTCTGTTTCGCATTACAGGAAAAAAAATGGAACAAAGTTTATATTAACCAATTATTAGTGTACTGTCAATGGTATCTCTTCTAAATTTCTTTATTCTATTAAAGCATAGAAAGCACATTTGTTTACCTTATCTTTTGAAGCATTCCTTCTAAAGAATGCCTTGCAAGATTCACAGGTAACTGCATTAAAATTGTATCCCAGAGCCTTATCACCACATACTGTACAAGATTTGCCATCTTTACACTTCAGCCTGCGGCGGGAACCCGACATTACATCTTCAGGGTCTTCAACTGAAGTACTTGGCTGCTCAATATAATCAAAATGATTATCTGTTGTGCTTGATAAGGCAATCATTTCACTGTCATAGAAGAGTCCAGATGACACCTGGGAAGTTGAGAATCAGAAGATGAATTATAAAAACTATCCTGACATCAACTTACTGACATAACTTAGAACAGGCTGAATGCAGAGGTGGTGGTGGTTTGAAAGCTGAAACGCTAGCTTCAAAAGTGCTTACAGTACCTGACAATGGATAAAAGGTACATGGTGTAATCAATAAGCAACCATCTGTTGCCACGGTACATAACAATAAATGAAATAGGAATTATGTTCATCATAAAATTCATCCAAGATTATAAGATGTATGTGTTCTTTCCCTTCAATACTTTATATAAAACTAGGCAACAGCTGATGAACACTTGCATTACATAACCAACACAAGAGCTGATTAACACTAGTACATATCATTACATGGAACAAGACAACAGCTGGTGAACATTTGCATGTATTATTTCATAAACAACACAGCAGTTGATCAAAACAAGTATGTATCATTACATGGAATAACAAATAACTGCTGAACATTTACACATACCATTACATGATACTGAGCTAGACAGAGTCTAAATGTCGCTGAATAAACAACAATAACAACAGTAGCAACACAACATTAATAACAAGAACAACATCTTTTGCAAACTTAATTTAATTATAATATGACAAATATTACTGTTGATAATTTGTTATAAAGAATTAATAACTAACTGCTAATAAGTTTCATTTGTGGAGATAAGATCAAAGAGAGCTACTGTAATTTCAGTCAGGTGTATTATCGGCCAATAGGTTAATGTTCATTTCTGCTGTTGCACTAGAATGCTAACATATACTTTCAATACCGCTACATGATAATGGAATTTATAATGTCTGTTATCATAATCGACACTGCTCTTGCAGTTTATTACTGATATGTAAAATATATCATTATGGTAACCGATATGTACCTTCTTCTCATCTTCTTTTACGTTGACAATTTTTAATATGGGGTTTTGTTATTATATGTAGCATTGTCATGCTGTGATTCATATATTTATACATTATATTATTATTTGATATTATTATATATAATTTGATATTATTATACATCCCACTAGGCATTGGAATGAAATTTACTGACAATGAAATAGCTAAAACTTGTGGAAGTAAACAATACCAACCTTGACCTAATCCCAATCAGTCCATATGTACTATGCTGAATTTTGATCTGGTTATACCTAAGGCGGAGGGGTCGTCAGGATGCAGTTCATAATCCCACATGCACGCATTCGAAACACAGCTGTGTTAGTTTTTTATGACATGGTATGGGTGCCGGTCATTCAGAAACTAAGGGCAAACTATTGAACGTAAATTTGCCCAGGAATCACAAACAGCCTAAAAATGCTGGGGTTGACTGCTACGTCCTGTAAAGGACATGCAACTATAGTGTGTTTACTTTTTTTGCCCCAATATAAAATTCAATATCTCAGTAACCAACTGAGGGAAAATGATGAGATTTAGCATATAACCTTATCATTATGTCCACCCAACAAAAAAAAAATGTTGTTCTGGAGATTGTACAGCAGATTTCAATGTTTGTTTATATGTGGTATATAATTTACGGCTCAAAGATTAATTCCATCATTTTAAAAGTATTACAGCTTCACCAAGACACATCCGTGCTTTTTTTGAAATTGTCTCGCAGTTTTCGTTTTGGTACAAACTGCGCGCATTTATATGGAATTGTTCAGAGGTGTCTCCGATGTGGGTTCTTTCATGAAACGTGATTATATAAATAAATATATAAATAAATCTTACCATTAATATAATATTAATAGCTAATATTTGAATGTGTGAATATTGTTCAATGGGATTAAAAGTGAAATTGTGTACACTTCAAAGCATCGCTATGAAGTTGTACACATATTTTTGTCAAGAAGCTGATCGCAGGAAACTGTTTCATACTGTTACAAATCCCGAAAAAAGAACAGTGCATGCACTGGGTTTGAGTAAACGGTCATTTCGTTGATGGGTGCAAGAATCTGGAATGAAACCAACACGCGATAAGCAAACGGTAGGTAGAAAGGCAGTTTTAGACAGCTTTGACAAGGATGTCATCAGGCGAGTTATTATAAAAATGATGGCTGCCAAAAAAAACAGTGACTAAGAAAACTGAGGGTTTTATTGAGAATAAACAATAACATAGAGCTATCCAAAACAACTTTGTGGAAAATTATAAGGACATTAGGCTTCACTTTTAGAAAGTACAAGGGAGGTAGAAATATCCTTTGCGAGCAACCGCATTTAGGAGCCATGAGAAGCAGATACCTACGTGAAATAAGGGAAATGCGCAAAGAAAATTATGACATAGTGTATTTGGATGAGACGTGGATCAATGCGCACCACACAAGTGAAAAGGAATGGCAATCAATGGATGGAAAGATAAAGCATTATGTGCCCAGTAGTAAAGGACAGCGTTTGGTCATAGCCTATGCTGGTAGTATTCATAATGGCTTACTACAGAATGCTGGGCTCGTGTTCGTATCAAAGCATACAGACAATAGGGATTATAATAATGAGATGAATGGTAATGTATTTAGAGACTGGCTCGAGAATACAGTACTTCCATCCCTTGATAGACCGTCTTGTCTAATCATGGACAATGCATCATATCACAATGTTGTTGCCCAAGAAGACAAAATACCTATGGCATCGAGCACAAAAGATATGGCTCCGAAGGGAAAATATACCATTTCCAGAAACATATTTCAAGCTACAGTTGTTGTCCCTTGTAAAACAAGCGCAAAAAAGCAAGAAATATCAAATCGACAAGTTGATAGAAGAGCATGGCCATAAGTGCTTGAGACTTCCACCGTATCATTCTCATTTAAACCATATAGAACTTGTGTGGGCTAAAATTAAAGGACAGGTGACAGCTGCCAATACTACATTCAAATTGTCTGATGTCAAGATACTAACCCAGTCCGAGCTATTAAATATTGATAGAAGTTACTGGAAAAAATGTGAGGACCATGTGTTGAAAGAGGAAGAGGACTATTGGAGAAAGGATGGATTGAATTTTATGCAACCAAGAGCAATCATCAACCTACTGAAATCGTCCAACACAGATTAAGGTCTGAGCAGATCGCAGACCTTATTCTACGTACACACTTACTGGGATATTTTGCTCCAACTATTCAGACGAATGCAGGCCCTAAACATTACAGCATCAGCATAATGTCAATGGCAACAGTTTATATTCCACAGTGATGAATTTTCAATTCCGCAAGCCCTCAGCAGTGACAAACAACTGTATTGAAGAAAAAAAAACACACACACACTAAACACATTGAATACCAACAGAAGAGTAATATTGCGGTGGAAACTGACATATTGTGGCATAACAAGAAACGTGAGAGCAAACACGTTGTCAAATTAGGGGACAACACATGTGCATACGAATCAATCTATAAACTTCAAATGGACCAACATCTTGGTCGTTAAGAAGAAAGCCCACTACAGAGACACTGACAACTATTTTCATAGTGCAAAACAGGTAATCGTGTTCCGTCTCTGAACGGTAAACAGCAGATTAGACAATCTTTCACGAAGACTCAAAGCGGGTCTGTCATCCATGTGTACGTGTGAACAAACTACACAGACAGCTGAACAGATCTTTAAAATGGAAACATGATGACTAAATTGCGGTATCATATCTGGTCACTCCATACGCACATTAACGCACAGCTATTTGGAAGCTTTCACGAACTCAATATAAAAAGCTAACATGAATACTTGTGTACACATTATTAATCAGCAGCTGAAGAAACAAGAAGGAAATGAAAAATAAGGTAAGAAATATATTCCTTCAACTTTCCTGTCAATTTACAAATTATTTACCCCATGCCTCTGTAAATTCTCTGTCTTTACTAATATTACACATTGCACCCCTCTCGGGATTCTCCATGGTGAAGTGGTCAAGCCGTCTGACTCGGGCTCCGAAGGTTGTATGTTCGATTCCGGGCAGCGTCCATTTCACGAGTGCATTTTTCGGAGACTCCCGAGGGTCGTCGCTGGAGCCACGGAGTTTGTGCTTTGTGCGACGCTTTCCGCGCTGCGGAAAGAAACTGAGCCATATGGGATAAAAACCCGGTGCAATGCAGCCGACCCTGTCGACTTTTAAGCTACTTCTTTTATTGCACCCACTCCCATAGAATCCGGATACGCCATGTGTCGTCATGTGAATTGGCGGAGCATTCATTACTGTAAAATCAAGTTTGTTAGCAAGAAATCACTAGTTTTTCAGCAAAACATCAAAGAAATGTTGCTGCTTTCAATGATTTAAGTTGCTTTTGGACCTATCAAAGACATATTCCTTGGGTGGGGGTAAATATAAGATGGCAGGAAAAGTTTCATAACGATGCAACAGTTTTCAAAATATTTGATCGTGAATGACGGCATGAATTTCTGGACATACTATAACTTTAACATCCTACTATGCCTCTCCATGAATGTTAAGTCCCAGTATCAGTCTTGCACACCCTATTGATTTCTGGGATCGAAAGTGGGAAGGAGAGCTCTGCAACAGTTCCCATGGGAACCTGTACGCCAAGGCTAATTGCATATTTCAACTTAAATGCAGGCGTTAAGTCCACCCATATTGACCAAACGGAAAGACAGTTGGAAAATAAGAGTCACTGAATACATCCCCAAGTGGGTATGACACAAATGGGCATGTCAAAAACACTTTTGTTTTCCAATAAGACTGTATTTGTCTCTCTCAGTAATAAGTTGAGCAAATTATTCACACAAGTTTATATATCAACTTACAATTGAGCTAGCGGATGCCTTAGGAGAATTGTCAGTAGACTGCGCTAATACTGTCATGACTGCAGTCAGACAAGGGTTCGATGCCTGTGCACATCACCTGCTAAGTGAGGGACACAAGTGAGGGGAAGTGATGATGAGGTAGCAGGTTAACCCGTACACCGGTCAGTTGGACTTCTCGTTCTTGACTTGGGGACTTAATTTCAAGTACCTTAGAAGTGTGAGTGGGTTCGCCTAATGATGAGGCACACTGGTAATTAATAAGGAAAGCCAATTCACACGCAAAAATTAGTCCAAATCACCAAATGTATGGACTATGCTGGAGTTCAAAGCAAGCACACACAAAAACCTCTACCAAGCTGATCTTTTCTCATACTTTCGGCAAATTAGAGAAATTTCATTAACACTAACTAGCTTGGGTGTGTCTGCCTATGGCCTATGACAGAGTAATGAGACACTATACTATGTTATATATAATATTATAATATATGTTAACTAAAGAAAGCGTGTTACCTTTGGGACAGGTAGCAGAGTAAGAGTATTAGTAGAAATACTTTACTATATATATTAATCCCTGGTCGTCTGACCTATATATTAATGTATGGATGCTTGAGTAATGGTGCCAGATGGCAAGTCACTACTTTGATTAAATGAGTTTGACTGAAATGAGATTGAAATGTAATATTGGATCGACCGGATCCAATTTTTAATTCACTTCTTAATCTTTTGTCACTGACTTCACTTTTACACAGGAAGTCAAATTCGCAATGGCACTCCTGAAGTTTACATCATCTTCTACATAAGAGCGTATACTTTTGTTGGGTATAATTATGTAACAGGATCATATAAAACTTTCAGAATATATGTCGAAAATAACATCTTTTATATCAAAATTAGAAATTAACCAATTACCACAAGTTCGGACCCCTGGGCCATTTCCCCAGTGCCGGAAGTTGACATCTGCCTCTCCTGCAAACTGTACTAACCAACTGTCTTAAAGTTCAATCGCCATTCACCGTGAACTTATTTTCATTTTTTGTGTTGTCAGATTGCCTCTAAGCAAACTCGTTTTTTATTTAATGTGCGTTGTTGGCTTGTTGCAATTACGTGGTCAGTATATTATTATTATTATTATTATTATTATATTAACTTCCTACAGAAGTTTAAAGAAAATGCTCAATTTAATTTAGGTTTAGAAATTCCAATTCAATAATAAAATATAAATATTTTATTATTTTATTATTAATATAATACGAAACAATTCTCTCTCTCTCTCTCTCTCTCTCTCTCTCTCTCTCTCTCTCTCTCTCTCTCTCTCTCTCTCTCTCTCTCTCTCTCTCTCTCTCTGCTTTGGAAGACTTAATTCGCAATACGCAATCGAATTGCGGGAATTAACAAACATGTCACCACAGCATCCGCTCACTAGTCAATTTTAGTTCCGAGTGACTATTCGCAATGGAATTGCTAATAGAAAAAAATTATATTTGCAATGAAATTGAGAATAGAAAAAAATTATATTCGCAATCGAAGTAGGTCACGTGATTATTCCTATGTGTGTGTCCACATATTACAATATTTTGTTGATCCGTTAACGTGTCTTCAGTAACATAGTGGTTAGTGTTTCCGCCTGGTACATGGGAGCTTGAGGTTCGATTCCCAAATGGGGACATTTTTTTTTTTCCATTTTCAGGAATTAGGTGACGCCAATGCTTGTCTGATGATTTCGCTTTAGGCATATGTTTTCTACGGATTTTGTGTATTAGGTGTTGTTTATCTTGCTGCACAAGAACTTGCGCACTTGTCTTTCTGTTCTTATCTGTCCTCTACTTTTGTTGTCTTGGGAAAGGAGCTTAGCCACTCGAACACGAGTTCTCTCTCTCTCTCTCTCTCTCTCTCTCTCTCTCTCTCTCTCTCTCTCTCGATCTCCCACCTCTCCCTTTCTTGTCTTTACCACTCTTTAATGTCTTTCAATACATCTTACTCATATCTCTGTCTCTCACACTATCTTCGTTATCTATCTATCAGAGTCACTCAGATAGGATGCAATGGAGGCCATAGAAAGTGTCAAATTAAGAGAATCATCACTGCTGCGATATTATCAGGACATAAATAGTTTGACGGTAACGTAAACAAACATGGATGCCTGGTAACAGTAAGTGTACAGAAACGAAAGTTAACAATTCTTGAACTCGCCTGGGGACAGAATTATTTGTAGGGATCGTTATTTGTATTGGAGATACCTGCTCTGAAAAATTATTCTTGATATTTAAACAGGACTAACATAATGTAAAAATAAAAAGGGATGCCAAAAGAACGGACAGAAGTAAGAAGAAGAGTGATTCATTAAAAATTACGGAAAAATCGGCAGAATTAAACTTGCAACAGTGAACATTCCTATTTAAATTAACCACCTTCTTAGATTTCTTAATGACCCAAACTAAAATTGACTAGTGAGCAGACGCTGTGCCATGTTTGTTACTTCCTGCAATTCGATTGCGAATATAATTATTTTCTATTCGCAATAGAATTGCGAATGGTGCCTCCCTTTTAGTTTGAGCCAGTGTCGTGTGTGTAAAGAATGAATATCATAGTAGTTATTTGTTCTTCTTTACCACTTTAGTGTCGTCCCTGGAGTGAGGGGAATCAACACCCACATTTGTTTTAATTCAATATCTCTATCCTGGAGATATCCAGCAGACTCCGTCCACAACACTCCCTCAATCTGAAGACACCTTCTTCTCACTCTTGCTCACTCCTGGATCATGCCCCCTCTCATTCTTCCCCAACATAACATACATGACAACTCTAGCTTCAACAAATAAAAACAAGAAATTTATTAAAGCAAAGAGTATATGTAGGAGAAGTGTGTGTGTGTATAAGGTGTAGAATGTGTGACGTGTACTCTAAAGTGTCTATAGACTCAGATCAGTGTTCTGTGCTGAGAACACACTAGCACCATTTAGTCCAGACAAGCAACCTCACCAAGGTGATACTCCTCCGGTCACGTGAAGACTTCCTCTGTTGTCTCTTGAGCCACTAGGATGCTTGGACACCCATGACAAACACTGTCTAATGAGAGTCTTCAATCTGATTCACACTATGAATTTCCTCTGTTGTTTAACTGATTGTTAATCAGAAAATTCTAACCCTATTGTCACTGTTACTGGGGAAATCTTAATGGATCTAGTGTCACTGGTTTTAAAGATTCCCCATATTAACACCACACTCTGACTGTTCTAGGTATCCGTATAAATTGTGTATGAATGTTCCTGGTATCAGTAGTGTATATCTACAATGTTCTGACTGTTCAGTGATACAACTATCACTTGCTAAACATAAATCTCATCAGCATGTCCTGCTCAGCAGAAGCCAGGTTCCCGCAAACCAACTTGGGTATAAGCCCAATGTAGCGGCCTCTCAGCAACTTCTGTCTTCAAATTCTGAGCCATCATCTTCTAAAATGTGTTAGCTTCACTGTTGAAAATCATAGCACACATACGTGGACCTGTAAATGGAACCATATGCCTATTCCAGTTGCTAATCGAAACTATGCAATCACAGACTGGATCTATGTCCGCGGATAACTATCACCACTTAGACATTATAGTCTCTCTCATGTAACATAACTCGGAATAATGCACCGATCTTAACACTTCAGAATTTTTGGCCGACTCACTCCACTTGTTTACCGCAAAGTTTTTTATATTGGCCTGGAGTGACGTCACCAACAAGTCTAGACGTCAATCAGTCCAGAATCTGGTTTCCTCCTCCTGTTCTAGACTAACCGGAGTCAACCCGCCGTCAAATTTGCTTTCATTTGGGGAAATTCTTTGTCCCGTACACAATAGGTCGGTCTGTCTGTGAACCCGAGACCTTCTCCCTACATCACAGACTCCATCCGACTTCTAGTCAGACATTCCGTCTATCACTTCAAATGCCGTCTCCCGCCTTGCAGACAGATGACGCCATTGTTCGTCTCGAGCAACAATTTTGTTAACAAAATGCCGACCGGTGTAGACATTGTAACGCGACATATTTGTTCCCCGAACAATCCACATCATACAGAAATGCTGACCAGGTGTAGACATTTTGACGCCATGTATTTTGTTTCCCAGTTAGAAATGCCGACTGTGTAGACAGTTTTAACGACGTATTTTTCTCAGTCTGTACAACATCAAAGGATTACTTGTTTTTGCAGACTAATGTCGGGTCTGGTTGTCATCGATCGAACATAACAAGTTTATTTTCCAGTTAGAAATGCCGACTGTAGACAGTTTTAACGACGTATTTTTCTCAGTCTGTACAACATCAAAGGATTACTTGGTTTTGCAGACTAATGTCGGGTCTGGTTGTCATCGATCGAACATAACAAGTTTATTTTCCGCGACAGCCAGTAAGAAGGTGGTTAATTTGGGGCAATATTTCATTTGGCAAATAAAATTCACATTAAACAAAGACATCTATTGGATCCATCGATTCCGACACTCCATCACTCCCTCGCTACCTGGGGTCTGCGCCCCCCCCTCCCCCCCCCCCCCCACCCTTTCAGCAGCTTCCGCAGATCCATAGATCACACTTTATTCACAAGCTTTGAGTTTCTCAGCTCTATATTTTAGTTCCTAATGTTTAATATGTTTTATTAAAAAGTCGCTTTCACCCAGTTAATTGGGAAAAAGAAAATATTGCCTCCCAGGCAGGGAATCAAACCTCGAGCTCCCACGTGTCAGGCGGAGACACTTACCACTGTGTGACTGAGGACGCGATAATAGATAAACAAAAATTTATAATTTAGTCACACAGGTCCAGATGATGTTACGTACGTCATGACCAGCCGGGGTTACCGGGGCTGGGAATAATCATGTGACCAGCCGGGACAATTCGATTGCAAATAAAATTTATCTTTATTCTCAATTCTATTGCGCATAGTCACTTCACTCTGCTTTTGGGGCTAATATATCAAATAAACGTGTTTTTTTTTACTAGGCCCAATATTGAAATAATAATCAGATAATTTGTTCCACACCAGGATATTTATTTTAAAACATTTGTTCAACACCAGGGTATTTGATTTATTTTACAACATTTGTTCAACACTAGGGTATTTATTTTAAAATATTTTTTCCACACCAGGGTATTTATAGCCATTATGGTAACATTTTCTAAATTACTTTTTCATTATGCAACTTGCATAGTTGGATACCTCTTGAAAAGAAAAAAAAAAATCCAATGTTCCTGACATATTCTGTTTTTTACGTCAGCTTCCTAGTTTCTACCACTATTTGGTTCGCGATTTTCTCACTAAGTTTCCTTTACGTCATATCAACTGCACTGCTACTTGGCAGGTACCTTATACAAGTCTGTAGTTCAGCTCTAAGCAGAGATATTAATGTTTGTGTGTCAGTTTATCATTTAATATGAACAAAGAGGAAAATATGATTTTGACCCTTTGGAAAAGTGTGACCTACACACTCGCACACCACTGTTGGTAACACAGACGCCAAGGGAGATTAAAACTGCCGATGTTTCTAACTAAGGGAAAGATAATTGCTGCCAACACACGCGCGCGCGCACACACACACACACACACACACACACACACACACACACCCCCACCTACCTCCATGCCATGCTGTGATGATGTCATTCTGCAGACACTGTCAGCACAGGTGGTCTGTCGAATTATAATTGGAGTCGCTCTGAATATTCCATAACAGTATTTATTAAATGGTCATAGCTGGAGTATGACAAGGAAAACTGCTATCTCCCGCCATTGAAGTATCACATTGCATATGCTATTTTCATAATTTTAGTGTGAGATTGATTGGCAACTTAAATGCTCGAAATTTACAAAATATGCGTAAAAATGGGTGCTAAATTTAATAATACATAGTAGAACAATGGATCACATCTCATAAAACGGTATTTAAGGGTATACTTACCACTTAGAATAGGCAGCCTGGTTTTTCAGTATAACGATTCCAGAAGCATGAGAAGTACAGATTGCAAAGCGTGGAGGGAAAAACTATGTCAAGTAATCATTGTCTGTTTAACGCAATCTTGAAATAATCGGAGAATTTAACATCATGAGTACACGTAATGTCCTCATATAGAAGACACAAAAACATGTAACCAAAAGTCACCGCAAACAAAAATCTCTGGTTAAATTTGGCGAACCTGACTCGTAGTGGCTAGTATTTATTTTAAAACATGTGTTCGACACCAGGGTATTTATTTTAAAACAATGTTAATAAATGTTTGATGGAAGTGAGGGGGTTAAAATAATAATAAGTAGCTATCATCATTATCATTTGCCCTGCCAGCTGGCATGGCATTTAAGTATCTCTACAAATCTCGATCCTGGGTGTTGTGGGTCAATTCTCTTGATGATATTCCTCCATTCCACTGTCCCAGTTCATTCAGCTCTTTTTCTCTTCTGTCTCTTCTACCACAGATCTTTCCAGTCATGGTGTTTTTCAGCACCTCTCTTCTGACCAAAGAATGCTGTTTGTCTCTTTCTTATAGTTCTACATAATGTTCTACTTTCATTAGACCTTTCTAAGAAATCACATCTCCATGGCCTCCAAGCTCTTACATAATGTTAGACATTTCTCTTTTGAAGACTTCACCAAGTCATTGACACTCGAATGTACATAATTGAAGAGAGGGTTGTGACATAGCAAAGACCTCCCCAAAATAAACCACCCTTTAGAGAATTACCAATATTAAAATCCTCCAGAGTATTTCAAAATACCAGATCACTGATTACGTTGGTGAATGAATTATGTATACTCAGATAGCAAGCTGGGGAATCCATTCTCATAGACCTAGATAGAAAGAGATAAATATCCAGATGGCTTGGCCATATAATCGAGACAAGAACACAGAGCTGATCCCTTTGCATTATGAGGTGGTGATTTCTGCCACAAGTGTAAGGAGACTTTCTGCCTGCAGCGTTGAGCATAAGGAATATCTTTGCTGCAGGTACCAATAAACCACATGACTAACAAGAGGAAGCTCGTCCTCTTCCTCCTTGTTCCATGGTTTCTATCAACAGACTACATCTATCTTCTGGATAAAATCTATTGCCCATAGCAAATATTTAGTTTCCATTGTAGCTCCTAGTGACCAGAATTGGTGGTGAGCCTCTTGGGGAAAGGACACATCTTAAGCTGCCCTCTAGAGCAATGGTTCTCAACCTTTTTTGGCCCATGCACCCCTTCACCATATGTTCAGAATGTCATTCCACCCCCCCCCCCTTTTTTTTCGTATTTCCTGCCTATAAATTCCCCCTCCCCTACACAGTATACGTAAAAATGGAAACTAAATTTAATAACACATATTAGAATAAGTCTAGACGTCTACATAAAAACGTGATTTGCAGGTCTACTCACATTATAAAACAAATTTCAGCGAGAAGTACAGAACTCTAAAGCCCCCCCCCCCTAATAAACCTATGCACTAATGACCATACAGACATGTTATTTTTAAAGGAGTAGGTTTAAATAACCTCTTCTGACTTCACTGTCTATACATTTTCATTCATTCATTCATTCAGTAGCATGTCCTTCGCAGAACCTCGCTCCCATAACAACCTTCCAAAAAACCTCTCGATCATAAGCAAGATGTCCAGCGTCCGATACACCCATCTGGAGATCATCCGCTACATCCTGCACCCATCTTCTCTTTGGCCTTTCTCTTCCTCTCTTCCCAGGCATATAACCCTCCATCATTGTTCTCTCCAAACTTTTGTGACGTTTTAAGTGACCAAAATATTTCAATTTTCTTTGTTTTATCATCTTTAATAGCCAACCTTCTTCAATATTTAACTCTTGAAGTATGGATGCATTTGTTCTTTTCTTTACCCAAGATATTCTTAGAACTCGTCTATAATATTTATATTCAAAGGCATTTATGCGCTGTTCAGCTTGTTTAGTAAGTGTCCAGGTCTCACAGGTGTATGTTGCAATGGGATAGATACATGCTCTTAAAAATCTAATTTTTGTAGTTCTATCTGTCCCATTCCTTAATTTATTCAGTTATTTTAGTCTTTAGTCTTCTTTTTTTTTAATTTTTTTTTTTAAAACTTCTTTCATTGTGTCACCATTGTTGGTAATCAATGACCCAAGATATTCAAGATTGTCAACCACCTCCAATTTTTCCTTAATATATATTTCTTTCTCCATAATAGTTTTATCTGTATGCATTATCTTTGTTTTTGCTATGTTAAGATATAAGTTGTGATTTTCACTATTCAGTTGGAGAAAGAAATATGTGTTAATGAGGGAAAATTGGAGGTGGTGGAAAATTTTGAATATCTTGGGTCATTGATTACCAATAATGGTGACAATAATGGTATCGAAAGCAAGGCATCTTGCTTACGATTGACAGGTTTTCTGGAAGGTTGTTATGGGAGCGAGGTTCTGCAAAGGACTGCTACTGAATGAATGAATCTTCTTCTTTGCGTTCATCCGGAGTGTATTTTCAGATGTGATTACGGTGTGTCTCGTTAGGCACCCTTGGGTCAAACCCTCAGGCCAACACATCCGATTTTTAGCATACTGTTTTGACCAGGTTAGCATTCCTGGGTGACTCTCACTTTTGTGGTACCGTCCACATTCCAGCTGGTCAAGTTGGAATAGTCGAAGACTTCGGTCATCCCTCAAGTGAAGGCAGGGACAGTCCATAGCATTTTCCGCCATCCAAGGTGGCTTCCATAGTTGCAGGGCCGACACAGGGCGCCCTGGTGCTGGGCTCACCGTGGGAATTGTCATGTTCTGCTCATGGCTGCTTTAAATCCTCACTTCAATATATTGGGCATTTCGTTCACCACTGGCCATTCCCGCACAAACCAGACCGGTCTGCAGACGGTATCCACTTGGCGAGTTTTCGGTTCGGACATGTGCTTGTCTTTGTGCCCATCAGAGCTGTTCCAGGCACGACGGACATTCGGAAACTAGGTAGTCAGAGCTGTTCCTAGCACGAAAGAAATTTCACTCTGACGTTTTTTGCTTTGTGCCTGATTTATTTGCACCCGTAGGCCAGCACATCCGACTTCAGCAGGTATTTTTACGGGTTAGCCTTCCCGGGGTTTCGAGAGACGTTAGACTGTTTGTGCTGTGGTATCGCCCACATCTCAGCTGGTCAAAGTAGAACGGTCAACGACAACATGGTAAACCCTCAAGGGAAGGCAGGGGCAGACCATGGGCATTCCCCTGCTATCCAAGGAGGCTTCCATAATTGCAGAGCCGGCATATATTGCTCTGAGACTGGTCTCACCTGAGGAGTTGCCACGTCCTGCTCATGGCTGCTTTAATTCCTCACTTCCATGTGTTGGGCATTTCGCTTGCCACTGGTCGCTCAAGCACACACCAGGAACGGTCAGTCTGCGAGCGATATCCACTAGGTAAGCTTTCACTTTGGACTTCGGTCCACGCAATGGATTCGCTAGCCGTGCGTTCCATTTCGTGTTATAGAGACATTTTTCCACCTTTGTCTAGACTCTCTATGAGGTAGATAAGACAGTTTTCGTAACCATGTTGACTGGGGCTCTTCTTCTACATTTTGTACTCGCTCACGAGGTAGGCTACATGTGCTGCCGGCTCAGCACCTTACCTCCGTGCAGAAGTGAGCGAGAAACAGCCAGGCCCTCTCATCCAGGGATCCCTCAAAGCCCCCAGCTGAGAACTTTCGGACAAGTATCTGGACTGGGCATGTAGCGTGCTCAGAATCTCACCTCCATTTTTCGGTAGGTGGGTATCGACCAGGCTCTCACATCCTAGGGTTTATGGCTTAGAGGCGTTCAGCCACAGAGAGAGCCTTATAGTACGTCTTCGGATCAAGAACTGCCTTCGTGCGCCTGATTTAAACTTTTGACTGCTATCCTCAGTCTACCTGCAGGGCGAATTATTTAATAGGCTAGAGTCTCGTTCGTTATCAGAATTAACCAGATAAATCGCTCCACCAACTAAGAACGGCCATGCACCACCACCCACCGAATCAAGAAAGAGCTATAAATCTGTCAATCCTTACAGTGTCCGGACCGGGTGAGTTTTCCCGCGTTGAGTCAAATTACGCCGCAGGCTCCACTCCTGGTGGTGCCCTTCCGTCAATTCCTTTAAGTTTCAGCTTTACAACCATACTTCCCCCGGAACCCAAACACTTTGGTTTCCCGGAAGCTGCCCGCAGAGTCATTGAAGCAACTTCTGCGGATCGCTAGTCGGCATCGTTTATGGTCAGAACTATGACGGTGTCTGATCATCTTCGCACCTCTGACTTTCGTTCTTGATTAATGAAAACATTCTTGACAAATGCTTTCGCAGTAGCTCGTCTTGTGGCGATCCAAGAATTTCACCTCTTAAACCGCAATACGAATACCCCCGTTTGTCCCTGTTAATCATTTTCCAATCAATTCCGAAAACCAGCCTATTCCATTATTCCATGCACCATTATTCAGGCAGCTGAGGCCTGCTTTGAACACTAATTTTTTCAAAGTAAGCACGCCGGCCACCCGGGACGCTCAGCGAAGAGCACCCTCGGGAGAGAGACGGTAGGGCAGGAACAACGGGCAGTGAACCGGCGCGAGCCGGACCGACCGCCTGCACCTGAGATCCAACTACGAGCTTTTTAACTGCAATAACTTTAATATATGCTATTGGAGCTAGAATTACCGCGGCTGCTGGCACCAGACATGCCCTCCAATAGATCCTCGTTAAAGTGTTTAAAGTGTACTCATTCCAATTACGGGGCCTCGATAGAGTCCCGTATTGTTATTTTTCGCCACTACCTCTCCGTGCCGGGAGTGGGTAAGTTACGCGCCTGCTGCCTTCCTTGGGTGTGGTAGCCGTTTCTCATGCTCCCTCTCCGGAATCGAATCCTGATTCCCCATTACCCGTTACAAACATGGTAGGCATGTCGCGTACCATTGACATTTGATAGGGCAGACATTTGAAAGATGCGTCGCCGGCATATAAAGCCATGCGATCAGCACAACGTTATCCAGAGTCACCAGTGGGAACACCGCGCCTCGTGAAGGGTAACGACGATTGGTTTTGAACTAATAAAAGCGCTCTTTCCGCGAGGGTCGGAGCTTGGTAAGCATGTATTAGCTCTAGAATTGCCACAGTTATCCAAGTAGGATCGTGTCATCTAAGGAACCTCGACTGATTTAATGAGCCATTCGCGGTTTCACCGTGAGACAGTGTGAACTTAGACATGCATGGCTTAATCTTTGAGACAAGCATATGACTACTGGCAGGATCAACCAGATATCTATCGGACAGACGGACTATTCACGCACACGCAGGCCAAGAGTAGCATTGCTAAAGCGCACCCTCCCGGTACAAGGTGATACATGCAAAACCACTGGACGCCTACCGACGAGCTTTCAAGCTACGCCGGCAGGACTGACTGAAAAGCTATACCAGCTTACTGACTGCAGGCCCACTACTCATCGAGAGAGAGTGGGCGCTTATCGAGACTTTGTCGAATGGTGGTACAAATTTGCTCGCTTGCCCGCTAAAACCACGACCCTGGCTGCACGAAGCGGTTACATTCTCGAAACGCCTGCCTCGTTAACTTGCGTTGGCTGGGAAGATCCCATTTTGGTGCACCTCACACAGCCATCCGAGACAACGTACGCTAGACTCGGGACTGATCTTGCGAACCAGACCAGCCCTCACGAATGAATGAATGAATTGGGTGAGGTTATTAGGTTTTCTATTCCATTCTGTGTTGTGGCTAGCAATACTGTATCATCAGCATATCGAATCTCTGGTATGTCATGACAACCAATATTTAGGGTATCATATAGCTCCCTATCGATATCATCTCTGACATTCCTCATTATATTTTCGGCGTACAGGTTAAACAAATAGGGGGACAGCACACAGCCCTGATGGACTCCTTGCTTTATGTCAATCCAATCTGATGTCTCGCCATCTATTCTAACCGTAGCTTGTTGGTCTATAAAGAGTATTTTTATGAGTTGTATTACATGTTATGGACAGCCCATATTCCTCATGATTTCCCAAAGTTTCTAATGTTGTACACAGTCAAATGCATTTGAATACTCCACAAAACATGAGAATAGGTTTACATTAAATTTTCTGCACTTCTCTATTATTAAACGCATGTTGAACATTTTCTTTACTACTATAAAAATCACATTGATTTATTATAACTGAGCATTGGGCATGGTTTTAATTTCCCCAATACTAATTAGTTTTGTTTACAACATAGTTCCCAAGAGGTTCAATCAGTTCATATCTTCTTAGCTGCTGTGATGTATAATTGTCATCAGTTTTATTGTACAGTAGTCAAACTTGGACATCTTGTTCTAATTTAACGAAGGCCTAATATTCTCCACTTAATGTGCTTGCAATCTATTCTTGGCATTTCTCATTACATCAGTCAGATATACAGAGCATCATGATTGAGCATATTTGATGAAATTGTGTAGAAGAGACACAGAAAATTTATTTGCGCATAATTGCATATTTATACCTCCAAGTGCGTTATTTTTGTGCCACATATATTCTTCATATGACTTGTACATGTTACATTACTCGACAAGTACTTATTTTTTAACTTCATACAGAATCTGGAATATTTCGCTGAGCATGAATCAAGAACATTCACCATCACCAACACCTGCAAGAGCCGTAAAAGGTGTTTTGCTTCACCTGGCATCATTTGTTGGGTTTGGTATGTAAATAAGTAGTTACATGTGTCTTAACACTGATAATGCTTGCTTAAGTCACATGCATCATAATTAGTCAGTCAGTTAGTCACGTTCCAACTTCACGGCAATGGGTCACCCCATAATGCTCCATTCCTGTGCCAGTGAATATCACAAAATGCTCCTCACTGCCCTATGTGAAAAGTTGAAAGACAGTAGTACCAATAAACCAACTGCATGCACAGGCAAGAACATTCAAAAGGCCACTGCTAGAATGCCAACACAACAGTCCACCACGAAAATTACAGTTCATCATCAATGGAAGCGGCAGTCACTAGAAAAGCAGCAGCTTCACACACAATACTGCACAATGCAAAACTAGCTAGTTCATCAACCAGCCGGCTGCCATTTTCTGAACATGCAGTTCACAATTCAAACAACTGAGGGCAGATGTAAAAGCACTCCACATGAAATCCAGTTGACAGTGTTGCTTCAAGCACTCAGTAGCTAGGCGATGAAACCATGTACTACCAGTCCAACATGAGGAACATGCGTAAGCAAGCCGTAGTCAGAAGCAAAAACACTCCAGAGGCCATGACAGCTCAACCGCCTATCTGCCACCTGTAATTCACCAGAAAATGATGTCCTTTGGTATTCTACCATCATCCATCCTCTCATTGCGACCTATCCATCTAAGTCTACGAAGGCTGAGCATGGAACACACTGTCACACAACCTGATCTTTCCAATACTTCAGTATTTGTGATTTTGTCTTGCCACTTAATACCAAGTATTCTTCATAGGCACTGCTTATGAAAGCTGTTTAAATGTTTCTCTTGGTGTAAGTTGATCAGGCTTCAATACCTTAAAGAAAAGTACAGGGAGGCCCCGGTTAACATCGGGGTTATGTTCTTGGAAAACGCGACTTTAAGTGAAACGACGTATAGCGAAACACTATTTCCCATAGAATTAAATTAAATACAGTGTATGCAAGTCCAAATGGGTAAGAACACGTTTTTAAACACCCGGTGTGCTAATGCCGAGGTAAGCGGTTCAACCCCTACACCGGATAGCTGGACTAAAATGTTGATCTGTCGTCCTTGACTTGGGAAGGTTAATTACAAGTACCTCTGAAGGTGGAGTGGGTTTGCCTGATGGCGAAGGACACTGTTAATAGGGAAAGCTAGCCCATAAGCAAAATTCAGTCCATCACTACTATAAATAGTGTGTATGGACAACGCTTGAGTTCAAAGCGAGTGAGCGCAAAATAAAAATACAGTGTACTATGTAATATCTATTTGTCTATCTTTTTATTTCTTAATCTTCACTGGCTAAACAGAGGTGGGTTGGAGGGCGAGTGGTAGAGTTATTGGGACGTAGCGGCATTAAATTCTGCCTCTTCATCTGAGAAAAAAATGTGTCCAATGTTTGCTGCGCAGCCTTTTCCCCTTTCTCTAAGTAAAGCTCCTTGTAACAGTTGATGGCGCTTGTTACAGTTCTCGACACTTTGGAGCTCCGTTCTCTGTTCGGGTCATCCTCATTTATTATGTCCATTGCCACTATAATCAATTGAAAGAATTGTGACAAACATTCAGCTGTCAACATTCGAGATGGGGGAAGTTTGCAACAGGGTGCTCCTCTTCCTGCTGAGCTCTCTGCACGTCGAGTTGCATTAGCTCCTAATTAGACAACTCTTCTCCATGTGATGCAAACAACTCATCAATGTCAGCTTCCTCCATCTCTTCAAAGCCACCTTTAGTGGCTAAGTTAGCGATCTGTCGTAGAATAGCATGAACGTTGTCAAATTCACAAAAGTCGTGCACACATTCTGGCCACAATTTTCACCACACAGCATTCATGCATGCTGACATTACCTCACTCCACTTTGGCAGCTTTAAAGCCAGTCTTCTCATCTTTTGAAATATAAGTCCTTGGTGGCAGTCTTTTCCAATAAAGCCCTGTCTCGTCAACGTTGATGACTTGTTTGGGAGAGTTACCACCCTCCTCAATCATGGCCTTTAATGCTGCAGGGAAACACTCTGCAGCTGCAGTATCAGCACTCACCACTTCACCTATTATCTGAATCTTGTGCAGGTGTGAACACTTCTTAAAGCGCTCAAACCAACCACGACTTTCTCCAAAGCTACATTATGACGGAACATAGCGACGCAAAATGGAGTTATGTCCCCTATGTGACAACAGCATTATAGCGAAACGTCAACTAAAGCGACATATAGCAGGGCCTCCCTGTAGTAAGGACACAGGCTTCATAGACTAGTAGGACTTTTAATTTTGGCAGTAAGCTTCCTTTTCTCCCAGACTCTTTTTGGTAACCTGGTCATTGTTGTTGCTGCCTTACCAATCCTGATGTTGAGTTCCTAATCTAGGGATAATTTGCTGTTTACATCTAATCCAAGATATATAAGATGGTCTACTATCTCCAGTTCGACATCATCAATAAAGATTGATGGTACCCCATGTGCACCTGGTGACATAATATGTGTCTTATTTTTGCTAATTGTTAAACCAATTTTATAACAAGCATTGGAGAATGCAGATAGTAGAAGTAATTCTTCTGCAGAGTGGGTTGCAATTGCAACATAAATTGCAAAAAGCAACTCTCTGATCAGTACCCTCCTATTTTTGGTCTTGGCCTTCAATCTCTGAGCATTGTAGATGCCGCCATCTCAGCGTGAGTGAATGTATATTTCACCATCCTGATCACGAAAGGCATATTTCACTAGAAGTGAAAAGTATATTCCATAGAGGGTGGGAGCAAGTACACAACCTTGCTTAACTCCACTCTTGATTTAAAAATTCTGAAGTTATACCATCAGACTGGATTATACCCTTCATGGTATAAAGAAATTTGTTTCAGATCCCTATAAGTTGACTTATTGTACGAAGATAATATAAAATAATATACATAAAGTTTAATACTACATTAGTTAGTTAGTCTTTCCTCTTGAGCCCAAGGCGGCGCATAGGGCAGAAGTCATGACTCTCCATGCTTGGCGGTTCGCTGATACCTGTTGTAGATCTTGGGTGTTTACTTGGCCGTTGAATGAGCCTTCTCTGATGATGGCTCTACGTAGGGTCTCTACTGGTCTTCCCCGTTTTCTTTTCCCTACCGGTGACCATATGAAGGCTTGGTAGGGGAGTCTTGTCTTGTCCATTCTGAGTACATGGCCGATGTAGTTCCAACGGCGTCTTCTTATAAAATTGGATACTATATCTTGCTTAGTCTCTTGTCTTATTTGTGTATTGGTTCTGAAGTCTGACCAGTGGATGTTTAGAATTCTTCTAAGATATTTGTTCTCAAAATTATCAAATTTTTTTATCTGAAGCTACCGTTGATTTCCAACTTTCACATCCATATGTTAACACCGGAAGCACACAAGAGTTGAAGATTTTAAGTTTCGTGTGTTTGCTGAGTGTCTTTGACTTCCAGATGTTTGACAGTTTATTGAAGGCACCAGATGCCAGTGCGATTCTAGATGATATTTCTGGTGTTGAGTTCCCTGTAGATTACTACATTGTCAGTAAGATATTAGGTGAAATGACAGCATTTTGCACTATGTTGTTAAGTGTTGTTTATGAAGATCTTAAACCAGACTATATGTACTCAAATGTATCTTCTTCAGAGTTATTGTTTCAACTGAAGAAAAAAAAATCTGGCAGCTCTATTTAGTCATTTGTTTTTTTTAAAAGTAATTTTCAGTTTTAAAAAAAAGCGAAACCACAAATTATGTTTATATTACGCTCACTTGGTAATTTCTATGTTAAAATAGCTATGCAATATAATTGTTTAATACTTCTGTACTTTTTTTCCAGGACTTTATGTTGTGTGGGCATATGTTCCAGATTCTTGGTTACGTTCTGTTGGTTTATCTTACTGGCCTCAAAAGTACGTCATAGCAATTTCTAGGGTTCTCTTAGATAGCTATTTCACAATGCTTGCAAATAGGAAAATTTTGATGAAGAGCTTACAAGTACCATGTACTTTAGAATTTAATACTCAGGTGTGAATGGCAAAAGAGCAGGAAATGATTGTAGGAAACACCTGGTTTAAACAACACCCAAGAAGATTATGGACATGGAGGAGGCCTGACAGCAGGATTAAAAACCAGATTAATTACATTATGATTAGCAGAAGGTTTCGAAATGTGTTAACAATTGCAAAAACAGTTCCCAGTGCTGATTGTTATAGTGATCACAGATTACTTGCAGGTACATTGAGGGTAAAGTTAAAGAAAGCCAAGTGCATAACAGCAACACTAAATATGATCTATGTACATTGAGAAATGACAAGAAAATACAAAACAAATTCAACATAGAAAGAAAAATTGCATAGAAATTGAAAAACAATTGCCAAAATACCAAATCAATGCACAAAAGAATTTTGGAACTTACCAATAAAAGAACAAGTACATCAGCAGGCTGTCTAAAAACAAAAGATGGCAAAATCATAATTGGAAAAGATCAGATTCTACATGTATGGTTAGATTATGTGAAAAACCTTTATGATGATAACAGATGAACAGTATAATATTTGAATTGATAATGAAGGACCAACCACCAATTGTGAAGATGGAGGTTCAGAATGTTCTTCAAAATATGAAAACTAGCAAGACTCCCTGTTCAGATAACATCACAACAGAAATGATTAATGTTTTAGAAGAATATTGAATAGATCAAGTTACCAGACTGCTGAACACAATATATGATACCCTAGATATACCTTCGGAATTATGTAATTCTGTATTTCCCAAAGAAATCAGGTGTCTTTGAATGTGATCAACATCGAACAATTAGTATAATGAGTCACATTACGAAGATTTTGCTACGAATTATCATGCAAAGAGTGAGGAAGAAAATACAACCTGAAATAGGAGAACAATGTGGGTTTGTAAAAGACAATGGTACAGTAAATGCTGTGTATATGCTGTGAACAGTAATTGAACGTTCTCTAGAAGTAAACAAAGATATACATCTTTGCTTTATTGACTACACAAAGGCTTTTGATAGAGTAAGACATGTCAACATGGTAGAAATGTTTGCAGATCTACAAATTGATGGGAAGGACATTAGACTTATAAAAAACATATATTGGAAACAACAAGCTGCCATAAGGATTGATGATAACGTGGGACAATATCAGCCTATTAAGAGAGGTGTTAGGCAGGGATGTGTAATGTCTCCAGATCTTTTTTCCCTATACAGTGAAAATATTTTCAGAAATGTAGAAGATATAGATGGAATCATCATCGGAGGACGAAACATCAATAACATTAGATATGCAGATGACACATTATTGATTGCAGACAATGAGCGGGATCTGCAACAATTAGTAGATGCAGTTATTGCACACAGTAAACAACTAGGGTTAGAATTAAATTGTAAAAAGACACAGATTATGGTCGTCACTGGGAAGAACGAAATACCACAATATAATATACAAGTAAAATGGGAATATTCTTAAACAAGTGAATGGGTACAGTTATGTCGGAACAGTAATATCTGATGGGAGATGTCTTGAAGAGATTAGAACAAGAATTGCCATTGTGAAAGTAGCCTTTAGCAAGATAAAAAACATACTGACCAGTGAAAAGATATCAATTGAAACGAGAAAAAAGAGTGTTGAAGTGATACATAGAACCTATACTTTTGTATGGATGTGAAGTGTAGACAAAGCTGAAAAATATCTGATGGCTGTGGACATGTGGTTTCTGAGGAGAATGCAAAGAATACCACGGACAGACAGAAAAACCAATGACCAAGTCCTCTAAGAAACAAATGAAATCGTACACTAATTAGAGGAATTAGACGTAGACAGTCACAAGTTTTTGGTTACGTTATGAGAAGAAATAAATTAGAGAACTTGGTGACAATTGGCAAGATCGAGGGAAAGAGATCAAGGGGAAGACAGAGAAGTAAATACCTGGATGGCTTGGCCACGTGGCATGGTCGAGACAAGAACACTGAACTGATCCACGACTCTGGTGATCGAGTGAAATGGCAAATTATGACTGCTCACACTTACTGGCATGTCACTTGATGGATGGATGGATGGTGAATGGTATTGATAGTAGTGTTTCTTGTGGTGTGGTTGTCAACTGTATACATAATTTAGCATTGATTATGTACAGAAAGGATGAGACAGAGCAAGAGAAAGAAAGGAGGGGGGAGGAGAGGTTTAAAGGAACTCCCCTTCATTCATGAATGCTGGCACCTTGCCATCTTGACAGATGATAGTTTGTTACATTTGTGCTTCAAAAAGGCATAATAACTACATCCAATGACAGAAGCGAATGTGACTGAACAGACCAAATTGCGCTGTAAATGTTCATCCACAATGGATGCATGTGAACACGTCATTTTCCACTATCACACACCCTCTGATGTTTCACATGCTCAGTGTCTAACCCATCTGCAATAATTTTCTCCTTGGTCTTTATTCTGTTTGTGATATTGTCCCTCCATGCAACATGATCAGCAGTGACTTGCTCCCTAGGTGCAATATCAATGCCTGTATCAATCATGTCCCACTTACACACATCTTTGTACCATATAAAAAGGCAGATCCTGAGACCTTTGGTATTGTACCATCTCTTATCCTCTTAATGTTTCCTATTCATCTTAGTATATAATACTGAGTATGGATCATATGTAGTAACTGTAGCATCATCCGCAAAAACAACTCTCTGATTAGTACCCTTCTAATGAAATTCATACAAGAGACAACATTACAAATGTAAGTAAACTTCAAGTGAATGAAAGAAGTAGTAGTAGTTCTTCCTAATTTTGGTCTTGGCCTTCAATCTCTGGGCATTGTAGAGGCCAATATCTGAGGGTGACTGAATATATGTGCCACCATCCTGATCATGAGAAGCATATTTCAATAGATTTGAAAAGTATGTTGCAAAGAGGGTAGGGGAAAGTACACAACCCTGCTCAACTAAACTTTTGATTTCAAACTCTTCTGATGATTTACCATCAAATTTGATTATGCCAGTCATGCCTGTGTGGAACAATTCCAAAATAAACAGAAGAGTTGGCGGCAGCTAATCTTCTTTAGTGCCTTAAACAGAACCTCACAACTGACCAAATCCAATGCCTTTGTTATATCAATTAAAGCAATAAACAATGGCTAATTGTACGTTGAGACTATTTATGAATGAATGTGCAAGAAAATAATATTACATGCACAATGTTCAAGTAATTATGCTGGATGGATTAAGACGGTGGCATAGGTGAATGGCATCAGCAGAGTTGATCAAGAACACCAAAGACTTGAGATCTGTGGGGAGAGACATTAACGTCTGTGCCAGTCAACAGGGCACATGATGATGATGAACGTTCAGATTAAAGAAATTGCACACATGAAATATAAAATGCAAAGTAGTGATGTAATAAGAAAATGTATTACAGTCATAATGTTGAATTTATAGTTGACAGCTTATCTAGTTTTTGAAAAAATTGTAAAGGTTTATAAGCAGTGTTTTTAATAATAGCTATATCTTGTTATTAAATTATGTCAGGATGTACGAGTAATTGTTAACAATTGCTTTACTAGAAATGTGCAACATAAATACATACATTTGTTCTTTTATCTTTTAAAATTCTTTCTTTCTTGCACCAGGTATTGGGCTGTTGCTTTGCCAGTGTATTTCTGTGTTGTCATTGTTTTTGGTTGCTTGGTATACATAGGAATTGTCCTATTAAATACACCATCCCTTTCTGATGTCAGGACAATAACAGGTACACTTTAACTGTATGTTACTGTATTAGTCCATTCTGTTTTGATAAAATAAGTTTTGTTTTTCATATAATGGTCATATTTATTTAACTACTGCTTTAAAAAACATGCTATGGTAGATTTAATTTATTTATATTGCTAAACTGAAGTTGCATCTAATTTTAGCTGTAGTTTGTCACATTTTTCTATTAATATTTTTTTTTAAATGTAGATGAGGTTCGCCGGTCTCCCTGGCCTAGAGGTTGGTGACTTTCTCCATAATCCCGTTTATCCGCATGAGCAAACGCGGCTGCGCGAGAATCGGTCAAGGTTCTTGCCACGTCTGTTACTTACGGGATATGTGAGCCGGCCGCTCAGAAAGCAGTGACAAACTACTGAGCGTAATCTTGCCAAGAAATCAACAATAGCTGTAAAATTCTGGTGTTGACAGCGATGACCTGTAATAGGATATGCCGGGGGAAAAAAATAAAGATGAGGTTCAGGCTTATATTTTAATGATTTTTTTCAACTGCAGAAAGTTTGATGATGTCAGCAGTTTATGGTAGTTAATCAGTTGAAAGGGTTCTGGCGACTACATAAAAGCATGAGTAGAGTAGTCAAGAATAAGAGCATTTCTGACTTCCAAGGTGCTGACCTCATCTGGCAGAGGACTGACGAGGACAAGGGCAAAGCCCTCTTTGAACGCTATCTAATGCAGAGCAACCAGACAGACATGGGAGGCCGAAACTTGCCAAGGAGGTCACCTCAGACCTCCAAGGCCCAGAACACTTCGGATGAAGACACAGTGACAGTAAAAGAAATCAATGCTGTGCTTCGACGATCAAAAAACGGCGCTCCTGTGCCTGATGGCATAAGATACGACATCAATAGGTGTACCGACAACGAGCTAGAGAAACTAGCAGACATGTACAACAACAGTATAGGGAGTGCTAGCATCAAGGAGGAGTGGTTACACAGCTATCTGATTCCCTTGCTGAAGCCTGGCAAAGACCACACAAAAATTCAGGGATATCGAGTTATAACCATGCAGAATACAATAGGCAAGCTGCTGGAGAAGTTAATTGCCAGGAAAATATCAAGCCAGCTAGAAAGGCAAGGTGTTTTCCCACCTACCCTGGGTGGGTACCGTCCAAAAAGAGAAACCTGGACGTATGCAGCAGTTTTTGCACATGGTGTCTATGAAGGTTTCCACTCAGGCATTGAAACCTTTGCTGCAGCGATTGATCTTGAGGATGCGTACAACAGAGTACCATTGGATTTTTTAATGCTTCAGCTTCTTGAGCTCATAATAAGTCCATTCCTCCTTAGTTGGATCGCTGCAGGAAAGTAGTTTTCAGATGTGGCAGTTGGACTTCGGAACCAACAACAATATATCTTGGCCTACCACAGGTATTACCATTATCTCCGGTACTGTTCAACGCCTACACAGTGAGAATCACCATTGAGCAGATCACTGGACCTGGTAGGACATTGTCATATGCTGATAATGTTTTAGTGTATCGTCAGGGTAAGGATAGAGAGCAGGTTGCTGTGGAACTACAAACCGAACTCAATCGCATAAGTACTTGGTGTGATGAAGCTGGGGCAATGGTCAATCCAACAAAGGCAACAGTGACTTGGTTCTCGTTGAATAATCATATTGTCAACACTCCAACACCAACTGTAAAGCTGTGTTCAGAGACGGTGGAAAGAACGCAGGCAATGAATTACCTGGGGATACGGTTTGATCGAAGCCTTGCTTATAATGAGCACATAGACCAGGTGATAACAAAGGCCAAGCGGGGTTTGGCTGCGATGCGGGTGATGGTGGCAGCAAACTGTGAGCAGCGCCATCTATGTCTTCTATACGAGGGGTTGGTCATGTCTGTTTTTGAGTATGCAATGGCAATCCTGACTCTCAGCCGTAAGCAGATAGAAAGGATGGAAAGGATACAGAATGAAGCTATGCACATTATTCTTGGATGTACAAGAGATAGAGCATGCAGGGCGATGCGCTACCTTCTTGATTTTCCAACCATTGAAGACAGAATACAGAGTTTGCTGAGCATGCGCCTACCTCAGAGTTAACGTAAACACACAACATCCACTGCATACTGAAATTATGAAGGTGAATGGCAGCAGGTTAAAAAGATGATCGTCGTGGATGGGTCAAGCCGAAGACATTCTTCAACAACAGGTGTGTCCACTTGAGGACTTAGAACCTGGCGAGGAGTGGGTACAAGTGCCAACAGATTTGTGCACATCCTTTTCAGTTTGCATTCAACTAGATAGAAAATGCAGACAAGAAAATCCGGCTGCTGTGGAGGCTGAAGTACAAGCGTTGATTTTCAAGAATTCGCTAGACGGTGATGCTGTCATCTACGCAGATGGGACATCGTCCGACATGTGAGAAGCTCATGGGCCTTTACGGCTCAGGCCGGAGGGAGAATTGTGAAGGAGGACTCTGGTGCTTTCACTGAAACCACAAGTAGCCTGACTATGGAAGTCATGGCAGTAAGTAAAGCAATAACATGGCTCGAGACACAGACATTCACTAGGGCATGTTTCCTTAGCGACTCAATGAACATGATCAAGAGGATAGAGGTGGGGTGGATCTGAAGAGAATGGTTGCTGTCTCTGGAGCAGTCTCGGCTGGCAAAGATTAGTTTCATCTTCGTACCAGGGCATGTGGGAGTACAAGGAAATGAGCGGGCTGACAAGCTTGCAGGTGAGGCTACGGTGGAGGGCGGACGCGCCATGGACCAGGCTGACATTCTGAATGCTCTTCGAGAAGTAAGACTTTTGCGTGAACCAAGTGATGACTGTGAATCTACAACCATGGCCAGACTGCGAGAACAGCAAATTAAAAGAAGGGTGGCCAAACAAGAACACTACGCAGGAAGCCAAAGAAGATTGATAAACCAACACAGAACTGGTGTCGTTAGCCACTACACGCTGCAGGATTTGCTGAGGAGGGAATCCGAGCACTTAGGACTGAATGGTTTGATGTGCAATGACGATGATCTGTCGACTAACTAACTAACTAACTGATCAGTTGAAAGGAGTTATGTAAGAAGTTGAATGTAGTGAAAAGTGGTGTATCATACAAAATCCATTCTGAGTTACAAAAGGAACATCATACCAGCACACATTTTTCTAGGGTTTCATTGAATGAAATTTATTTTTTTAAATATTGTTTCCAACAAAACTGATTTCCACATTTTACAAAAATCTGATTCTCCCAACATCACACATTTCAGATCGCCATGCTGTGTACGAAACACCTGCCACATCTAATCCTAAATCTATACCACCACTGAGGGATTTACATATATCCAGTGTCAACAGAATGCTCTATATGAATGATGATCACACATCCTGACGTGACAATGAAAAGTTGGATGTCAGTATTCCTTTCATAGATAAACCAGCATCATGGGATAACAGAACATCTGCCAACATGTGTTGCTTGTTTTCCTGAACCTGTGGAATGCATATTATGGCATTTAAAGAGACGTACAGTGTATGAGAATTATGCAATGTCAACATCTTTGTGTGTATCAAAATGCTACAAAATGGTAGAGACTGAACTGGAAATCCAGCATAAAATGCTGATGAGCATGATGTTATAATCTACACGGGTGGGTATGTATGCATGGCAAGAGGTCAGAATGGGGGTTCATGACTAGGGTTAGCCAGAGGCATCATCATAAACTGCGTGTTACATGGTTGATCTGTGATATCCATTTTCATCATCATTTCCATTGTCTTGTTTCTCTATAGGCCTTGCTATATAGTGCAACTTATAAACTTTCTTGCCACAAGACTTTCAATTATCTAATATCCTCTCTCATGTTCTGCCATTATCTATCTCTTTTTCCATTTGTCATACTAGTTGCTATTGTATACAGTTTTCATTACTCATGTTGGCTGTCTATGATATTTTAGCATTCTTCTCACATTTCTATGAATTTCGCAAATTTTCTTACCTGTTTACTGAGAGTTAATGATTCACCGCTTTATGTTAAAATTTATTATATACTTCTTCTTCTTCTTCTTCTTCTTCTTCTTCTTCTTCTTCTTCTTCTTCTTCTTCTTCTTCTTCTTCTTCTTCTTCTTCTTCTTCTTCTGCGTTCATCCGGAATGTTGTTTTAGACGTGATTGCGTTGTGCCTGTTTACAGCAGAGCTGTGATATTTGAACCTTCTGGCCGATACATCCACTTCTTCAGGCATTTGTTGGCAGGGTTACCTTCCCGGGTATTTCGTGGGACGTTTGACTCTCACTGTTGTAGTGTCATCCCCATCCCAGCTGGCCCATTTAGAACAGCTGAAGACATCCCGGTCAGCTTTCAAGGGAACGCAGGGCAGACTATGGGCATTCCCCGCCTTCCAAGGAGGCTTCCATAGTTGCAGAGCTGACATATAGCGCTCTGGTACTGTGCTCACCCAAGGAATGGTCATGTCCTGCACATGGCTGCTTAGCCTCACTTCCATATATTGGACCTTCTGTTCACCACAGGCTGTTCCTCTGGACACCAGAAGAATGTGGTCTGCAGATGACATCCACACAGTGAGCTTTTTCGATTAAGAATTTCCACACAATGGATTTGCTATCCAAGCAATATTCCATTTCGTGCCACTAGGACACTTTTTCCACCTTTTATGAAGCCCACACAGTGAGCTTTCGATTCAGACTTTTCACATAATGGATTTGCTATCCAAGCAAAATTCCATTTCGTGTCACTAGGACACTTTTTCCACATGTTACGAAGCCCACACAGTGAGCTTTTGATTCGGACTTTCCACGTAATGGATTTGCTATCCAAGCAATATTCCATTTCATGCCTCTGGGACGCTTTTGTAACCAACATACCTGTGGTATGAAGTGTGGCAGTCTAAATACATCTTCATGCACCTTTAGATGTCAACCTGAATGTAGCTAAAGTAAGCTGCGGTCAACTTGAGCTTGTTGACATCTCCATAGAGCTTGTCCTCACAGGAAGCAGGCGTGGACCAAAATATCTTTCTCTGTTCTGCATATGTTGGGCACTCCTGCAGCAAATGTCTAGCTGTCATTTTACCAGTTCCACAATTACATTCATCAGTATCTCTTGTCTTTATTTTATTGACCAAGTGGTATTTCAGCTTATTATGTCCTGTATGGAGTCTGAAGATTGCTACTTGTTCACTTTGGTCGAGTTTGTAATATGCATCATCTTTCTGGTGGCCGGTATTCTCTGATTCCCACTTGGTTCTATACATACTTTTGATAAATCTCTTTGCCTCATTATAGGTTATGTCTATGTCAGGCTGAGGTAGTCGTCCACCCTCTTTTGCCAGTATGTCAGCCTCTTCATTTCCAGGTACACTGCAATGTGATGGGATTCACTGTATTACAACTTTTTTTTTTATTTCTGACATAATCCATGGAGTGCTGCTCTTAGATCTGCTAGTTCTGTGCTGTTTTTGCTCTTCAGTATTGAGACAGCTTACTTTGCATCTGTGAAGATAGCTATTTGCTTCTCTTTATTTTCCTCAATCACTGTCTTAATCCTTCCTCTATTTCCTGAGCAATACAGGTTATTTGATCTTCAGTGGATCTGTACTTTCTGAATCCTGCTTGGTGTGGTATTAAGAGTTGGTTTTCTTCCAGATGGGTGTTAGCCTGGCATTGATAATGTATTCCATTAATTTTCCTACACAGCTAAGTAGACTGATAGATCGATAGCCATTTGGTTCTTCCAGGTTTTTTTCTTTCTTTGGGACTAGTATTAGTATAGCTTTATTCCTCTCTTCCAGCTGTAATTTAGGACTGCTAGTAGTTTCTTTTTTGCTTTAGCACCTAGTCCTTTTAGCATAACATTTGTGATTCAATTCTTACCTGATTATTTCTTCTTCTTTAGGGTATTCATTGCCTGTTCCATTTCTTTAATTTTTAGATTTGCTATCATATATTCTGCTTCTATCTCTGTATCACTATAATGTGTCTGTTTATCTTTGATTGCTTTCTCCTATTTGGTTGTAATATCAATGTAAATTTGCACTAGCGTAGTGTTCCATTAGTGCATTTGCAGCCTTTTTTTCCTGTAAGTGAAGCATTTCCTTGTTTAATTGTTATTTGTTTGTTTCTGGGTCCTTCATTGTTCGTGGCTATCACTAGTTTCCATAGTTTATTTCCATCCCTTTCAAAGTTCAGGTTTCCTGTTTTTTCACTCCAACAATCTCTTGTTTGATTTAATGTTCTTTTATATTTTGCTGAGACGGCTTTGAGAGAGATGTATGCTTCAGTTGTTTGTTCTCTCTCTGCTGTCTTTCTGGCATTTTTTAATTTTGTCTTCCAAAATTTGTAGTTCTTCAGTACAGTATGGTTTGTAATATTTTCTTGCTCCTCTTGGAATGGATTCAGTGGCCGACTGTATTATTGCTTTGTTTAGACTTTCCACCATTTGTTTCATGTGTTCGTGTTTTTATGTTTTCAAAGTATTTGTCTGTTAGTATGGCAAATCTATCCCAATCGGCTCATTTGTAATTCCAGTGAGGCAAAGGATTTTGCTCTTGTGGAACATACTCCATTTTCATTACAAGCTTGATTGGTCTGCAGTCACTGCCTGCTAATTGTTCAAGGACATGGCAATCGATTTTGTGGAGGATGTCTCCTGTGCAGAAAGCTAAGTCTGGAGTAGAAGTGGTAAACCATCTTCTAGAGTAGAGGCTCGGTATGTCATCCGCTTTATTGGCTAGATGGAGATTAGAGTCTATTTTCCAGTCCTTCATTTCATCTCCTCTGTTGTCAGTATCTTGGTATCCCCATCTTTCTGAACGGCTATTAAGGTCTCCAGCTATAATGCAGTTTGTTTGTTATTTTCATGTTTGAAAGTGTTAGGTCCTTATCTGCTGGGCTATACAGATTGTAAATTCTTATTTTCACGTTCGTTATATCAACACCTATAATTTCCGTTTGGTTGTCATAGATCACAGATACTTCACTGCAAGATATTGTATTTCGTATAAGTATTAAAACTCCTCCTTTGTGTCCTTTGCGGTCGAAATGTGTGACCTGATATCCTCTGACTGGGAATCTGTGGTGGGCGTTGAAGTGTGTCTCTTCAATGCATGCCACATCTATTCTATCTTTTTGCAGTCGATTTGTTAGGGTGACTTTCTTGTTAAAAACTCCTTCGGTATTCCACTGTAGTATGTTGAGTGTCCAGAGTGTTTGATCAATAGCTCTTACTCCACTCCGCTGTGCCTTGACTCCACAGCACAGGGGAAGGTGACCACCAGTATTGGGTGGACCTCCTCGAGGCAGGCGGCCCAGCACTATCACCGCCTAATGTGACTTTGCGGGATTAGCGCCATTCTTATGAATTTTAATTTGTGGTGTCATGGATTAATTAAGTTACATTGCACTGTTTTGTCAAGCCTGTGGCTCAGTACAACTGATTTCGACAAGCATTTTTCGGGTGTGCTCTCCCTAGCCTTTGACTGTCCCCAGTCTACCTACAAGGCAGCAGATGTGTGCCTCTCTTTGTCTGGTTCCTATCCCTTGACCTGTCTGACATGGGAGGCCCTACCAATAGCTGTGCTACTGTCGGCATAGCTCTTGGGGTCATTGGAATGCTCAAACCCCTCTACCTCGGTATGGTGGAGACACAGCAGAGGGGAGAATGGAATTCTATAACTTCTTCAGTAGGAAAGTAATGTTATTTGAAGTTTTTTAAAGTAATAGTATCAAGAATTCAGAAAAGTTTACAAAATGCATTCAGTCTTTTTTTTTCTGCCTCAAGCCAACAAGGTTCTCACAATCCATTGCTCCATTTCTCTATCTTTCTGTCTCTCTACCTATGTATCTACGTACATACATACAATCTTGCATAAAGCCACTGCCAGAATGCTAATACAAGTCTGCCACTAGAATTACAGTTCATCATCAAAGGAAGCAGCAGTCACTAGAAAAACCAGCATTTGCACACACATTACTGCATATGGCAAGCCAATTATCTCAGTAAATGTCTGATGTCAGTAATCTCTTCAAATGTCATCATTAGTCTGGATGTTAATGGCACATTTTAGTTACAAATAAGGTAAACTTTTCACATCTGCAAGGATATTGGTTAATGAATGCAGAAGATCATTTAGTTCAGTCACAGCTGTCAGGCAGAGACTACGGCCATACAACTGCTTGATGCTTTGGACTTTCAACAACTAGCTTCCTCAACATCAAATACTATGGCCAGCTTAAGATGGTTGTTAGCTGCACAAATCTGACTTTTATTCAAATGCTTTTCACTGGAGTCTGTGAAACAATAGGACAGTGACTTCAGTAGAAGATCATACAGTGAAGATCCTGCTCTGTGATCTTTCCAGCGGACAAAGTTAGGTAACATTGTGCCATCTGTTTATAGTGGATCCTCATATTGTGATTAATGGTCTCCCTATATACATCTATCTTCTCACCTCTTTCATATTTTCTTAGACCCTTCTCTTACCACTCAACCACCATGGATTTTGCTCGTTTTTCTGATGCTGCTATATAGTTGTTCTGAGCATTTCTTCTAGAACTAGCTAGCGCTCCGGCTCCGTGTGAAGTAGTCCACTCCAGTAACAAATAACGACCAGTACTAGAATTGTGAGGACACTTGATTTTTTAAAATTAATTAAAGCCAATACGTTCAAAATAAATTATCGGTTATATACAAGACTTAACAGATCTGATCTTGTCTTCCAATGACAAAGATGTAATGCATATGATGTTCTTCATTGCATAAACTGCATTTTTTACTTGACATATTCTGTTATTGTTGCATATGTTACATTTTCAACTTATATGCAAACTATTCTAATTTACTTACTTTCTATATTTATACCATTGTCTTTAACTGTACATATGTTTATTTATTCATCATATGTTCACTGCCGTATGAAAATAATTCACATGACAGTATGCATCATTGTCTGGCATACTGTTTTTATATGAAGAGACTGTCATACATGTTGCTTGTTGTTTCTTTTTTATTCTTAGGGTGTTACTGGTCAGTGTTTGAGCATTCAAACATTAAAATCATTTCTTTGTGTTTCACTTCAACTAACAATATATCATAGTATAAATTGGCGCCATACTCATATTAGACTTCATTTTTAAAAATTATCAAGTAAAATCGTTTGACAATGTATTATGATTACCACTAAACTGCACCACAGAAAAAATCACTCTTACACTGGGGAAAAAGGACTTCCATAAAGGGTGGATAAATATGGCTGCAATAGGCACAATAGGGTATGAGACATGTACTCATTTTAGACACTGATGTAGAAGAGGAGGAGGAAGAAGAAATAATATCTCTGTTGACCGTAACATTGGACATAAACCACCTCATTTTTTAAACTAAGCCAATTATTACATGCCAGCATGACTTCTTCATCACAGTCAAAACTATTTCCTTTGAGCTGGTTTCTTTTCTGTTTTAGATTTGGGAAAAGAAACAAATCTTATTGAGCCAAATCTGGAGAATAGGGTGGGTATATAAGAATCTCAGTCTTCAAATCCTTGGCAGCCAGCTGTACAAGCTGTGCTATGTGGGAGAGCCCATCTTTGAGCAAAGGAAGACTCTGAGTATGTGCAATCCCTCGTTTTCTGGTCACTGTATTATTTAGGTCTGCACAGTGCTGGTCCGAGGCAGATAGTCTTTCAATAGGTAACCTTCTACACCATAAAATCAGCGTCACTTTTCCTATAGGTTTCTGTGCTCTTAGTTTGACAAGTGTTGGGGTGCCTGAGGTTGTCGGTTGTCCATTGTATGCTAGATATTTTAGATTAGAAGTCATAATGGTAAACCCATGTCTCATCTGCTGTCACCATGGTCGTCAAAATGTTTTCTGACTGACACAATTTGAGCAATAGTTGACAACAGTTTACCCTTGTTGCTTCTGTTCACATGTCTCTACATCACATATCACATGCAAAACTCATCTGGCACACACTTTTCGCATATTCAGTCTGTTGTGTAAAATTCTATTAACTGTTCTTTCATTTAGTTTTACCGCTATTGCTTATTCCACGATTGTAATTTTTTGTTATTCTGGTCAATGAGTTTCTTCCATTTTCATCACTGCACTCTGGGGATAGCCTCTCAAATCTTGGCAGACCAGCAATATTTAAGAGGCCACACTTAAATTGTCTACACCAGGTTGTTATTGAAGCATCTGAAGGGCAATAATCAAGAAACACTGGTTTAATCTCCCAGTATATTTCTGTTTGTTTTCTTCTGTAAGATTAAGAATTTTATCACAACCTTGGCTTCAGACATGCTCATTATTCTGATATATCTTTGGAGCAGCAGTCCCAGCTAATGGGGTATATTTTAGCATCCACCATAGTTGGAGAACCCGTTGAAGAAACAAATGCATGTTTCACATGATCAATGCAAATATGAGGTGTCTTGATTTTGTTTCGTTTCAACTTTCTCCCATTACTCCTTCGTAGTCAGCCCATGTAATAGCAGTATTGTTATAGATATAAAGAGATGTTTAGTTTAGTTTAGTCGTTGGATCAACATCACGGCACACAGTTTAACCCATAAGTGCTCCGTTTTCCTCCTAACTCAAACCTGAGTCTGGAGAAACTCAGCTCAATGCATGAACTCCGTTGCATCGGCGAGGATCCTGAAATACTTTCATTATCTGCGATCTGCTCAGACTTTAATCTGTGTCGGATGATTCCAGTAGGTTGATGATTGCTCTCAGTTGCATAAAATTAAATCCTCTTCCTCTTTCAACACATGGTCCTCACATTTTTTCCAGTAACTTTTATCAATATTTAATAGCACGGACTGGTTGACAGACAGACAGAAAGGTAGGTAGGCAGAAAGGTAGATGGGTGGATGAATGGATGGATGGCTGGCTGGGTGGGTGGGTAGGAAGGTAGATAGATAGATAGATAGATTGATCCCCACCAGGAGCTGGGTGAAGCCAGGCCGAGTCAGCTAGTTTATTTATATAATCACGTTTCATGAAAGAACACCCATTTGAGACACCTCTGAACAAACCCATTTAACTTCGCGCTGTTTGTGCCAAAACGAAAACTGCGAGACAATTTAAAAAAGAGCGGGGGTGTGTCTTGCTGAAGCTGTAATACTTTTAAAATGATGGACTTAATCCCTAAGCCGTAAATTATATACCGCATATAAACAAACATTGAAATCTGCTGTACAATCTCCAGAACAAACATTTTTTTGTTGGGTGGACATGATGATAAGGTTATATGCTAAATCTCATCATTTTCCCTCAGTTGGTTACTGAGATATTGAATTTTATATTGAGGCAAAAAAAAAAAAAAACACTATAGAACTCATGGCTCCATATTTTCAACCCTACTGGATGAAATGAGTGGTCATCATCATTCTTGATGGACAAACAACAGTAATTGTGTGGACTATGCTTGAGTTCTAAGCGATCGCATGAAGAGAACAAGCAAGCAAAGATAGTACCACGCCATTTTTTAATTTTTTTTTTGGTTTTTGAATTACAGTGGCTGGAGCAAGTCAAAGGTTTTCTTAACCATGAAAATGAACAACTGTTGGCAGGTGTGTGATTGAAATAACAAATAGGATAGGAATAGTCAAAGCAGTATTCAGCAATCTAAACCAGCTTCTCATTTGTAAACAGACAACAGGTAAAGGTGGTCTCATGGCAGATACAGCCATTGGGGGTGTGAAGTGTTATGCCTTCACATGTTATAGGCAATGACACAAGAGGTGGGATAGCCAGTTCCATACCTGATCGCCATCCTTTCCACAAAATTATCTGCTGTCAAGTTTTTATAAGGCTGGATCGATCCCAGAGCCATTCTAATCGAATGCTGCATCTGCTGGGGGTGAACCCAGTCCATTATTGGCAGGCAAGCGCGCTATCCGTATGCCATTAAGACTAATAAACAACTAAGTTGCTGTACATTAGTGTATGGTACAGAAGCTTGGGCAATGGATCAACAATGTGAGGGTAAGACTGAAACGTGATTGTATAGACCAGTGGTTCTCAACCTTTTTTGGCCCATGCCCCCCTTCACCATATTTTTCAGAACGTCATTCCCCCCTTTCGTATTTCCTACCTAAAAATCCCACCCCCGCTCCTACACAGTATACGTAAAAATGGAAGCTAAATTTAATAGCACATATAAAACAAGTCTAGACGTTCACATAAAGCATGATTTATGGGTCTACTTACTTTATAAATTGAATTTTAGAAGGGTGAGACGTACAGAACCGTACAGTATGAAGGGGAAAACAATATCAAGTAATCAGTTCTTGTATTAACGCGATCTTGAAATAATCTTACCCTTAATCTGAAACCTTAAAATTCCCCCCTGGGGGGGGGGGGGTGTCCCCACCTGTTGAGAACCACTGGTATAGACGAATGGCAAGAATATCACGGCTAGAGAAGAAACCAGACACGAGAGTATCATAACAAACGGAATTTAAGAAGACATTACTAGATAAGAATAGAGTCAGCAGCTGCTCCTTCATTCTTATAACCACAAACTACACGTCAACCAAAACTCCGCGTTAGCAAGGAGAAAATTGAAAATGACACGAACTTTGAATATCTCGGCTCCAGAATCAACAATAATGGAGCCCTTACAAAAGAAGGCAGACGTAGACTGACCAGAGCAGTGCTGAGGTTAGGCAATATACTAAGAGCCTGTGGCACAACCAATCAATCAGGTGCCGTCTCCAGAATGGAGGTTGGCAGCAATGGATCTCCAATACTGTCTGTCTACCGCCTTGACTACATTCTGTCAGGCTGATGTTCGTCCATCTCTTGATATCTTCCCACTTGTATCGTTGTCTACCTCTTGCTCGCTTGCCCTCCAGTGTGGTTTTTATAAGACTATCATGTCTTTTAACGTGGCCGAATAGAAGCATACAAGTTTGAAGTAAAATTGTGAGAACAAATATCTTTCCTGTGGCAAGGGCCATTTCGCAATCATTAGAGAAGAGAATGGGGGATTTTGAACTTAAATATTACAGAACAGTTCTTAGTATGCCGTGAACCTAGACGAAGAAAATACTGGCATTCAACAAGATCTAAACATCAACGAAAACAGGCTCATGTCTCAGAACTGAAATACTCAATACTTTGGTCATATTAAAACGTGGCTTGGAAAGAACAGTGATAGAATGCTTTGTTCCAACTAGCACGAAGAGGTGGACACGGGGTATTGAGGAAACATTGGGCATGGAAATGCAAGAGGCAAGAGAACTGGCACAGAATTGATAGTCTATTGTGACGGACAGACATGACTGTAACAGCCTGCACAGGACCTGCTACACGATGAGCTGTTACTATCAATGTCGTAATTGTGTGTTTGTCCTCCTTTTTTCTACAGTTCTTTTCTTTGATGATGATTTCTGACTTAATTTTGTATCATCGGAAGTACCAGGCTATTAAGCGTAAGCTGTCATGATACATCATCTCAGACGATTACTATAATCTCGGATCTGGTCTGTGTTCTTGTCCTCCCGATAATGCTAGGTGGCTTTCCGGGGGTGGGGGGGGGGGGGGAAGAGACTTTCCGGCGGGTTCTTCTTTGTGTCCGTTTCTTCCTGCTTTTTCATTGTCAGTGCTGGCTCGCCTGTTTTGATTAGGTGTATGCTGATTGTTGATAGCGATGTCCTGTAAAGGATATGCAGGGGTAAAAAGTCCTTATAAGGACTCATCCTTTGGTTTAGTTGCTTTTATGTTCTTTTTTCTATGGTCGACCCATGAACAGGCTGGCAGCCTCCTCACTTAACTCAGTATCTATTGACTTTATTCATCATTGAGAATGGTTGCTGGCTTCAGCTTACGGTTTCTCTGCAGTCTTTTGCGTGGCTTCTGCTGGCTTATTTTGGGTTAGTTCCCTTTCGGCTTTTGGTAGCTCTCTCTGTTGTTGTTTTTTTTTTTTTAATTTTTTTTTCCATATCGTATTTACAGGACATCGCTGCCAACACCAGCATTTAACTGCTGTTGGCAAGTTTTACGTTCAGTAGTTTGCCATTACTGTTTGAACGACCGGCTCCCATACCAACATGTTAAAACCCTAGCGCAACACGGTCTGCTGCCAAATCGGTTACCGCCGCGTTTCGAACGCGTGGTAAGCGGCTCACGAATCGCGTTCGCAAGCCTTTAGGCCACGGAGACCGGCCTGTCTTGATTGCTTGCAGAATTTCTTTGTTCTTCTTCATCTGGGCCACGCGTTCCACCACTTGCTGGATACTGCGCTGCATTTCCTTCATGTTGTCCAAAAGTTGTGCGTTGCTGTTGGTGTTGGTGTTGGTGTCTTGTTTTTGGGTTTTGTTAATTGATGTCGACGCCTGGTCTGGGAGCTGAGATGTTTCAGCTTGTGAGATGCCTATGGCTGTCGCACACCTCCGCCGTGCTTCCTTGAATGGCGTTTTTGTAGTTATGGCGATTGTTATGGCGTCACTGTCTTTGGAGGTACGAGGAGCCCAGGTATCTTCTCCGTGTTTGCCAAGGAAGTTGGTGTATTTTCTATAGTCATTAGGCTTTCGGAAGTCCTTGTCCTGTTTGGCCAGCGGACATTCCTTGAAGGCATGGTGTGAAGGCTAGGTGGCCAAGCCATCTAGGTATATATCTATAAGAGACATCTGCCTTTTATACAACTAATGAAATGGGAACTACCTTGATACAGCTTTGAGAATTCAATGGTAATAGGCTAAAACAAAAAAGCGTAGATTACATCAGACATGCATTTGTTGGCTGGTGCAGGCTCGTGTCTTAACAACCTCAGTTTTTATTGTTCTGTGTGTGCTCTTGTTAGAACAGTAAAATCATCATGGCTTGGAGATGATAGTGGGGCAGGGTGGGCTTATAGGATTTATTTCTGGCCGACACTCGGTACCTTGAGGAAAGACCAAACGGACTCACAACCAGACTGCAGTTGCTAACATTAGTATTGAGACTTTTCGTTGGCTGTTGAAGTTTAACATTCAAATACCTGGGTACGATCTTCAACTGCTCCAACATCATAAGGGAAGAAATACAAACTAGAATCAACTCTGGAAATAAGATATACTATGCACTACAACATCTACTAAAATCAAAGGCGCTATCTCGTAACACCAAAATCACAATATACAAAACACTGATCAGACCAGTTGTGCTGTATGGCTCTGAAACCTGGAGTACAACGAAAGGAGACGAAGCCTTGTTACAAACCTTTGAGAACAAAATTTTAAGACGCATCTTTGGACCCATTAGGGATACACAAAGTGGAGAGTGGAAAATAAGAAGTAACAAAGACATTTATGATCTGTTTAAGTCCCCGCTAATCACTGGTATCATGAAGGCTAATAGACTACAATGGCTGGGGCATATAGAAAGAATGGAAGATAATAGGGAAACAAAACTCTCTTACACTCAGGAAATAAATGACCGTAGACCCCGAGGTAGACCAAGAGGGCGGTGGAGAGATAATACATGTACAGACCTGCAAGCACTTGGAATCAACGACTGGCAAGAGAAGGTCCACCAGAGAGACGAATGGAGACGGATTGTATTTGCAGCAAAGAACCTCAATGGCTCGGAACGCTGAAGAAGAAGAAGAAGAAGAAGATTCTGGCGGCGGCATTATGCACAGAGTACCTGTGCAGGCTGTTGGCTTGCCGATACTCCTGTCTATTCCAATATTCACATAGGGCAGTGAGAAGCATTTTGTGTAATATTTACTGGCACAGGAACGGAGCATAATGGGGACGACCCGTAGCCGTGAAGTTGGAACAGCGGCTAACTAACTAACTAACTAACTAACCTATTATACTACAGTGGGGCAATCTCAATCGATATATGTACAGTGCTAACAATTAACAGTGTTGTCACGGTCTATTTCCGGAGATCCCTTGGGAGTAATTGCGGGAGTAAAGGTGTCATTAAACAGCTCGTCTTTCAACGGGACGCCGTTAGTTTAGTCGTTGGATCAACATCACGGCACACGGTTCAACCCATAAGTGCTCCGTTTTTCTCCTAACTCAAAGCTGAGTCTGGAGAAACTCAGCTCAATGCACGAACTCCGTTTCATCGGCGAGGATCCTGAAATACTTTGGGTAGATTTTTAACTCGAAATTTTGCCCGGGCAGCGCCGTTAGGCTACTCTTTTTCGATTTCCAACTGCCAAGGGATTTTTTACGTGCGCTACAATACACATGGGCGTCCGATCTCACTACCCAGAGACAAGGGGAAATTTTATTACTGGAAGTCCAGGTGGATTTTTTAAATAAATCCCGGTCCTCGCCGGGGCCTGATCCCGCGACCTCCAGCACTCGAGGCGGACATCATACCTCGAGACCACAGACGCCTTTGACACCCCCCAAGTAACAATCACTAAAGTCTGTTCATTATACACATATTTTTTATACACATCATTATAACACATATAACTGTACATTACTGTGCGAATATGTGTATATTTCAACTTGAAGGATTTATCTAGTTAATTCACGTAAGTTGTGTGATTTCTGCAGTATGTACCTGACGAGATGCAGCGAAATATGCCAGGCAATAAATCGTGCAATCTATTGTTTGTGTCTTCGTTATTCAAAATCACTAAAGTCGCCGTTTTTGCCTAAGAATAAGATGTCTAGCCTGGGCATACCGAAACTATTTGCAAATGTACTCTCTTTGAGTGTTGTCTTTCATGAGACCGATTTAACAGTCCAGAATTGTACACAGTAGTAATATAACCATTTGATAACAATTAAATCCATCCATCCATCATGTGCCATGCCGATAAGCGTGGACGGTCATATTCAGATATTCTGCCATCTCACTCGATCGCTAGAATCGTGTACGTGTATCACGCCGTTTCTCTGATTATCGATGAGATTGCAGTACATGATATTCTTGGCATCTGTAAAAAGGTAGTTTGCAATTGCTTTCCTTACTAGCAGTGACCACACTGGTCGACGACCGTAGCCATCCCCCCCCCCCCAAAAAAAAAAAATATGCAAAAAAAGATCCCCTTCATCAGCCTACCGTCGTGAAGCTGGAGACCATATCTGACAACTATCAGTTGGCTGCTCTCCAACCTCATCCACCACCTGCACATATGGCTTCACATAACCCTGATCGGGTAGGGGGGGGGGGGAAGGGGGCTAAACGGGTACCCTACCTTACTCAAGGGTGTCCCGTGGGCTAGCTGAGGGAAGGAGGCATCTACAGAAATAAACCTGGTTAGGCTACACTTCGTGGCTGTCTACGAAAATCTGGTTAGACGCGGGCTTTATGGATTCCGGTGAAAACAGACAATAATGTCGGGGGACATATTTATCATTAACACCTGACTTGGTGCGGCACTAACTACCGTGCATACTAAACAGTATTAATGTGTGTACATTACACAGTGCCTTTAAAACTGAGTATGGTTTATCTTAGTGTGTATTTCTGAATAGGAAATACACTGGTATGAAAGCACTGCAGATTCAGACGCTCACTTTCCCCACCACTCTCCTTAACTTCTTAGTTCTTAGTCTCTCTCTTCGTCTTATTAAAAAAAAAATGTATTCGGGTTACTTTTAAACAGAAACACATTTATAATTATTAAAAAAAAATTATATTATGTTATCATTTTTGTTGTTGGGGAACCATTGAGGCACTGAGACAGCACTTATTGAAGTTATACTAGTATTACTAGTTATAGACATAGTGTTATACTTAACAAAGTTCGCAAGTATTTATTATTTATTGGCGCCCATAGAAGAAGTAGAAAAAAGTGATTACAGGCGACATAATAGATAATATATATTATTATTATTAATATTAATTAGATTTAGCAGCCATACAAATTATCTAGGAGTATCAGTATAGTCATAGACTAATTATATAGAAACACGAATGATTGCCGAGTTGGGGGAAGGGGGCGGAAAAGGGATGTCAAGAGACAGTCTTACTCTATTAGCTCGATATTTATTAAATAGATATTTATATTAACCTAATGTAAACAACTGGAAACACATCATATAGGTTAGCTTTGCAAAATTAAAATAAAAGCAGGATAAGTGAAAAGAAGCATTCATTAGCAGACAACATGAAGTGTTAAATTGATAAAACTGCTATATTAAACAAAAAAAAACCAAAAAACTGGACCTTGCAGCAACAAGCCTTCATTGGCATGAAACAAGAAACAAAAGCACAACCAAAAGGTGGACATGAGACTAAAATAATTACTGTAAGGCATAATATTATGGGACCATGTGAAATAAAAATAAGCAGCCAGAATGAAAAGCAATATATTGAAGCCATGATTAATAGTGAGTGGACAGTGGGACAGTGTGCCTGCATGCAAGTGGGTACTGTCTTGACTGAGGAGAGATAGAGAGGCATGCATAAAGTCCAGTGAAATGGGTGGACAATTCAGAGGGGAGCGGAGACTTGCCAAATGGGGGTGGGGATGTAACAAAGCAATAAGAGACGGGTGAAGTTGAAGTATTTGATATAAAAAGGGAAGAATAATAATATATGGTAGAGAGAGAGTATGAATCTGGGAGTTTATAGTAGATATATCCACAACACTTGAGTTTCTAACATTGTATGGGGTCAGATGAATGATTCTCTGCACCTTTGTGAGACAAAAAGTGAGCAGTTTAGCATTAAAAAGAAAAAAACAAAAAACAAACGGAGGACAGTGAATGAATAAAAGAAAGTTATGTAACAAATCTGATAAAACTGGTTCTAACATCCATTTGCTTCTCTCTTGCTGTTACCTGAAAACAGAGACAGTCAGGATAGCTCTAACACAACGTATCATCAGATCCAGTGCAAAAATATGGTATTTTCCACCTCTGTCATGCTGCAGGATTTTCAACATTAGATTTTCATATTTATGTTTGATTTCTGCAATATATTTTTCTTTCCTCATAGGTTGTATTAGGGCTAATATCTCAACTGTGATTTAGTACTCTTCCTTTTTTTTCTGAACCTTTCAACATTATATTAATTGTAATACTGCAAGGTTGTGATCTCAGTTGAAGTCATCTCCAGGGTGTGTTTTTGCACATGTGACACTCTTTCTAAATATCTTTGATCAATATAAAATCAGTCAAATTCTGCTATCTTCAAGGCTTTTTCCAGTATAAAATCTTGGGTTTAGTTCAAAAATGTGTTACAAATGAGACACCTGTTGCATTAGCCTTTCTCCTCTTTTATTTTGTCTCTAGTTTATAATTCCCTAGTATTTTTTTTTTTTTTTTTGCATTTTCAATTTCAGATTTTAGCATTCACATCTCCAATAGTAAAATAGTAAAGGGCCCTTTTACACGCCTAATATGCATCGGGCATATGGTGCGAGACCCATATTTTTATAGTTGAATCAGCACTCGGTGGCTGATATGGTTAGTATCACACCTTTACTTCCCAAGATTTCCTGATACCTAGTTTAGGCTGTGTTGACAAATTCTGTCCCGAGGTAAATTCGAACCCTTGACCACTGGGTCAGCAGGCAAGCATCTGGCCACTATGTTATTGTGGCTTTCCCACATCTGAACAATTAGACTATCAGTAAACTTCATAGCCCTTAAAGATTCTTGGACATTGTTCTGAGTATTATTCTGCTTTATAGTGACTGTGCATATGTCTCTAGGATGGCAAAGTTTGTAGGTTTTGCTTCTAATTTTAACATCTTCTCACTGTGTCCAATATCCATATGTATATTTTTCTGTCTTTCTTTATTAAAATACCAACACCATGTTTGTGTTTAGTGCCTCCAGAGTGTAATTATCAGCATGAATGATACCAGCCTCTGTCATCTGGTCCCTTCTCCTAATTTGTCAACCACGATATTGCTGATCTCTAGGATGAAGTTGTCTAGTTTCCCTACCTTCTACAATATTCTTAAGTTCCATGTACCTAAAATTCTCCACCTTATTTGTAGATGTTCATGATCAGTTTGCTACCTGTCAGATGAACTGAAAAATAAACATCATTACAGATCGTCTGACTCGGTAGACTCCAGGGGGCCAGGAGTTTTCTCCACAACATTTACATTCTTTGTTGTGACTCATTACTTTCTGTGGGATTTATACATAATAAGGTCCTCAGCTCTTCCATTGCTCCTAGACATCATCTCTTTTTATGCCTGTCTGTTATATCACAGCAAACTGCTAACCATCCGCTGCAGTATTGTCCTCTGTACAGCGAGTGAGTTAGAGAGGTACACTGAGCCTCTGAATTAACTACAAGCTATATGGGACTAAAGAACTACATATAACTTCAAAAACCTGTCAAGTTCATCTTGAGAGTTTACCTTATGTGACATTAAATATGTAACTGTAATTAGAATTAGAAGAATCTGATATGTGTGTGTGTGTTTATGAGTATGCATGTGCATACAGATAACATTATATCTGTTTACGTACAATTCTAAAGTCTCAATTGATACATCATATTTGATAATATCCATAAATAACATGTTTAGTTTCTGAACAACATATTTATGCAAGGAATAGGCAGTGAGTATATTCTACATTGTCTGAAATATAAAGAAAAGTTATAGTAATGATATGTGGCACACTAAAATACTTCACCCATTTTTCAGTTCCATAGGATATTATTTAAACATTACTGTGCTTATATCAAACAGTTTTACTATACACCTTGTGATGCAAGTGAATTCTGTGAGCCATATAACACCAGTAGAAACATGAGCCCTTTACAGATTTGTCCAACTGACTGTGAAAATGGCTGAAAAGGAAAGTTACAACACCTCAGTAAATGACATTGAAGAACAAATAAGAAAGCTGGTGGAAGAAAAGGTAACATCATCAAATGAGTTTTATGAGTAATATGGTACACTTATACAATTGGTCTACGTTGATTTCTGTTCTAGGTTTTTTCGACATTTGTTATATTTGCAGTCTTCATAGTCAGTTTAAAATTACCATGGTAGACATTTGACATTACTGTATGAACATGGTGCAGAAATTGGTAATATAAATGCAAATACTGCTATAAGGGGTAAAATGCTAAATACTGACATATATTAGATCATTGCTTTAAAAGGTGAGGTGATTTGCTCCCTTTAATTTCATCCAATCCTTCCCCATCTCAGACCTAAGTTGTCATAACAGGTGTGAGTGACATTTCTATACATGTTACTCCTCCATTCCAGATTTGTAACTTAATCAGAAACTTATTCTCACCATGGTAATGTGGTATTTTCCTTTTTTGACTTCCACATCCACATAGACAGTTCCGTGTCGAAGGAGTTATGGACTCAATTCGTAATCCCACATACCTTGTTCGAAACACAGCTGCGGGCTGTATGGAAGCTGACTACCTTGCGTTGGTTTCCCATATAAAGGTATGCGTGCTAGTCGTTCAGAAAGCAATGGCAAACTACTGAACATAAATTTGCCAAGAGATCATGAACATCATCATCATCATCAAGTGCCGTGCCGGCTGGCGTAGGCGTTCATGGCTCTCCATAGATCTCGGTCTTTGGTTTTCTGGATCAACTCTGGTGCTGATATTCCTCCATGCCACCGTCTCAATCCATCCAGCATCACTTCTCTTGGTCTACCTCTGCCTCTCTTCCCCTTGATCTTTCCAGTTGTTACGATGTTCTCCAATGCCTCTCTTCTCATCACGTGACCGAAGAAAGATGTTTGTCTCTGTCTTATTGTTGTATATAATGTTCTAGTTTCATTAGCCTGTTTCAGGCAGTCGTCGTTAGTTACTCTGGCAGACCAAGGAATTCGCAACATTCGTCTCAGGAACCACATCTCTGTTGCTTCTAATTTCTTCTTAATTTGTTCATTTACGTTCCAAGATTCACTGCCATACAGCAAAACTGGTTCTACATAGCATTTCAGCACTCTCTTTCTTACATTCAGTGATAGTGACTTATTGCATAAGATACTCTTCATTTTCTGAAAAGCGGCTTTTGCCTGCCCTATTCTACTCCTAATCTCTGTTGTACATCTTCCATCTGATGTTATAAATGCCCCTAGGTGTCTAAAATTATCAACTTGGTTAAGGATTTTCCCTTCTATTTCTATGTCACATTTTGGTGTCACCATTTTCTTTGATATTACCATTGTTACTGTTTTCTTGATATTCAAGGAGAGTCCTTTCCTTGCACTCTCTGTTACTACAACGTCTAATAATTGTTGTAGGTCTGTTGAATTATCCGCCACCAATACTGTGTCATCTGCATAGCGTATATTATTTATATTATAACCTCCAACTAGTATTCCTGGCATCTCTTTGATCTCTCTCATTATTACTTCGCTATACAGGGAGAAAAGATCTGGTGACAAGACACACCCTTGTCGTACTCCTAGCTTTATCCGTTCGTAACTACCCTCTTTATTTCCCATTTTAATTGCTGCTACTTGGTTCCAGTAAACATTCTTTATTATTCTTAAATCTTTTCCATCAATGTTGATATCTTCCAACATTTTAATCAGTTCATCATGTTTTACTTTATCAAATGCCTTAGTATAATCTATGAAGCACAAATATATGTCTCTCTGTTTCTCTATTGACCTTTCTATTAGTGTCCGTAATGTATAAATTGCATTGTTTGTGCCCTTTCCTTCCACAAATCCATACTGTTCTTCACTAATTTCCATTTTTATTTTCTTTTTGATTCTTCTCATTATGATTCTGAGAAGCTTAGTGATATGGTTTATAAGGTTAATTGTACGAAAATCTTCACAATCAATTGCTCCTGGTCTTTTTGGTATAGCTATAAATAAAGATTTCAGCATATCACTGGGTAAATATCCACTGCTGTAAATATCATTCAACATTTTGGTTAATATATCTACTCCAAATTCTCGCAATACTTCTAATTCTTCTATTGTGATTTCATCTGGCCCAGCTGTTTTTCCTTTCTTCATACGTTTCATAGCGTCAGCGACTTCTTCTTTCAGAATAGGTGGACCTTCTAAGTTACTATCTTCTGTTAATTCTCCCCTTTCTCCTTCATATAATTCTCTTATATACTCATTCCACCTCTTCATTATAGCATCTTCCTCTAATATTATCTTTCCTGTTTTTGATTTCAAACACCCTGTATTTATTCTTATTTTTCTTCCTGTAAGCTCACTGATTTTTCTGTGCATATTTTTTGTATCTTTAATGGAATTTAATTCAATTTTTTTGCATTGCTCGTTTAACCAACTTTCTTTAGCCTTCCCACATTTATCTTTTATTTCTTTATTTATCTTAGCGTATTCTTGTTTGTCATTTTTACTCTGTTTTCTTTTGTCCATCAGTTTTAAGATATCTTCATTCATCCATTTTTTCTTAGCTATTTTGCCTCTCTCCGGTAATACTTCTTTGCTAGTTTGATGAATGGAGTCCCTTAACATTTCCCATTGTTCATCTATACTCTGTATTTTAGTTATTGCATTGTACCTATTTTTCACAGTCACTCTGTATTGTTCTTGCATTTCTTTATCTATTTTTAGAACCTCTTTATTAAGTCTCATGTTCTTAACCATTTTTTCCCCTCTCTTTAATCTTACTTTTATTTGTCCACATGGTGGTACATGATCACTATTACAGTCAGCACCAGGCATTGTCTTTACATTAATTAAAGCATTTCTAAATCTTTTATTAATTAGTATGTAGTCAGTTTGGTTGCGTATTTTCTTATCAGGGCTTATCCATGTGTACAGTCGTCTTTTATGGTGTTTAAACCATGTGTTTCCAATTATCATCTCATTGATATTTGCCCATTCTATTAGCAATTCCCCTCTTTCATTTCTTGTACCTAAACCATAATTCCCCACTACATCCTCCATTTTTCCCTTTCCTACTTTTGCATTAAAATCACCAAGTATTATTTTTATTTCTTGTGATCCAATTTGAGCCATCGCCATTTCTATTTCGTCGTAAAAGTGTTGTATTTCTTTATCACTACTGCTTGCTGTTGGTGCATATACTTGTATAATATTTATGTCTATTGGTTTGCCTTTGATTTTTACCATAATAACTCTATCTGAAATACACCAGTATCCATTAATTGACTTGGCTGTTTTTTCGTCTAATATTATTCCTACACCTTTTTCATGTGTTTTCCCTCCAGAATAAATTATTGTGTGATTGTCAGCTATAATTTTGCCCGATCCCTTCCATCTCATCTCACTAACGCCTAGTATATTCATTTTCATGCTATCCATCTCTCTTAGAACATTGGTCAACTTTCCTAGCTCATTTAATGTCCTAACATTCCATGTTCCTACTCTAAATTTATTTATTTTAGTTATGATTTTGCCATCAGTAGCTGGATGACGGTCTGGTGTCACCTGTGGCTCATGACTGTCCCCACCGGACGAGGATGCCCTAAGACAGCCATTAACGTCCTTCACTAACTTTGATTTATGTTTTGCCATGAAGTCTTGGGAAGATAATGTGGTGGTTTCCCCTTGCCTTCCACATTCACACGGTGGTCTTTTAACTCTGCCTTTGACAGCCATTTCCGACTGTAAGGACAAGTGAGTGCCCTGCCCTGCTCAGGTGCAGAGTTGTCCACTTATTCCGGTGGATACTCGGTCCCCAGAGCCCAGATCATGAACAGCCAAAAAAAATGCTGGTGTTGACTGCAACATCCTGTAAAGGATATGCAACTAACTTAACATCCACATATGTGATTTGTGACCCCTGCTTTTGACAGCAATTTTCAAATGTCTGGACAAGTGAGGGCTCATCTCTGCTCAAGTGTAAGTTTTCAGAGCTAAGCTAGGTGCTTATTTTACAACAATTTTCAAACAATTACATGACCTGTTTAGCAGGACTTTTAATAGCCTGTTGACTGTATGGGGACCAACCGCAGCCATATCTCAAAATCTGCTAACTTATGGCCATAAAGTGAATAAAGCAAGACTTTTGTATACTGTATTCAACAAATAATAAATGATTACTCAAACACAGAGGCCTCATCATGTGTCTAAAATATGTGTGATGCAGACAGAAAGACTTCATGGTGACTTTACGATGACTATAGTGATAACAAATGCTCCACATTCTAACAGTATCAATGACTGTATGTGTTATGTATTTCAGCCAAAATATGATTCATTTATTGATTTCGTATGATATATAACTCTGAAGTATGCACCTGATAAGATGTAGTGAAATATACGAGGCAATAAAGTGTACAACCAATTGTTTGTGGTTTTTGTATTTAAATGTATGCTCTTATTAGTGCTATCTATATTAAATATTGTTCTCATTTTTAAGGAAGAACTAGAAAGAAGAAATAGAGAGAAACAGCAACAAGAGCAGCGATTGCGTTTGTTAAAAGATAGTTTACCAACTCAACGACCTACTAGTAAGTAGCACTTTCCTTTTTTGTAAATAAAGCTAACAGTGTTATTTTAAACATTTATGTGCTGACATCTTGCCCAGTAGTGTTCTATTTATATTGCTCCACTGCAGTAGTGTTTAAACTTTATTCCATAGGATGTACTTTAAGATAGAAAATGTGCTTGTACCACACAGAGCTTTAGTGATAGGAAATATCTGTACATCTCCACACTGAAAGCTGACCACAATGGATCTCCAGCACTTTTGCATTCTTTGCTTGAGGTGGTACACTCTGGCATAAAACAGCTGTTCATTCATCTATTAATGTTATCTTCCCACTTGCATTTATGCCTACTTCTTGTTCACCTACTTGAATTTTTCTCCATTATGTTGTTTTTAAAGTGTCAAGTCTTTAAATGTGGCCAAACTATCTGTTGCCTGTTTACTTCTTCAATGACCACTCTTTTTTCATTCGGTGCTAGTTCCATATTATTAAAGACCACTCAGCACTAATGGGTGTTGTGGTCAATATCACGCCCACCGCCTGTACTCTCTAGGACATTTACCTGGTACCCAATTTAGGCTGGGTCAACCTGGAAGTCTAGGACAATTTGACAAGTCCATATCAATGGAGGTTTGAACATATGACCATTGGGCTGGCAGGCAAGTATGCTTGCTACCATGCTACTATGGCCCCAGGTGTTGTATGTTGCTAGAAATATTTAACAGTTGTATTCAGGAAGATTTGAAACAGTTTGAATACATTTTCTGGCCTTTTGTCAAAAAAATTTCAATTTAAGCTTCAAGTACTGTGTGTGTGTGTGTGTGTGTGGGTGGGTGGGTGGGGGGGGGGGGTGGGGGGGTGGGTGGGTTAGATCTTCAATTATTAAGCCATGTTATAAACTTTGATTGCATCGTGAACATTTTGTTGTTGAAAATTCATGTTTTTATAAAGGTGACTTTCTTTAATTATTCATCCTTACATTTCCCAAAGTAAAGGATCTACAGCCTGTATTTAAATTAAAACTGTTATTTTGTAATTGATCGTCTCTGTATGTCTGTTACAGTACATTACCATGTGGTCTTTGTTAGAATTTACATTTTAGTTTAATTCCCTTCATTGATGTATGGAATATTGTTACATAGTTTTTAATAATGGTAAATAATCATCATTGAGTACACCATTCACTCTACTATGCAAAATTTCTTTGCAAGTGACATAATAATCACATTCTATGTCATATAGGCGTTCATGTATCTTCACAGATCTCATTCATATTTATGGATGATATTTTCCATGCTACCATCTTAGGCATCCAGCATAATTTCTCTTTATCTGCCTCTGCTTCTTCTACCGTTGAATTTTGCTGTCATCACAAAATTTTCCAATAACTCCTCATCTGATTACGTGACCCCAAAAAAAAAAAAACATTGTATATCTATTTCTTTCCTTGTTTGCCACTTTCTTATAGTTTTATGTAATCTGCTAACATGAGCCTCTTCCAGGCACTCACTATTAGTTACTCTGCCACATTAAAGAATACGCCTCCATGTAATGTGTTTTTCTCTTTGTCTACCTGTTTGCTTGCCTGTCTGTCTCCTCTTCTTTATGTCTGTGTACCTCTCTCTCTCTCTCTCTCTCTCTCTCTCTCTCTCTCTCTCTCTCTCTCTCTCTCTCTCTCTCTCTCTCTCTCTCTCTCTGTCTCTCTCCCCCATCCCTCTTTCTCCACAGACAGATGAATACATATGTTTACACATGCACTATATCAACATCCATATATATTTGATCCAGATAGCGGTAGCAACAGAGAGAGAGATGATATTTCAGACAGTCTAAATGCTTCCCTGGCTCATATGAGATCCTTGCAGCAAAGTTCTCTCCATGTGTCTAAAGATGGAGCCTTGGACGACTCCAGAGATGATTCTCACAGATCATCAGATGATGCAGATGGTAATGTAATCTGAGATGTCGTAAGTTGTTTCACTGCAACAGATGTATAGTTTCTCTTTCGAAAATTACCTGAGAATAGGAAGCTGCCGATGACCTTTTCTGTCCCAGAATCTCATTTGTAGTTCATAGGGATGTCATTGTGTCTTCTTCATTTGATTTATTTGGTTGTTTCGGGATTTGAGATTTAAATATTGAGCACAACCCACTACTGGCAATGCTGATCGTATTCTGGTATGAACCTAAGGCCTATCCACGTCAATGTGGAAGCACTATACTCGAGTTTCACTCTCGTTTGAGCTCGTCAGTAGTGCATATCTTTGGCCGGACCTGGAAACAAACCTCGGGTCATTGGCGTGTGAAGCGGGTGTGTAACCATGTGGCACACGCTGGACACGGCCAAATTATCATAATAGAATATTACGTCACCCATCGTAGGCTGTAGCTCAAGATTTGCCCTATCGACGCAACTGATGTCAGTCAGTCAATGTGGACCCGAATGATCAGTTCTTCTCACTGCAAGGCACACCAGGCCGCCTAAAGTCTTCTTCATGTCTCTTTCCAGGGGAATGCGTTACACCTAGATGTGCACCTCAAAGATCATGCATTTGTGCAAGATTTATTCCCTCTAGGTAACATTCAATCCAAGGTAACATGCTCTATCTAACCTAGGCTTGGTTTTCCTTCCTGAAAGTTTTGCCAGGGCAGTATCTTTATGGCCTGCTCTTTGCAATTTCCAACAACAGTGAGATTTTTAATGTGGGAACTTGCACTTGGGACCTCCAGTTGTTGCCTTCAAGTATCTGATCGCATAACCCAAAAGATGAGAGAGATGACATTATCGTTAGATACCAGTGGTTCTTGGAGACATTCCCAGCCCGAAGCTGAGATCAAACCCTATACATTCTGAGTCTGAGGCGGACACCGCAACATCTCAGCCATGGCTTCCCATTCATGATGGGTGTGAAATTAGTGAAATTTATTCAAGTGAAAGACTGAAATTTATTCAAGTGAAAGACAGTGACATTTATTCAAGTGAAATATGGTGAAATTTGTACTCGTGACAACACTGCAGATATAGACAATTTATTTCAAGTGAATAAAAGAATAAGAATAAAGTCTTCCATATCTTCTTATCTTTTGCTATATCTATAATACACCAGTCTGTTCACCTTTCCATTCTGTAATGTTATTAGTCTAGAATTCTAGTTAATTTGACAAAGAATTATGACAATTACCAAACCAAGCTTTTGATGTTTTGCATTTTATGGGTTAGTTAGTTAGTTAGTTAGTCACAGTTCCAACTTCACAGCAACGGGTCGTCCCCAATATGCTCCATTCCTGTACCAGTGAATATCACATAAAACGCTCCCCACTGCCCAATGTGAAAAGTGGAAAAGACAGGAGTCTCGACAAACAACAGCCCGCACAGATACACTGTGCATAATGCTGCCGCCAGAATGTCAACACAATAGTCCCCCACGAAACATCCAGTTTATCTCTGATGGAATCAGCAGTCATTTTCCCATCTGGATCTTTCCTAGATGTTCACCCACACAGTCCATGAAAATACAGTTCATCGTCGATGGCAATGGCAGTCAACCATACTGGTATGGGTACTTCTGGTTAACAATACACGTTAGTTTAATCATTCCCTGACAAAGATATTGCTTTAATCTCTAAAATCAGAATTCAAAATCATTATACAGCTCTCTTTCACATCACCAACAATACTATATCTGGCATTATAAACCATTTGCCGGAGGTTTTTGTATCGGAAGTTTATTGTGTTCCTGTTCCTGGACATTTTGCACAACTTGAGATTTCTCAAGTTTAATTCTTACTCTCATCATTCCCTTCTTTCATTTAAAACCTAAAAATTTTTTTTTAATTAACATCCAATTGTTTTTTTTGTTATAATTCTTGTAGTAGTGGTTTCTCTAGATCTTGTTCTAATGTTAAACAATAGCAGTGGCAAAACAGTCATAATTCTAAATATTTTAGTTTGTTCTTTAGGTTCATCAAGTCATATTTCATATCACTACATACATTTGCCACTCTGTGGTGATAGGGTTATGAATGCAATTCATAATCCCACATACTGCGTTAAAAACACAGCTGCGGGCGATTTGGCAGTAGAGCGCCTTGCCTTGATTTTATAAAATGGTATGAGTGCCAGTCATTCAGAAAGCAGTGACAAATTACTGGACATAAACTTGCCAAGAAATCACAAACAACCAAAAAATGCTGGGGTTGACTGCGACATCCTGTGTAGGATATGCAACTAACTAACTAACATATGTTTGCAAGACAAAAATGGTAACGGTTGCAACAAGAAATGTATAATTCTGCAATCTGAAAATGAAAACTGAACAGACAAGCATCTTCATGCTAATCACTGTAAATGGATTCCTTGCATAAATCACAAAGTGCATGATTCAGTAAGCTTCACAGATGATTACGCTTGAATCTTGAAGTGTATTCATTTGTTTTAATATTATGTCAGCAGTAATTAGCGTTTAAGTTCATGAGGTAGGGGAACTGGCAAATGATCCAGAGCCTTTCTGGCTGATTGTGATGGGAGCAGCGTTCTGCAAAGGACTTGCTACATGATGATGATGAATTACAGTTTATTGTTACTAGCAGTAAATGATCCTGAAGCTAGACCTTCAAGAACATGTTATCAATTTTTTTCAGACAAGGTGACACATGTCATTTCTGTATTGAAACTGTGAAGCCAGTTTTTATTTTCTCGTGCAATCAACATTAAGTGTGTGTGCGGAGCAAAACCACTTTGCTTTCATTTCATGTGTGCTGTGAAGAAGTCTAGCCTTCCATGTTGCATATAAAGTAAAATGTACAGATGAAATGAAATAACATCTTCAACCCGCAGACTATTTATAGAACATTGAGCCATGACTGTAGTTGATTTCCTTTTCAGAAAATCTGTCCAGAACACTTCAAGCACTTTAATTTGTTGGTTTCTGTGGGAATTCACTTTTCATTGTCTGTAATGCTATAAATGGTTGCCTTACTGTCAGTATATTTCATTGTTTAACTTTCATTCATGTTTTGTCTATACCTCACAGCATAGTGTGACATAAATGTTTGTAGCAAAGCCTTTATACAAGTAAACATTGTTTTAGTGTTTGTTTTGTAATGTTTGTAACTGTCAGCTTTTTCATTTCAGATGATATAATGTCCCCAGAGCATAAGGAAGCATTAAGATCAAATCGTGACGTTCTTGTTGAAAATATGACAGCAGATGACATTTTTAATGATCTCATTTCAAAACACATTCTAACAAATACTGATGTTAGTAGGATAAAAGAAAAGAACACAAGTGAAGCTATAAATGAGGTATTTATACTTTCATGGCCGGTCTCTCTGGCTGTGGGGTTATAACACTTTCTCTCTGTAATCCCGTTTATCACGCAGAGTCTCGCAGCGGAGCGAGAACTGAGGTGGTTCGACCCCCGCTCGTGACTTGCGGATACTGAGCCGGCCGCTCAGAAAGCAATGGCAAACTACTGAGCGTAATCTTGCCAAGAGATCAACAGACAGCTGAAAGATGCTGCTGTTGACAGCTAAGTCCTGTAAAAGGATACGCAATAATACAAAATACATACTTTCATGACATTTATTTTTTCATATTTGTTCAAACATATTTTATTCACATCAGTTTATGTTTTAAAATATACATTACAAGTTAAACAGACAATTTTCTTAACAGGAAATCAGTTGAAAGAGGGCAGAAAATGTGACTCTAATTAATAGTATACTTCACTCAAAAACTTTTTATGTCTGTGCTATATGGGTGTGTGATATATGTTAACTAACATAAGGGCTATGTGACAAAAGGGTTACGGACACAGTTTGTAATCCCGTATACCTCGTAGACGGTTTGACAGCAGACCGCCTTACGTTAGTTTTTTATGAAGTGGTGTGGGTGCCGGTCATTCAGAAAGCAATGGGATACTGAACATAAACTTTCCCAGGAATCACGAACAGCCAAAAATTGCTGGGGTTGACTGCTGCGTCCTATAAAGGATATGCAAGTAACTTTTTTTAACATAAGGGCAAACTAGACTAACATTTTTCAGTGGATCTAACATTTCAGTCTTCTGAGCGGCTGGCCGAGTGGCTAGAATGCCTGACTCTCCTTCGGGAGACCCGGGTTCGATCCCTCGGTAAGGTGTGAGATTTTTTTCTGTCGGGGGCAAAAAGAAAATCCTAATCTGCACAGTTCGCGGCAACTGCACTAGCCAGGCGGCCTTAATTCCTCAGGCTCAAAGACCCCTCTGCCATACACCGCAAGGTATCATATTAGCAGTAAATGACAGTTTTTTTGACAGATTTAGTCACTTATGCTTTGTATCTTCATTTTGCATAATAAAATACCTGGGCTGGTTTTTGTCCCCAATTTATCACCTAATTTGTTTCACCTGCCATGCTAGCATAAATATTGGACCAGATGCTTTAACATTGTTTTAGTCATTGTAAAGTTGTCTCTGTCTTTTATGACGTGAGAATATGTTACACAAACATATAATGTTTCAATTCACTCTATGCTATTTTATGAAATGTCATGAGTTGTAAGTCGTATTCACTGCTTTGTAGAAACAGTATAAAGGGAGAAAGACACATTTTATTACCATTTGTAGGTGTGTGTGTGTGCGTGCGTGCGTGCGTGCGTGCATGCATTTGCTCACTTTGACCTCAAGCACAGCCCATACACAAGCTACTACTTCTAGTGCACTGGACTGATGTTTGCTTGTGGATTAACTTTCCATATTACCGCTTGCCATCAGGCGAACCCACTCCGACTTCTGAGGCACTTGTAATTTATGTACCTAAGTCAAGGACGAGAAGTCAACATTTCAATCCAGGTGTAGGAGTTGAACCCACTATCTCAGCATCAGCACACTGGATGTTTAAGAACGAGCGCTATTATCCATTCGGCCATGCTGAACCCCCAGGACCCTGTTTCTTAGTATCCAAGATTCTCACACAGCAAAAGATACAAATCAAATTATGTTGAATTGTTTTTAATAGATATGAGAAATGAAGTAAAGATAGTGTTCATATTTAGGGTAATTCACTGTAGTGTAGGAGTCCCGTCAGTGTTCTGATGATGCACTCTTGGTTACGCATGTTTGCTGATATCGACAGGAACTGTTGAATGTACTGATGAGAAGATCCGACAGAGCATTCCATGTTTTTGTAGCAGCTCTCAAGCGAACATTGCAAGGGTGGCTGGCAAATAGGATAGACCCGATTGCTCAGCAGAAAAACAAAAGGAAACGAAGGACCGGTGAGTTATATAAATGTACTTTATTTCTGGATCATGAAATTGTTGATTTTGTTCAGGAAGAGTATTCCCTTACAAAAAGATGAGATTTTGTAGGTGGCAACAAATATGATATTTTTTGACATCTTCAGGTGAAGTAGATGTCAACTTGAACTGTGAGCAAGTAGTGCCTGCCAATAAGAAAAGACACACTTGTTCATGCCGTGAAGTGGAAGAACAAGTTCTCACAATGGCTAAAGGTATTTTGACAGTTTATGTTTGTTTCTTGGACATCTGACATCTTTAAATGTGGTCAAAGTAACATATGGTAATGCAAGTTAACGTTATTTAGGGTTAAAGGTAGCTTTTCTTTTAGACATGTCATGCAATAGTTAAAATGTTTGTTGTTTCCACTATATTAAAATGACTATGTAAATTGTTGATTAAACATTTTTTTTACTTGATGAAGGCGGGTCTATTACAAATGTGTTTCCTTCTTCACAAATTTACTGTTGATTGATTGATTGATTGATTGATTTAGGAACCGACATCACAGCATTCGGGACATTCCCATACTGTTGATTAGATCATAAACCTTTTAGCAGATCTGTCATACACTGATGGTAAAATCACATAGCATTTACAGTCCATAGAAGAAGAAAGATGATAGTGATATGATTGGTTGTGAATCCTCTGGCAGACCATGAGTGTTAACTCTTAAGTCTGATGCATTAGCGTTCAGGTCAGCTACGCCCTGAAAGGGACTTGCTTCTATCAAAGTGAGATTGGTTTTGAAACATTGCTCCCAACAGTACCCAGGTACTATCTCTACAGGTCTGTTTTGCTGAACTTGTCCTCTCCAAGCCCAGAAACCAGCAGAGTATGCTAGGCCAGTACAGGAACTTCACATCGGCAGAGAGAATTATTAGGGTGTACCCAGGTCGTGATTCGGCACAGCACATACAACTGGTTAGGGTTAGGCCTGGGTGGGTCATGTTTTATCAACAGGTTTTAGGTATCTCATTTTTAAAAGACTCCAATCTAATGGATGTCAGGGGTCATGAAATAAATAGTAATAATAATTCAGAAAAGTTAGTCTATGATATTTATAACTTTGAAAGCAAGGGTTCTGGGAATGTATGTTTACCGATATATGTGTGTGTGGGTGAGAGATATATGCACAGAGAGAGAGAGAGAGAGAGAGAGTCAAAGTCAGTGGATTATCTGTTGTGCATGCAATTTCAATTATTATAGGCATTAATTCTGGAATGAGATATTTAGATTGTAATGGTGATGGTTATCCAGTGTCATGGAAATACAGTTGGTACCATCATGGCAAGAGTTGACACTGGCTTCATAGAAATAAACCTGCAGTAATGGTCCACTCTCTGCAGCAGATAGTGATGATACATGCTCAGAATATTAGTGTAATTTCTTGTCCATTACTAGAATCTGCAGTTATCGTACATTTTCCAGGAGGAATCTACAAATAAATGTTGATGGTATATGTTAAGAATATTTGAGTATGTTTATGCCCATTACAGTAATCTGCAATGATGATCCATTACCCAAGAGGAATCTACAAATAAATACTGATTCAAAATATATTTGAGTATTTTCATGCCTATTACTGTAATTATCCATGATGGTCCATTCTCCAGAAGGAATCTAAAAATACATACTGATTATATTTAAAGAATATTTGAGTATTTTTATGACCATTACAATAATCTACAGCGATGGATGAATCTACAGATAGATGTTGATGGTATATTCATAGAGTATTTGAGCATTTTCAAGACCATTACAATAATCTTCAGATTAACACAGAGGTTGATCAATCAACTTAACTAAGACTATTGTCATTCTGGATCATTTGTGACAGTAGCGGACAGGTTCACAGCTGGGGACAATGTTGAAAGTTGTTGCATATCCTTTACAGGACGTAGCGGTCAACCCCAGAATTTTTTGGCTGCTAATGATTCCTGGGCACGTTTACATTCAATATTTTGCCATTGCTTTCTGAATGACCGGCACCCATACCATTTAATAAAAAACCAACATAAGTCAGTCTGCTGCCACATTGCCCACAGCTTGGGGACAGTGTAGATGCATTCAAAGCAACTTTGCTATTGGAACAGTTAGCATCCCTAAACACTGACATTTGTGGAGAGAGATGGATGGAGCACACATAGTTGCGTTCTGATTGCAGTGACATCAGTTCTAGGTAATCAGTCTGTTGTATATTTATATAAGTTGATGAGTATTCTAAATAACATTATCCAGTGTGTTTGCTGCCTACCTTAAGTATAGCCATTTTTACAAGGGCTAGATTCTTACACACAAGATGTGAAGTAATTCGTGATATGCTAACTAGTATGTTTTTGACTAGATATGGACTGAACCATCCACAGGTGCGTTTTCTCTCATACGTCGTCGTGATGCGTCTGCATCTTCTTTTGAACAGTTCAAGAAGGAGTTGAAGCAAACTAATGAAGCTATCGTGGTATGTAATTTGTTTACATCTGAATATAATTAATTTGTTATATTAAAAATGTCTTCAGGATCTATGGCTGGCTCTGTGGCGAGGGGGTTATGGACGCAGTTCGTAATCTCGCATTTGAAACAGCTGCGGACGATTTGGCAGCAGGCCGCCTTGCGTTAGTTTTTTACGTAATGGTGTGGGTGCTGATCTTTCAGAAAGCAATGGCAAACTACTGAATGTAAACTTGCCAAGAGATCACAACAGCAAAAAATGCTGGTGTTGACTGCGGAGTCTTGTAAAGGATATGCAACTTACTTTTTTTCAGGGACTATGGAACTAAACATTTAGTAGTCTGTTTCTGTCTTTCTGCAAGAGGCAATGCAATGAGATCAATTATTATTTCATCTGCCTTTAGAGATTGGGGATGGAGAGGTCTTCTACCTAGGTCCATCTATACAGTTATTGAAATGAGAGTTGTAATTATATTCCTTAGCCATGAATCTGCTTTTTTGTTTTCTTGTCTCTCTCTGTGTCTGGAACCACCATGTTGAATATTTTATTCTTGTTCCGTTAGTAGATTTGGAGGCTTTTATTAGTTAGTTAGTTAGTTAGTCGAGGTTCCAACTTCACGGCAACAGGTCGCCCCCATTATGCTCCGTTCCTGTGCCAGTGAATATCACAGAAAATGCTGTCCAATGTGAAAAATGGAACAGACAGGAGTCTCGGCAATTCAACAGCCCGCACAGGTACACTGCATCATGCCACCGCCAGAATGCCAACGCAAAAGTCCTCCACGAAAACCACAGTTCATCGTCGATGGAATCGGCAGTCACCAGAAAGATCTCATTGCTCATTGACCCGGGTTTTCTCACATGGCTCTGTCTCTATCCGCAGGGTGACCCGCCGAAAGTGTCTCATTAAGCACGAACTCCGTAGCTCCAGCGCCGACTCCCAGGAGTCTCCTGAAAAATGTACTCGTGAACTGAAAAGGCAAATCAATCATTCAGCAACAGCCGGTAGCCATTGTTCCGAACATGCAGGTCACTGTACAAACAAAAGCGGACATGTAAAAGCATTCCACATGAATATCACAGATCACAGAGTCGTGCCACGCACTCACTCAGTAGCAGGGTGACGGAACCATATACTACCAGTCCAACATGAGGAAAATGCAAAATACAAAATGCAGCCACAGAGATAAATACTCCAGAAGCCGTAGCGGTTCAATACCTAACCGCCATGCTGGGGACTGGAAGTTCTGGATGCATTTATGTTAATCATCAAACCATTTAGTTCTAACTAATCTAAACAAGAGGTTCTGTTTATTCTGTCTTATTTCTGTAGTTTTTCTTGTGATTTGTCTGCTTTTCTTAAGTGTCTAAATTAACATTTGTTGATCTTTCAGTCTTGATCTTATATTTTACACTGGTAATAGAAATATCATATGAGAATAGTGATGATAATTTATTTTTATTTCTCTGTAGTAATTAAAGATTAAAAAAATTAAAAATTAAGATAAAAGTTAGTGGCAGGGCAGTTATATTACTCTATCTCAACTGAAGATTCTTTGAAAATTTTATTTGAATTCCTATTATGTCAGTGGATTATATCTGGTGGTGTAAAAAAAAAAATAATTAAATCTTTATACTGTAAAGCAACTGTCTAGGCAAGTGACCTTTAATCATCACCCTCAGTGAAATCCCCATGTTTTAAAATCTGAAGTCAGTTTTTATTTCTGAAGACATAAGTTTTTCTCCCCTGAATGTGCATGTTTTTGTTTCTGAAGTCTCTGGTTTTGTTTCTGAACTAATATTTTGTTTCTGATGTTACTGTTTTTATTTCTGATGATGTGGTTTTTGTTTCTGAAGTCACATGTTTTTGTTACTGAAGTCACTTATGTATAATTTTGCTTTTCATTAGATTTCTCATATGTCCTATTCCTCATTATAAAACAATTTTAAGTTCTCATTTTTTTGTCCGCAGTTATCTTTCACATTTAATGTATTTTGAATTTGCTGATATATTTTTGTTTAAAAAAAAATAATATTTATTATGCCAGGAAACCATGGAAACTGTGAATGCACTTAAGATTCTGTGTCGCCATGGTGAAATAACTGACATGACAGCAGGCAGTGTTTGTTTCACCGTTCGCTGCTCATCTCTGGCATCATGCCAGGCACTGTGGGAAGCTTATGAATCCGGAACCTTGTTACGAGCTTTCCAGCAAGGGCTGGTAACTCCAGCTTTGCTCCGGTTGTGCAATGCCAAGCAGATCTGCCTGTGTGTCAGAATATCAAGGCTAGAGTATCTCACCTGTGCTTTGGAGTTAGGTTCGTATTGTCTAATCTTAAATTTTCTCAAAAAAGATTGTTTTGACCATGGATCTACAAGTTAGGAATCACTAATCTATAATTACGCGTATGTGTTACTGAGGCCCAAAACAGAAGCTAAGAACACTAACTTGCCATACAAGCCATAAGATGAAACTAAGGAGGGTTGGCACAAGACTGGCTATCTCATCCCTTACAAAACTGTACCTGTGAAACCCAGCCAATCGTGAACAAGTCTACATTGGGTTTGGCATAATTTGGTTATGGGCCTTTTCTACATTGGATGAAAGGCAACAAAAGAAGTAAAAGTTAGATATGAAAGTTAAACATTTATGGCATATTTAGGATAAAGTGTGGTTTCAATTTTTAAAAGCAATGACTGTCTTGTTTCAGCATTGTATATTATACAGAATAATTTAGCTTATGTTTGTTAAGTTTGTATATGTGATGAGACTGCCAACATCATAGCAAGTGTTTCCAGAGCCCCTCTCCTGTGACATCATGCTGCTATAGGTGAGGGTCATATGTTTGCTAATGATGCTATTAGCTGGTCTGGCAGAACACTACTGCCAAGCAACATATAAGTCTGCAAAATCTTGCAATGAAAAATAAAAGCCTACTCCTTGCAGGTGACTTTGAAATGTCCATTGATATTGGAGGCACTGACCAAAGGTGTAACAAAACTGTGCAGTGTATTTTTACATTGTATATTTACATGAGAGGCTTTATTCTACCTGACAAAGAAAGAACTACAAAGATTGTCTCAGTGCTTCTGAAGAAGCTTATAGGAAATTGATAAACAAAGATGCCATTGAAGGGAGATTAAAACAAAATGCACACAACATGTGAACATAGCAATAGAATTTGTTGTAGCCCTTTGACCAAGAGCAGTTGTGCATTCCTGGTGCAGCCTAGCCATTGCAAGAAGGTCCTTAACTACTCAGGTAGTTGCCAGTAGTTAACATCTTTAAAAAGAGATAATAATGGCAACTCTTTGTCCAAGAAATAGTCTAGAAAGAGATTATTTAGTTTCACTCTAGTGCACTGGACTGATTTTTACGTGTGGATTAGCTTTTCCTATTATAAGTGTCACCAGATTACTAAGAGATTTAACAAAGTAGAGAGTGGTATCATATGATTGAACCTGAAGTGCTATTCAATGAAAGTTAGAATAATGTAACTGAGAATATAGAATCATGTTGTGTGTCTTCTCAAGACATGTAAAGGCACACAAGTTAAGAATAATGTATATTGTATTAGTGTCTTCATCTAAGTCATCACCCATTGCCATCTCCATGTTGAAAGTCATTTGTAATGAGTTTTCAACACTCTCTGTCCAACATTTTCACATTTCTGATGGTTTTCTCCCAGTCTATCTTTTGATGTTGTTGACTCATGTAATGTTTTCTTCTTGCAGGCCATCTCTTCACACTTCCCTCCAGCACAGCCTTTAACAAAAAGTTGTGCTACTTTGTGTGCCCATATTACCTTAACCCTTTAATGGGCATAGCGCCTGATAGCGTTCGATGCGTTAAACGGGCGTAGCGCCCAATCGCGTCTTTGACGACTAGTCGTTTTAAAAATGCGATCTCTCGGTTTTCCGACACTTCCGATGACTACTTTCACTTTCGCCGATAGCTTGACAACGTGGCCGCCATTTGTAAACGCGCTACAATGACTTTGAACAGACTTTAACGGACTTTTTTTGATAGTTTTCTGGATTTTTACGCTGTTTTTCAAAATGGATTTCGGCGATTCTTCAAGTGATAGCCGAGATTTCGCTCTGTTCAATTTAAATGACATTAAAGGGCACGAAGTTGATTATTAATCGGAGCTAGATATCAGTGCAAAGCGTTAATTTGCATTAGCAGTCGTGAGTCGGACTTTAAAGAAAGTGATTCTGATTCTAAAAATGTGTTTGTAAATTGCCGTATAGATGACGGAAAATCACAAACAACATGCCGTATTTCGTAAATATTTGTGTTCATATATGGATTACCGGCAACAATCACGTGAGTAACATATTCTGCATGCTTTTCCCTTCATTGTGTTGTTTATTTAACTAAAATCGGTTGACTAACACCTTATTTGTGATGTTTTTACTAACGCGACCCGAAATTTTACAGAACCTGAAAAAATCTTGCCCGTTCAGGGCTACAAAACGGACAAGCATCTGCCCTGTAAAGGGTTAACTATGTGTGCCCATATTACCTTAACTATGTGTGCACCATACAGTAATGCAGAACATACATAACACTTGATCATTGTTATTTTAATTCAAACTTCAATGTTATTAGTGTTTTATTTTATTCAAAATCTATATTAGATGTTTGAAGAAACTTAAGGAGAGTATATCTTTTGAAATGTTTACACATCATGTGGTCATGACTGCAAATTCACATCAGGGTGGATTGTTAAATTGACCTGAGCTCCCAGGTGGTTCCAGCCTAACACGGGTATCAGGAAATATCTTGGGAAGTCAAGGCAGCCAATGTTTTATTGACAAATCAGCCCTCTAGTGTTGATTGGGCTATACAAATGTGGGGCTACACCATATGCCCAATATGCCTCTAGTAGTTTAAAAAGTGGTTGCATAACCTTTACAGGACGTCACAGTCAGTCCCAGCATTTTTTGGCTGTTCGTGATTTCGTGGGAAGTTTACGTTAAGTAGTTTGCCATGCTTTCTGAACGACCAGCACTCATACCACTGTATGAAAACCAATGAAAGACAGTCTGCTTCCAAATCACCTGCAGCTGTTTTGACCGTGGCATGCAGGATTACGAATTACGTTCATAACCCCTTCGCCACAGACCCTTTAAAAAGAATGCTTTATTTTACTTGCTTATACTGAGATCATAAATCTGCTACTAGACACATGCAAGTAAAGTGATTAATGAGAGACCAGACATGACTATCACATGTGATTGACTGGATTGATTATTCTAGCTGCCAGAACTATACTGAAGGATCCGGTGAAGCCATGAAAGTCCCATAAAATGAACAGACATCTGACAGGTCCCAGAGATACAGCCCATGTTGTTCAGGAGACTAATGTACAGAAGTAAGAATGCCCAGTTGGTGCTCCTTCCATTAGGATCAAATGCCATGATGTGGTCTTGAACTGGGCTTGTTGGGGTGCACTTCCTATAGTTAGAACAAACACACATGGCATCACTGCATTGTCATAGTGAAATGTAAAAAACGACCCGGTAAGGTGATGTGGGACAATAAATGGTAGGATGAAGTCACATGTGTCAGTTGTAGGGTGCAGATGGCAAAGTTATAAACAAACATACAACAGCCACTCTCTACACAGGATGAATAAAGAAAGAGAAGAAGTTTGCTAGATCAGAATGACCAGTGGCTGTGTGGGATGATATAACATTTAACTGGTAACAAGAAGCAGTCATCTATGTCTGAGTATACTTTTTATTTTCTTCAACAGCTAGCAAACAAATGAAAGATTTACAATTAGGACTGTTGAAACCAGTCGGTACCAAGGTAAATCCTTTTGATTTCTCATTTGTAAAGTGGTGTTAAGCGATGCCTTAATTGTGTTATTTGAGTCCATATAATGGGGCTATGTCTGTTAATAAAATCTTGAGTCCTGTCTGGTACTTTTAAATTAAATCAAACCTTATTGTCATAATGAACAATGTTGGGTTAAGGTATGTTCCATTGCAATTCTTACTTTACCCATTTTGTTCAAAATCTAAAAGAACATCCTATAGACTGCTACTAAACATTTTCGTAACTTCTGGGTGCTTGATGCAATTTCAGGACTTGTCATGGTAGATGGTATAGATGAGTCAATCCCTTCAGGGTTCTGTTTGGTGTACCTTTACAAACATTCTTGTAAACTTAATGGCAAGTGTGGACCAACCTGTGAGAACATGGATCACCATTCACATTTTGTTAGGCCTGCTGCAACATCTCATGGGAACTTCATTCAGCTTTACATTTCAGGGATTATGCAATAAGCTATCTACAAGAGGATGACACTGTTACAGGTGGATGGACAGCATCAAGAGATGGACAGCATCAAGAGATGGACTGGAAGAAGCTGATAGGAGTGCATGATGAAGTCGTATATAAAGGGTGTTGGAGACTAGAGCTCACCTTCTATGTGGAAATGACATTTGATTGATTGCTTGATACAATAAATATCTGCAATTAAAAGGAGTGAACAATGACAAAGGCATGCCACAAAGAATATTAAGTCAAAAAGGGCCCTTTTCCATGCCTTCAGACGTATTGGGTATATTTTCCATAGACCAATCAGTACTTAATGAGTGATGTGGTGAGTATCACATCGGCTGCCATTACTGTCCAGAGCTTTGCTTGGCACCCATTTTAGATTGGGTTGGCCTCGGAGCCCAGGTCAGTTGAAAGAAAATTCCTGGTTCGATAGGGATTCAAAAACTTAGTTAACCTAAGAAATCTAACCTAAAAACCTAAAAACCCAAAAAAATTTAGGGGGGCTGCGTGGTCTCGAGGTATGGTGTCCGCCTCAAGTGCTGGAGGTCCCGGGTTCAAGCCCCGGTACAGACCGGGATTTATTTCATGTGGACTTCTAGTAATAAAATTTCCCCTGGTCTCTGGGTAGTGAGATCGGACGCCCATGTGTATTGTTGCGCACGTAAAAAATCCCTTGGCAGTTGGAAATCGAAAAATAATAGCCTAACGGCGCTGCCCGGGCAAAATTTCGAGTTAAAAAATCTACCCAAAGTATTTCAGGATCTTCGCCGGTGCTACGGAGTTCGTTCACTGAGCTGAGTTTCTCTAGACTCAGGTTTGAGTTAGGAGGAGAACGGAGCACTTGGGTTACACCCATGTACCGTGATGTTGATCCATCGACTAAACTAAACTAAACTAAACTGGATTCAAAAACATGACCACCGTGCCAACAGGCAAGTGTGCTAGCCACTGGACCACTGTGGTTCCCAGCTTAGTTTCAATACTTGGCTGTATTTTCTTAGGTAAAAGTCTTTTAAAGAAAAGTTTACTTCTCTTTGCATTATTATTCCAACTTAGAACTTGCGGCAGAAGACAGGCCGCACTGTTCAAGATGAAAACATGTCTGGAAATGTCACAAAAGTATCTCTGCGTAACACGGGAGAATTTTTGAAAGAAATGTGAGTATTTTTTTTATAACCTTAATTTTTTTTTAAATGTTGCATATCCCTTACAGGACGTTGCAGTCAACACCAGCATTTTGCAGCTGCTGTTGATGCTACAAGGCAAGATTACGCTCAGTAGTTTGCTATTGCTTTCTGAGTGACCGGCTCACATACCCTGTAAGTTACCAACGCTGCAAGAACTGCTACCGATTCTCGCACAGGTTACGTTACTCACGAGAATATACGGGATTACGGAGAAAGAAGTTAACCCCTTAAATAAGTTAAGCTAATTAAGAGTAACAAACATTACAACTGTCACAGTTACTAACGAGAGAGGCCCAATGGTTTCATTAGATTTCTTTCATATTGTATGTAGATCTGGGTTTATTCATTATTACAAACATGTATGTGTTCTCTCTCTTTCTCACCCTCTCTTCCCCTATCTCTCCCACTCTTCACCTTCTTCTTGCTCCCTCTCTCTTTATCTATGTGCACATGTGTGTGTTTTTATTTTTATGTTCTAAAGAAATATCAGGAAAATGAAACATGCATTGGGTAGATCTTTGTTTGACCACATGTGTGCATTGTGTATTTAGTTGATATATTTGTAGATGTATTTGCTAGGCTACATCAGAAGAGTATATATCCTTTGCTTAGCCGTAATAATTTTGGAGCTGTCATGGTAGATGTTAGTGCCCTTGAATATCAACTAGGTTTGATCCTTAATTCTGGCAAGACTGAATGTACTTTTAATTAGTGCTGATGTGGGGTCCGCTCAACCTCATAAATAAGTATTAGATAATTTTCAGAATGTTCTGATAAAAAAAAAAAAGGGGGGGGGGGGGAAGAAAAGGAGTTGATTCCGTCATTTTTATACCATGATGTAGTAATATGAAGATCTAGCACTTCACACTCCTGCAGCAGGATATGTTGTGAAATTAATTTACTATTAGTAACTAGAATGTGGCAAAGGGGTAACAGACGCAGCTCATAATCCCACATACCCATGTTCAAAACATAGCTGCAGGCGATGTGGCAGCAGACCACCTTGCGCTGGTTTTTTACGAAATGGTATGGGTGCCGGTCGTTCAGAAAGCAATGGCAAAAACTACTGAACGTAAATTTGCCAAGAGATCACAACAGCAAAATATGCTGGTATTGACTGCGATGTCCTGTAAAGAATATACAACTAACTTTTTAAAAACTAGAATGATGATTCTATCAACAGATGTGACATCCACAACTTCAGCACTTCTTGCAACAGTGTTTTATTACTGTAATCATCAGCTTATACTTATATCTTAAACAGGTTGCTTAGTCTACTCACTAGTCTACAGTTAAGCATATGAAAACTTCTCTTATCCTCAAATAAGAAGTGTTGATTGATATATGTAGTGAAGGTTGACAAGCATAAAAATACATTTAACTAAACTGCCATTGGTCACTCAGAGCACCATACTTCATCCAGTGAGACAGGATTTAAAGTAGACTGTAACTCTTCCAAACTTTTCAAATATCTCGAGATGAGACAAATGTTTTTGAAATGGACATACTTCAACTGTAATTGTAAATCAATTAATTCTGTCACGTTTTTAATCTGGTAATTAAGAGTAAGTGTTTTTTTTTTTTAAATTCTGAGCATTGTAAACTTTAACCTACATTAAATTGTAAATGTCTATGACCACTGATGTACACATGCGTCACAAGAGAGAAAACTAAAACTGCCCACACAGTTTTTTTTTAAAAAGATGACAAGATAACATACACTGTTGTCTTAGTCTGCCAGTGGATTGACAAGACAAGACTAATGTCCACAGAGAGATGTCTCTTAAGATCTGTTTATAACATAAATATTAGCTGCACTTTGGGACAAATTATAGGTTTAAAACTGCAGTGATATTTCAGCTAGTTGTTATTCAAATGTGTATGAGGACTGCTTCTGATTAGTTTTTTTATGAATTATGGGTTGTATATGTATTTTATAATAAAATATTATAGATTGTATTTTGTTTTTTTATTTACAGCCCTGTCAACACCATGCAGGAGTCTTGTAAGACAGGTTCCAAATGTGTCATCAGTGGGTGTAATATGGCTAATTCAAATACACATGCGAACCATGCATATCTTGAGTGTAATTTATTAAGTAGAGATTCTGCAGGATATAGCACAGCTGCTACAGAACATTTTACACAGAGACATATTTGGTTGAGATCGCATGAAAAAGAATCTCCTAGTCATAAATATATGTTCAATCAAATGTTACTTCATGATGGCTCATTAGGCCATTGTAAATACAAAGATCAATTTGTAGGAGTTAGTAAAGAAAGCCTGCAGGCTAGGAAGAATGCGTGCCCATACAACTTGCGCTGCAGGCTCTTAAATGGTGAAGTTTAGTTAAAAGCATTAATGAACTGAGGAATATATTTGTCGTTAAAATGTATAGAGAACTGTCACTGAAGACATACACAGCAGAGGACAGACGCCATTAATGAAGCATGATTGAAGTCTTCAGTTAATGAACTAGAATTGACATCATAGCACACAGGATGCAGCCATACACACCCAGTCTTCCTCAGCAGACTCTGAGTGTAAAGATGCTTATTATTCCTATAGTAAACTGATCATCAGTGTCCTTGCGACTTCCCAGCCTGAGATCATGCTTGCTACTGCTACAAGTGCTGCCAGATATCTTAGGTTGATTATCTACATCTGTATCAGTCAACAACAATAGCTTAGGGACTTCTAAACCAACACAGGACAGAACAAACTTGATGGTATGCGTAAACATTTTAAAGCAACATTTCTTTGTTTGAATATAATGCTGGTGCTAAATGTCACTAGGAGATATATCAGGTGGAGGTATGGTGTCCACAACCGACTTTGAAAGTACAGGTTCAAATTCATTTGATGCAAAACTTTTACACATAACTCCTCCCCTCCCTCGGTCGCTGGGGAGTGGATCAGACACCTAACCTTCTTAAATAAGGGTAAGTATGCACATTACATTGTGCATGGTGAAAGACTCCTCAGTTAAAATCCAGCGTAAATGTACGCAATTTGAAAACTCCTCCACATGTAGCTGCAGTGACATAGTGGTTAGTACACTAGCCTACCAAAACAGTGGTCTGGGTTCAGGTCCCAGAACATGTATGTTTTCTATGTCACAACGCCATGTTTTCTGGCCACCATGGCTCTGGGGGTCAACCTAGCCTCATACAAATGGGCACCAGACAATTTTCTGGGAAGGAGCAGTGATGAGGAAGGGAGCTGGCCGCGTCACCTCATCTGCCATGGCCTAGAGTATGTAAAGACCTAACACTTCACACCCCTAAAGCCGTCTCTGCTATAGGACTGCCTATTTTACCCACAACAGAAGATAATATACTTGGAGATAAGATGGACATCTACTGCCCTTTAAAATACTATGATGATTAGCTTACACTGAGTTATATGCTTCCTTCAAGGTACCCGTAGACCTATGATTTTGTTGTGGGTTGACTTGATGTTTTTGTAATATCATTAATGGAACTCGGTCCGTATTTGCAGTGGTTAGTGTATTTGTTGGCTAGTGGTCAAGATTCAAAGTCTAGTCTTCTTCTTCTTCTTCTTCAGCGTTCCGAGCCATTGAGGTTCTTTGCTGCAAATACAATCCGTCTCCATTCGTCTCTCTGGTGGACCTTCTCTTGCCAGTCGTTGATTCCAAGTGCTTGTAGGTCTGTACATGTATTATCTCTCCACCGTCTTCTTGGTCTACCTCGGGGTCTACGGCCATTTATTTCCTGAGTGTAAGCGAGTTTTGTTTCCCTATTATCTTCCATTCTTTCTATATGCCCCAGCCATTGTAGTCTATTAGCCTTCATGATACCAGTGATTAGCGGGGACTTAAACAGATCATAAATGTCTTTGTTACTTCTTCTTTTCCACTCTCCACTTTGTGTATCCCTAATGGGTCCAAAGATGCGTCTTAAAATTTTGTTCTCAAAGGTTTGTAACAAGGCTTCGTCTCCTTTCGTTGTACTCCAGGTTTCAGAGCCATACAGCACAACTGGTCTGATCAGTGTTTTGTATATTGTGATTTTGGTGTTACGAGATAGCGTCTTTGATTTTAGTAGATGTTGTAGTGCATAGTATATCTTATTTCCAGAGTTGATTCTAGTTTGTATTTCTTCCCTTATGATGTTGGAGCAGTTGAAGATCGTACCCAGGTATTTGTATGTTTCCGTTCTTTTAATGGTCATATTATCTATTTGTATGTGGCCAGAGTTTCTAGCCATTCCGTCTCTTGAAATTACCATATATTCTGTCTTATCTTGGTTGATAACCAGCCCCATCTGTTGGGCTTTTTCCTTTAAGTGAGTCAATATTTCCAATGTCTTTTGTTCACTTTGCCCTATAATATCTATATCATCTGCATAACCAAGCAGCTTGGATGTTCCTCCAATATCACATTCCTCCTTTACCTTCCTTACAACTTTCTCTAGAGCCAGATTGAAGAGTAGCGGCGATAGTGCATCACCCTGTTTCAAGCCAGATGTTATTTGGAAGGGGTCTGATTTCCTGCCTTTATATGTTACTATATTATAAGTATCTTCCATGCATAGTCTGGTCATGTTGATTAACTTCCTTGGTATTCCAAATTCCTGCATAGCATTCCATAGACTATTCCTATGGACACTATCATAAGCCTTTTTAAAATCCACAAAAATGTTATGGAGATCTCTTTTATATTCCCAATGTTTCTCGGCTATTTGTCGTAAGATAAATATCTGATCTATTGTTGATCTGTTTTGTCTAAAACCCGCCTGGTAGTCACCTAATATGTCTTCTGAATATGGTTTTAGTCTATTTAGTAATACTGCGGATAGTATCTTATAGCTTGTGGACAGTAGTGATATTCCTCTATAATTTCCACATTGGAACTTGTCTCCTTTCTTAAAGATGGGTATCAATAATGACTCTTTCCAGTCATGGGGTAATTCTTCTGTCCTCCAGATTTTTATTATTAGTTCGTATAGCTTTAGATGTAATGCATGGCCACCTGCCTTTATAAATTCAGCAGCAATTCCATCAGTCCCAGTTGCCTTATTGTTTTTAAGTCGTGTGATTACATATAGGATTTCTTCAAATGTAGGTTCTTCAATTTGTGGTTCGCATGTTAGAACCTCTTCCTGTGAGAAAATGTTACTTGGAGCTTCACAATTTAGTAATTCAATAAAATATTCTTTCCATGTGTTGCACATTTCCTCATTGGTATTTATCATATTCCCATTTTTGTCTTTTAAACCATATGTGTTTTGTTGGTGCCCTCGTTTCATTGACTTCAGTTCTTTAAAAAATTTTCTGGATTCATTTTTCTGGTGATTAGTTTCCATATCTTTGATTATATTACTCATATATTCTCGCTTCTGCTGTCTGACTATTTTTGTAGCCTCTTTACATTCATTTCTATAATGCTCTTCCTTTTGGATGTTATTGATGTCATTTAACCATTCAAAGTCTAGTGGTGATGAAATTTAGTTGCCACCTGTCAGAGTGATTGTTTGCATATCCTTTACAGGACATCACTGTCAACATCAGCATCTTTCAGCTGATTGTTGATTTCTTGACAAGATTACGCTCAGTAGTTTGCCATTGCTTTCTGAGCGACCGGCTCACATACCCTGTAAGTTACGATGTGGTTAGAATCGCTAACGATTCTCACTGTCGTCACGTTACACACGAGAGTATATGGGATTACAGAGAAAGTCGCTAACCCCTCGACCTGTCAGAGTACTCTACCTATATATGTAGCATTAAATACATCTGCAAGTGTGGTACTTCATGTTTTTAATTCTCCGCAAACAAAGGAATTCTGGGAGTTCCATGGAAATAACATGACATCAGGATGATTCCATAGTGGGTGTAGGGATGTGTTGATATACTGTGCAACTTGTGTATGGGGTAGGGTCATTTGTGTGATGTGGAAATCTTTGTGCAACCGAGGAATGCTAACTGGGATATTTTGGGGGCCCTGAAAAGGGCCATTCCCCCTTGTATACCCTAACCCTAAAGATGCCATGATGTTGCAGAAAAGCAATGCTGCTCTTCTTGTCATGGACCAGAGCTGACATGTCAATGAAATTCATTATGAAAACACACAAGAAGCACAGAACACACTTGGTGAAATTATCTACACACTTGTCGACCACAAAGTGAATCCTGATATTCCTATACTGAAAATGGACGATCCCATCAGATCTAGGTCAGTGCTAAAAATAACTAGTTTGTGGTGAATTAAAAATGAAGTACCACAAGTGCTAGCTTGAGGTAGTTCTACAAGATCTAAATTTACTTCTTATATGATCAGAGGTTTGGTAATAGAAATTATGAATTTAGTGTAACTGAAAACTCAGAATTGACTGGTAGTTTTTCTCCAGGATAGTCTTCTTCCATCTCTGCAGAACATTTCTAAAAAAAAAGTGTTGGTAAGCTTGTTTATTTATTGTATGATGTGCACTGAATTGTTTGATGTGCTTTTTTAAATACTGTACATATTAACATATTTCTATATCAAAATATATATATAGAAGCTTTTAGTCTTGTTTATTATTATTTTAAATATTGTTATTATTATTTACATATAAGATGTATTTTAAGAAAACTTAATCCTTATTTAAGGTTAATGACATTTTCTTTAGCACTTAGAGATTGTTTTCTTGTCAGAGTTACAGATTTGTATCATGCATTATTTTGATTTTAAATCCTGTGAATACATTTTTTATCATTTCCAAACTTGGTTACATTGGCAATATTTTACAGCATACAGAACCTGTGTTTTGCACTATAAGCAAAACACCAAGTGCTCAGTTTTCCTCAATGAGTGTTGAAGAGTTTTATGTTCATCATTATCATCATCATGTGCTATCCTTTGGCTGCAAAGCATGGGCTGTCGTGGTTGACCATCTCACACTATCGCCAGATTCTTGGATCAACTTTGTGTTCTTGTCCCGATTTTGCCATGTGGTCAACCATACAGGTATTTATCTCTTTGCCTTCCACTTGCTCTTTTCCCACCACTTTTGCCATTTATCACTAAGTTTTCAATTTTATTTCTTCCCATAGCTTGCCCAAATTTTCTTGACTGTCTACGTCTAATTTCTCTAATAAATTTACAGTTTTCATTTATTTCTTAAAAGACCATGTTAGGTCACAATAAATGCTGTGTAGTACCTACACTGTGCTAACGTATATTCTATGTTGAATGCAGTGTTGATGTATACAGCTATCAAAATACAGTTTACTGTATATTATAATACTAAGTGCCAGTTGGTTGTCTTGGATTATTCCAGAATGTTAATTTATAATTAATGTGTGAAAGATGAGTGATTGGTTAAGCAGAATATTAGGCAATGCTGCCCAGCAAGGGTTATTAAAATGGTTTGCAAATTTCATGGAGAAAAAACAATAAAATAACAAATATTCTTCAATGTGTCTCTTTGACTTTGGTGTGCATGATTACTCTTAATTAGTATTTTTTTAAATATGCTGTTATCTGCAGTATAGTCAAGACCCCTAAGTGTCTCTTTCATGTCTTGATTTTGCACATTCAGTTTCAAAATGTTTAAAACGTTTTTGCACTATCCTACAAGAAGACCGCAATGTGTGCCACCCAAAAGCCATCCCGCCCTTAGGGAGGTGAATATATTACACCCAATGCACCTTGACCTTAGTTTAGTTTAGCCGAAGGATCAACATCACGGCACATGGGTGCAACCCATAAGTGCTCCGTTTACCTCCTAACTCAAATCTGAGCCTGGAGAAACTCAGCTCAGTGCACGAACTCCGTAGCATCGGCGAGGATCCTGAAATACTTGGGTAGATTTTTAACTCCAAATTTTGCCCCTTGACCTGCCAATATTAATCACTGTACCTTGCATTAGTCCTCGATAAAGCCAATGTAATATTCATCTTGAGGAAATAAGGTTGGAGGCCAAAATACTCTCTGAGGTATACTAATAATAGTTTTAATAGCTAAGTCTGAATGTAGTCTGCTGACCATTCTAAACAAAATACTGGAGAAGAGCAAGAAAGAGATGGTCATTAAATGTTTACAAAACTCAGTGTATGTTATTTTCCAAGATAGCACACATTTTGATATAAGTTCCTATGCCTTGGCAAGTTTACGTTCAGTAGTTTAATTTTAAATAGTGTTACCATAAAATGATGACCAAAAAATGCAAAAGTGGCAAATGAACAAGTTCTGAAAAATGTAACAAAATAGATTTCTCAAAGTAGTACAAAAGCGACAAGTTCCTTGGCTTTGTCACACAAAGAAACAACAGTGACAGTACTAGAATGCAAAATATAGCAGAAAAGAGCTGAGCCAAGAACCAGCATCACAGTACTCAAGAATTCCTATATATGCTCTGTCCTCATCTGCAACAGTCAGCGAAGAGTCTCAATACCTGTAGCAGTCTGATTATGTGTCCGTCTGGCCTTTCCTAGGAGTTTTGAGTATCGGCCAGAAACCCTGGCCACTCCCTGCAGCCCCATTCTCTCCAAGATGTGATGATCTGCCTGTTCTTCTGCACTATACACATGCTTCCAAAGGGACCACAACTCTCTTATCATGCACCATACCCCATCAAGGTCTGCTGATCCAGCCAATCTGCTCGCCTGCCATTTAAAACACCACAGCAGCATGACCTGGCAAAAAAAAATCCAACAGATGCTCTCTATTTTTGATTGTTGAATGGAAGCCTACCATTCAGCCTGAAGCATGCCTGCCGTGACCTTTCTCATCATACTTTGTGAGTCTGTTACAACCACGACATGCATGTGCTGTTTGTCTTCCAGCCAGCGAAACAGAGGAAGGTGTAGATCAACAGCCAAGCACGGATCTATGAATGCAGTTTAATTTGTTGCATGTCTGTGTACAGGAAGTTATTAATTTGGTTGCATGTCTGTGTACAGGAAGTTATTAATTTGGTTGCATGTCTGTGTACAGGAAGTTATTAATTTGGTTGCATGTCTGTGTACAGGAAGTTATTAATTTGATTGCATGTCTGTGTACAGGAAGTTATTAATTTGGTTGCATGTCTGTGTACAGGAAGTTATTAATTTGGTTGCATGTCTGTGTACAGGAAGTTATTAATTTGGTTGCATGTCTGTGTACAGGAAGTTATTAATTTGGTTGCATGTCCGTGTACAGGAAGTTATTAATGTGGTTGCATGTCCGTGTACAGGAAGTTATTAGTTTGATTGCATATCCGCGTAAAGGAAGTTATTAATTTGGTTGCATGTCCGTGTACAGGAAGTTACTGCCATAGATCAGTTGATACCTGTCTGATCATGGCATGAGATGTATTAAGCGCGGTCGACAAAAGGGAGACCGTGTGTCGTGACCTATCACGACATTATTTATAAACACGAGAAAAGTAGGCTAGACGTTTTGGGCAGAGAACAAAATGTCACTTTAGAGTCAGTTAGACTTGGACTTCGTTCCGTGTCGGACGTTGTCCTCGTCAACAGAGCTACGGCTATAAACTATGCCGCTCTTGTAGAAATGTGATGTTCGATATTGTTTGTACATTTGTGAATTCGTTATGGAACAAAAGATGATGTTCTTGACAGCGTCTAATGTATTGTATGAGTAAAATAGACTGAAAAAAACTACACCGGTGTCCTGTTCCGCAAGCTATGGTGAGTCAGTGATCTTAACGCATACAGCCTATGAAATCTATGTGTTGTACAACCAGGCCGTGTGTAAAGCACCCAGGTGTGGTCTACCATCAATTGTCAAGGGTAAAGAATGGGAAACCAACAGGTGTTTCTTGCCATCAAATATCAAAGTTAAAGAACGGAAAACCAACAGGTGTTTCTTGCCATCAATTATCAAAGGTAAAGAATGCCACGGGGTTGCTGTAACAATCAAGAGCCGAGAGTAGCAGTATCTAGCTAACCACGCAGCTCTCTATCAGCTATCAAACAGTCTCTATCAGCACTCAACCTGATAGTCAGAAACCCAGAAACTCTACAGCATAAACTCCATGGCAGTTACAATCAACCCCAACACCAGCATTTATCGGCTGTTTGTGGTTTACTAGCTAATTTCAGGTTCCGTAGTTTGCCATTGCTTTCTGAACTGTCGACGCTCATACCATCAAAATCAGAACAAAGTGATCTGCCTCCAAACCACCTGCGTGTGATTTCAAACCCTCGACCCGTGCCAGTCGGCGAATTGTGAAACTGCATTTGCTAACTTCTAAGTCACGCCGACATCAACGCACACATACATGAAGTTAAGGAGATCAACTGTGGTTGTCTGAATCAAGAACTTCATGGCCAGCCCAATTACGGTTGTCTGAATCAAGAACTTCATGTCCAGCTCAAATGCAGACACACGTAGTAATGATGATAATTATAACATAATTCGGATTAAAACATGTTCAAATCCGCTAATTTCTTAAAGGTTTACTTATACCCACGATGAATGTACTCCGAGACTTATGTCTGGACTGAACACGGGTAACGCGTTGCAGCGAATTTCGAGGAGACAAACAAGGGATCCATTTTAAGAAACGTGTGCATTGAAGTTATTTATATCACTTTGACGTGCTAAATTAATAAATTTCTAATCCGCATTTAGAAGTTAACTTTCCCTGCATATTTATATTTATAAAACGAACTGTTAAGCCGTTGTAATTGTCAAATTAATATCATGGTTCTTTCCCTTTGCCTATATTAGCGCACATTATCTAGTTGCATTCTGTATCCTGTTTCAGACGCAATCTGTGCTTTAAGTACTACAGTCCAGAGGGTCGACGTCATTGCATCGGGTTTTACCCATTTGGTTCGGCCTGTCTCCGAATGACGGCAGGACGCTTATGGAGAGCTTTGTACAAAGCACCAACTCCGTGGCTGCAGCGATAATCCCCAGGAGTCCGAAAAAAAAATTGCACTCGTGGTCTGAAGAACATTGTCCCAGGCGATTTCATCACGGATAATCCCTCTCTGTTCCAAATGACCCACAATGTTAGTGATTACAATAAATACCAAATATCAAGCGCTAACACCTCCAGAGCTATATTATTATCAAAACTGACGGAATGAAGAATAAAATCTTACTTTACATTGTTCTTTGCGGTAAATAAAGTTAGCTGCATATCCTTTGCAGGATGTTGCAGTCAACCGCAGCATTGCTTAGCTGTTTGTGATTTCTTGACAAATTTACGTTTAGTAGTTTGCCGTTGATTTCTGAACGACCGGCACTTATACCAGTGTATGAAAACCAACGCAATGCGGTCTGCTGCCTAATTGCCCGCAGCGGTGTTTCGAACGCGGTATGCGGGATTGCGAATTACGTCCATAACCCTTTCGTCACAGAGCCGACTGATAGGTCAACAGATTGTAGGACATGTCTGACTGTCCACCGTGTTTCCTTGTTTTCGTGTAGTCTTGCATATCTTGACACCGCCCGAGCAATCACATTTGGTTTATTAGACTGATGACCAGACTGGCTGCTACTGAGATATATACGAGTAATCATGCACGGTCATACGTATTTGTCTTTGGATATAAATGCTGCAGGAGAGTTTACACCTTATTTGACTTTATGGGACGCAGAGGCGTTTCCAAGACACCAGGGTCAGGTTCTGTACTGGCCAAGACCAACTAACACATCCTAGTCGTGTGTCCTGGGCGCCAGGTCCCTTCGGGGTCCTGGCTAACGTAGTAGGATCGCTGATTCTTCCGAAGTCGGAGAGTATCTGCCTGCACGGCGAGGAACCACCAGTCTGCACACCAATAAGCCAGACATGGAACAACGGATACTCACGCAAACCTCAGTCCGGTATGACATCACACTGATGTTGGACAACAGGATGCCTTCATCCGATATACAGCACTTCATGCTGGAGTTCACAGCCAGCGGACACAAGCAAGCAAGCATTTGACTTTATTTGAACAACCAAATCTATCCATAAACAGGGCCAGTGTTGGAGAAGATTGCTTATTAAGACAAAACACAAATGAATGGAAGGAAATATTGTGAGCACGTAAAAAGACATAACAGTCTAGAAAAGATACTTATGGAAGCGTAACGGGCAGGCGGAGAAGGAGAAGATCACAAAGTAGATGGATGGAGAGGCGCCCATATGAGCGAAAAGGTAAACATTGGGAATGACGCTCTGTGGAGAAGGTGTCAAGGTTGCAGTTCGCAAATCCCTCGTTCCGCGCTCGAAATACAGCTACGGGCGACTTGGATGCAGCCCGCCATTGCGTTGGTCCTCATAGAATGGTATGAGTGCCGGTCGCACAGAAAAGAACTACAGACCACCAAACGTAAACTTGCGAATAAGTCCAAAGCAGCAAAAATAATGCTGGGGTTGACTGCGACGTCCTGTAAAGGATATGCAACTACCATTTTAGTGGACTATACTACTGCTGGGATGGGAGGGGTGGGGATTTGGAAGTTAAATGAAACTGTGTTGGACAATGAGGCCGTGAGGGAAGAGTGAACCCAACTGGAAGATGAGACGGTCTTCCAATGTCTTACGATCCCGTTCGTGGGATGCGCACAATTTGAAGTTGAAGCACAGGGTTATAAGCAGTCTTCTGTTAACGTCACCTAGAAATATATCACCGTGAAATGCACCCGGACTAGCCGGGAATGAAGTTAACTGAATGCGATGTAGACCTGCAATCGAGCCAGTTAATAAACGCATGAACGAACAAACAATTACATGACAAATTAAGGTATGCATGCTGGAAATAAACTCACTTGAAATGAATAGCTCAATTTTATTGGCATTTTGAAAACTCCTTAGGAATATTTAGGGACGTTCGCGGCTAATTAAGAAGTAATCTCTTTTTCACCATTTCAGCGTCTGCACTTTTTGATAAGAAATAACGGAAGCAGCAGATTATTATTACTGTATAATTATTTTTGACAACTCTGTTTTTTTTTTTTTAAATGTGAAATAAATTCTTTGAGTACATCATGGGATTGACGTCACTTAACAATCAATGTGTTTCAAATACTGGAAAGTTTTCCTCCTAAAGATGACACACTTCACCTTGACATTGATAATTTATGCGAAGGAAATCTTGCATGGGAGGAGGATTAGGTTTGTTAAGCTTCAGCTATTTCCCCAAAACCAACAAACGATCTTCATGTGCAGTCGTTTTCATAGTTTTCCCAGCGAATTGGGTGGCCTGTTGGACAATTCATATAACGGCTGCTCCCAAGAATTATCCTACGCTTTCGTCTGTTTCTATAGTAGCTCGGAACAGCGCTGATTTGCTTCTTGTTTTGTGTAGCGATAATTATCTGTACAATTTTAAAGAATATTGCACTTTTTCTTCTATGGTATTTAGAGAGACTTTGAAGAGATCATTCGTTTCCCATCTCCCCTTTCACAAAGCGCAGCGTCGAGATCCGAGGGGGTAGTAAGCAATCTCCAACACGATTGGCAGCAGCTCTAAGGAAAAGATAACTCATGTTAGTATAAAAACGAACACACAAAAGGGAGATATTTTTATTTTCTTTGGCAGGCATGCGGCCGGCGTCCGTGATTGGTGCTTTTCACCAGTTCAAATCCTCACGCATTCATACAAGGCAAAAATTGTCCCGCTCTCGAAAACAGAATCGTGGCGATTTATCAACAATTATTCCTTGCGCGTTTTGCCAGGGTTCATTTATTTTCTGTTTGGATAAACGTTTGCTGGGAATATGAGTATTTGCTACAGCGAATCACCAGCCCAGAATTTTACGAACGAATTTGGGAAAAGCTAGCGTGGCAAGGGCTTATTAAAGCTTTCAAAGTGCCAATGCAATCTGTGGACGGACAATATTTTCGCCCTTTTGCCAGTGTTATTAGAACTGATGAATAGGAGCCGTCCCGAGGTTGATTCAAGCAACATCTACTCACCAAGAACTCGTTGTGAGCAAACAGTTGACACTGCCGAATGGAGATTTATTTCTTCTGTGAAACTCTCATCTGAGAGTGTTCAGGCGGGTCGTGCTTGGAAACCCACTATAATGGTGCCCAATGGTGTGAGACGTAGCTGTCAAATGCTTGCATAGACTCCCGCTGTGTCGCATCCAGGCCTCTTCTAGTTTCATGTAAACATCAACTAGGGGGTCTTTCAGAGTCGCCAACTATCCCTAATGAGCGGTGACTGGCGGTAATTTGACTGATTTCACTCCTGTACTGAGGCCTGGTGGGCGGTCAGGGGGTCTCCTCCCAATCTCCACTCACTCTAAGAGCGCCAGATGAATGCGGACAGAAGTCTTTAGTCGGAACATCATTTCAAGAGATGAAAATCTCACCAGAATAGCTGCTCTTCTTTACACCAAAAGGAAAGTTAACCTCTGATGTTCTTTGTGAATTGGGGTTTAGTTGACGAGCCTACAGATGGAGAAAAGTGACCACGATTTTGACTTTAAAAAAGAATCAGCCACCATCTGCCACATCCGGGCATTTAAGTAAGGACAATGTATTAGTTACACAAATATCATAGTCTCTTTGTGTGTTAGTTTCATATAAAATAAACACAATACTGGAGATCTTTCAGAGACGACGGAAATGGTACACTAAAATAGCGTTTAGAAACAGGACCTTTTGTGAACATGTGTGATTCAGTGCTTGCCAAAGTAGAAAGTGTTTATCAAACATAGTTTATCAAACATCGTGCTTACAGATGGATATGGACGGATGTTATATGTGATGGATACGTGTTACACAATCTGGTGTAGGCATGTATCTAAGTGATAAATAAATTCACAAGTATTCATAGGCACTAATAGAAGCAATAGGAAGAATTATAGATCAGAAGACATGCTAGATAATATAAAATCGTTATCTCAAAAGCCTTAAAGATTTCCGTGTTATTGGTAATTATATCTAAAAGCTATTGTCAGTTTAACCCAGGCCCCCCCCCCCCCTAAAAAAACGGTTAATTTTTTTTGCCACCCGTTCTGTACCAAAAGACAAATATTCAAAGTTATCGACGAGATCATATAGGCACGTGAGGAGACATCGGAGATGTCTTGAGTCCTAATGTGCTCATACTTTTCATTGTTTCTATTGTCTAGTGTGTCCTCTGATTTCTATTTATATCAAATGTATTCTATGAGTGCAAATCAATACTAGTGAGTTAATGTATTTTATTATTTTGACGGTCTCTCAGATTTTCCACCTATTAAATGTCACACCACGACCCCTGTTTACTGTAAATATTGCTCACTTTCCTTGAGAAAATTGAAACTTCGAAAGAGTTAAGTAGTAACTATTGTAAGCTGAAGCATTTGAAGTAACAATTATGATGGAAATAATTTAAATGAGCAACTAGGACAAGTGGTTGAACGCAACAACTGTCTTGTTCTGAGGGAGTCGTAAGAAGAAACAAAAAACTTGACAATGTTTGTATCATTGTATTCGTGACTAATAAACGTATTATAAATTCAAAGGTAACGCATTGGTTAATGGACGTTCAATCGTGAATGAACGTAAAATAGGACTAGGTAGCTCAACAAATACTACTAGGTACAAACACGAACTTTTCCGTCTTAACTGAAAAACAGGCATCTCTTAACTCACCACCGCTGTGTGAACAACACAATGAAACAAAATGTCAGCCTCTAGTCACAATGTTCTGTTTGTGTATGTATTTGTTTGTGTGCCGGCTTCGTGCCGAAGGCATTACACACGCAGTTCGTAATCCCACATACCCGCGTTTGAAACACAGCTGCGGGCGATTTGGCAGCGTTGGTATTTTATGAAATGTTATGGGTGCCGGTTGTTCAGAAAGCAATGGCAAACTACTGAACGTAAATTTGCCAAGAGATCACATCAACAAAAAATACTGGTGTTGACTGCAACGTTCTGTAAAGGATATGCAACTAAGTTTTGTTTTTTAGTTGTTTCTATAGTTCGTTGGACTAGTTTCCTGGTTACATTTCACGATCATTTGCTTGTGACATCAGCTGATAGCAAACGCCCATATTTTCATTGTCTGTTCAGTGAATTTATAGAACTGAACATGGGAGAGGACTGGCTCATGAACAGTATCTCGGAAACTGAAATACGAGGGGAAGTCACAAATGGCTGTAGAAAAATAACTAAATATGATAACAACTTGAAACCAGTTTATTTTTATACATACATTGTCCCTTTATTTCTCAACATAATGTCCACCAACATTGATACACTTATCCCATCATTTTATCAGACCTCCCAAACCGGCTGCATGGAACTGCGTGCTCTGTTTTCATTTACCGGCCATTCCACAGAACTGCGTGACTTACTTATTGACTCGCCCTCGTACTTTTTCTACCCAGATATGCACTGCTTTACGAGACAAACATTTGTCAGCATAAACACTGAAAACTCACCTTGGAGGAAGACATTTAGCGAATGACGCCGAAGTTGAATGTGAAGTGAAAACGCGGTTTAAAAACAGAGCACGCAGTTCTATGCAGCCGGTTTGGGAATACTGATAAAACGATGGGATAAGTGCATCAATGTTGGTGAAAATTATGTTGAGAAATAAAGGGACAAAAAAAGATATGTATAAAAATAAACTTGTTTCAAGTTGTTATCATCTTTAGTTATTTTTCTACAACCATTTGTGACTTGCTTATTAACTTACCCTCGTACTTGGACATTTTAAACGAAGCAGTAGTTTGGAAAGAACAGTGATGTACGATACTTGAAAGAAAAAGCAGGTTCGACTAGCACGAAGATAGACACTGGACATTGAAGACACCTTGGGCATGAGAGCGCATTGGTTTGAGCAATAGTTTAAAAAAAAAAAAATAATTTCTCCAATCATTTAGGCGGGCTGTGATTTTGTGTGTGTGGCGTTCGCTTGCTTTGAATTCAAGCGTAGTCCATACACGTGTTACTGCTTCTAGTGCACTTTACTGGTTTTTAGCGTGTGGATTAGCTTTCTCTATTACTAGTATATCTCGCCATCAGGCGAACCCACTCCTACTTCAGAGGTATTTGTAACTTACATCCCGAAGTAAAGGACGAGAAGTCAACATATTAGTCCAGCGGACTGGTGTAGGGGTTGAACCTGCTACCTTGGCATCAGCACACGGGACGTTTAAGAGCGAGCTCTCTTATTCATTCGGTCATGCTGAGCCCCAGGCAGGCCGTGAGAAGATCGACGTTCAGCAAAGAACCTGCTCCATGATGATGATGATTCCGGGCAGACTCCTTGTACCCATCGAAAGAATGTGTGATCGTGTCTGGTTGACACGTGATCAGACGTGCTGTACTCTTGGGTAGGTATGGTACACAGCTACCTAAATGAGGTTACACAGAAGTTCTGCGCTCTGGTTCACACTGTATGTCACATAGGGCCATATGGTGCTGGACCTACATGTTCATGGAGCAGTCGGCACTCGGTGAGTGATGTGGTCAGTATAAGACCAGCCGAGTTTACTTATCACGTCATATCCTGGTACTCATTGTAATCTGGGCCGACCTAGGAGACTTGGTCAACTTTAACATTTCTCCCTCATACGGATTCAAACCCTTGACCACCGGCTCAGCTGGCTAGCATCTCGGCACTACGCTGTCGGGGCTCCCGGGTACCTAATTGATGTTCTTAATTAATTTACTAACAGAACGATCTAACTTTTCTCGGGGAAAAGTCCATTTAATTAATAAATTACAACGACACTATTGTGTACTGTGTTATACTAATATCCTTTAACTGTGTCATGCGACTATCCGCGGAGTGACACGGCGTAGTTGTTAGTGTGCTTGCTTATCAAAACGATGCTTCCGGTTCAAATTCCAGTAGCGATAAGATTCCTTCTGTTTCTATGGGGTCAACACAGCCTTGTCAAATTAGACCGCATAATTTTCGGAATTTTCTGCACATAATCTTTTTGAGAAGTGCTGTGAGAAAGAGAACTGGTTTCCGCTGTTTTATTATGTCGCGACATGATATATGTGAATGCCTAACACTTCACACCCTGTAATATTTCATAGACTTACCTTTAAACACCCCTTCAACTGTTTTATTATTCCGCGACATGATATATGTGAATGTGTGACACTTAACACCCTGTAATCTGTCACAGACTTACCCTTAAACACCCCCTCGACTGTTTTTTCCCCCTACCCACAGCCAAAATAAAGAAGGGGGGGGGGTCTTAACACACGTTTCTTATGTATGTACAACTTATGTACACTTTTTTTGTTTACAATTTATATACAGTTATGCAGAAGTTATGTACAAAGAGTTCAAACCGTGAATCGGACAAGATCTTCAGGATCTAGAGTAACCTCTAATCTCTTCAGAAACCAAAACGTTTATTTATGATGTTGTTTCTCTTTATAATAATCTATAACTTCAAAATGGTTACAAAAAGAAGTTTGAGATAAATGATCATTCAACTGTAATTAAATATGAATACTAAAATAGAGAAAATATAGATGCTATTCAACTATAATCAGATATGAATACTAAAATAGAGAAAAGATAAGTGGCGATTCAATTTAAATCAGAAATAAATACTAAAACAGAGAAATGGTAAGTGGCTATTAAAATGTAATAAAATATGAATATTGCAATAGAAAATATATAATCATATATAATCATATTTTAATACTAAACTACATGGAGAGCAAGACATCTGATGATGATAACTGTTATATTCTGACACTGGAGACCACCACTAGGCAGTCTGAATCACATTTGGGTCACTTCTGAAAACATGTCTCCGCACTGCCTATATTTGTTGCAATAAGTGTCCAGTGAAGTCTTGTATCTAAATAACAACTGTCTGGGACACGGATTGAAATAACAACCAGGTTTCAGTGGTATGTTGTAATACGTGTCCAGTGAAGTCTTGTATCTAAATAACATCTGTCTGGGACACGAATTGAAATAACAACCAGGTTTCAGTGGTATAGCGCAATAAGTGTCCACAGAAGTCTTGTATCTAAATAACAATTTTAAAATGTTGCAGTCCTTTGCAGGACGCTGAGGTCAACTGCAGGTTGATTTTCTAGGCGAATGTTCGTTCAGTAGTTTGCCATTGATTTCTGAATAGGAAGTCAACGTGAAAGTCAATCTCAACAGACGTTGAAATAACAGCCAGATTTCACTAGGTTGATGTAATAAAACTTCAGTGAAGTCTTGCATCTAATAACGATATCCAGAATGATTTTAAGACAATTTTAGGTTCAGTAGTTTGCCATTGCTTTCTGAACGAGAAGGCCACGGGTAAGTACATATGGCCGGTGTAGGGAATGAACTCCGTACACTTTGTTTTCCCCCCGCATATCCTATTTACAGGACATCGCTGTCAACGCCAGCATTTTACCGCAGTTGTTGATTTCTTGGCAATATTAAGCTCAGTAGTTTGCCGTACACTTTACTTACTTAAAAAAATACATACGGGGTTCGAATCTGCTGACTACAAATGACGCAAACGCCGTTCTGACACTTGAAGTACTCTTCTTCCCTCTGTGATGTGCTGTCGTCATTTGGTGATGCAGATTGGCATAGCATATGACCACAGCTTTCAATGTTTACACTGTATAATGTGTCATCTAATCTAATCTTCTTTCGTTTCTTCTCACTGAGTGCTAATCAATACCTGTAATTTTAATGTTTCCGCTGCCCTGAATTGAGTGCGTGGAGCGATTCTGTGAGCTGTGAATTGTGCGTGGAGTGCTTTTACATCTCTTCGCGGTTGTTTGTAGTGTCAACTGTATGTTCAGAAACATGGCGGCCTGCTGGTCGCTTATCTAACTGGGTTGCCTTATGCAGTAATATATGGCTTCTGGTTTTCTAGCGGACTTTTGTTTTGGCATTCTGGCAGCGGCATTACGCATTGTATACCTAGTATATATAGTATGGGGAAGGGAGGAACATTTTGTGTAATATTCACTGGCACAGGAACGGAGCATAATGGGGCGACCCTTTGCCGTGAAGTTGAAACGACGACTAACTGACCTACTGACGTGTAATTTTATTTCTCATGCTATGTCAATGGTCTGGAGGGTCCCGTGGCAACTGGTATCTCTGTCTGTTAGTTCTAGTTCTGTAGGCGTGTGTGGCTTAGAGGATAGTGAAACGCAGTTTCATACCGAGCCGAGGGTTCAAAATCAGCCACGGGGGAATTTGAAGCATTTGTTATGTGCTGATTTCGATTGTATGAGGCGTCGGCCGTTTAGAAAGCAATAGCAAAGTACTGAAAGTAAAATTTCCTAGAAAATACAAACATTCAATAAATGCTGAGGTTGATTGCAATGCCCTCTTGTTATGTGCTGATTTCGATTGTATGAGGCATCGGCCGTTTAGAAAGCAATAGCAAAGTACTGAAAGTAAAATTGCCTAGAAAATAACAAACATTCAATAAATGCTGAGGTTGATTGCAATGCAACTAACTTTTAACGTCTAAAGCTGCGTTTTTCCCATGTTGGATGGGAGTTTGGCATGTGTTATAGCACTTTGATATTTATTTGATCTTGCTATTTGATACTCATTATTTGTCATACTGATAATCCTCCAAGACAAGAAGTTAAACTGTCTGACATCTTCACTCTCAGTATTCTCCTGCCACCCATTCAGTGCAATTTTCCTTAAAACCAAACGGGAGAAAATGCTAATAATAAAAAGGAAAATGACAAACTGATAAGTGGAAAGGAATTAAATAATCAATACACATGAATGTATAATGAATACATGCTACAGGAATGGACAAGATTAATATGTTGTTGTTGTTGTTGTTGTTGTTGTTGTTGTTGTTTGTCCATCAAGAATAATGATGGCCATTCATTTCATCCAGTGGGGTTGAAAGTATGGAGCCGTGAGTTCTGATATGGCTGATAAGGCCTATTTTGGCTCGAAATGTTCTTTGACAGTGTGGGCAAAGAATGCTTGATGTTCCAGGAGGAGGATCTCCTGCAGTGGTTTTTCTGTCCAGCCTTTTCTTCACAGCTCTTGCAATCCTGGTTGCTTCACAAGTGACTGCACCCTTATGTAATAATGCACGCCACAAATTATGGTCTTTAGCAGCAGTCTCCCAGGTGTCAAGATGAATTCCAAAAGCTTTCAGTGAGATCTTCAGGGTGTCTTTAAAGCGTTTCCTCTGGCCGCCTTGGAAGCGTTTATCACAACGCAGCTCGCAGTAAAAAAATTCGTTTAGGGAGCCTGTGATCTGGCATGCGAGTTAAGTGACCAGCCCAGCTGATTCTTCATTAGTAGAGTGTGGATTATGGGCATGGACGCTCTTTCTAGAACGTCAGTGTCAGGGATGTTGTCTTGCCATTTAATCTTCAATAGCTTCCTAAGGCAGACTGTGTGGAAGTGGTTTAATTTCCTAACATGTCATTGATATCTACAACGAAATGTAAACGAATGTGAGTGTAAGAAAACGGAAGAAGTTCAGCTAATGGTGACAAAAGTCTAGGAGAAATAACATGTAATGAGTATATACAGTTGTAAACTGTCTTTAAAATGCGACACGTATATCAAATACATCCGCAGCTGAGGCTTAGGGGTTAGTGAACACAGTTTCACAATTCCCCGACGATGGTTCGAAATAGGCCACCGCCGATTTGAAAGCAGACCGATTTGTGTTGATTCCGATGGTATGAGTGTCGGCTGTTCAGATAGCAATGACAAACCACTGAACTTAAAATTTCTTAATAAATCACAAACAGCCAATACATGATTGGGTTGATTGCAACATCATGTAAAGGACACGCGCATAACTTTTCTTTAATAAAGAGTTAATACTATTTTAACAAGTTAGAAAACAAAGAAGTTATTCACGATCCACTAAAACTGTTAGACGACAATCACGTGATGTTCTGTTCTGTGGAGCCACAAGTCTATAGCAATAAAATAGCCCCGGTCAGTACTATGTGTCAAACCATTATCCTCTGTGGACAACCAGCGCCTTCAAATTAATATCCTACTTGTGGCTGACTCAGTCACAGGATTATTAATCTGAGCTCTGAGCCAGGCCATGGACCCTAATATAACTTCTCTTATGTGGTTGATACCGGCTCCGTGGCTAAGGGCTTGCGAACACTGTTTGTGATCCCGTATACCAGGGTTCGAAACACAGCGGTGCTGTTTTCTTTTCAAAAAGGTATAGGAGCCGGTCGTTCAGAAAGCAATGGCAAACTACTGAACGTAAGCTTACCCAGGAATCTCAAACAGACAAAAATACGAGAGTTGACTGCTATGTCTTATAAATCATATGCAACTAAAAAGTTGGGAATGCGTCTTTTATTTTGGTAATTTAGGCTTATTTACTTTGACCGTATTTCTGTTTTCTTTCTCAATGTGGCATTTTTACGTTCATGTTCTTATCCTCAATATTATTTGTAATTGACACTTTTTGTTTGTTTGTTAGTTGTTGCTTCATACCACCACTTCCATTCACTGGCGTTTCTATTATTTCAAGTACGGAAGTATTGGATGTTTTTATGATTGTTGGTATTCTTGTGTATCATCATGCATCTTCATGTATCATCACATATCATCAGTGCTCAGTTACAGCTAGATGCTATTTAAAAATAAAAATAAACAAACGAATATAGAAACTTTTGCATGTTCTTGTACTTTCTTCCCCTATGCGTGAAAGTACAATAAATATGTAATTAATACCAAAACGGATAACTAGAACTGCATATCATAATAATCATACAATATTAATAATAAAGAAAGAGGGCTATGTGGGCATACAGTCAAATGTCATGAAAAAATATCCGTATTTATCTACAACATTTTTATTCATATCAATTGGTAAATGTTTGGTGAAACTATAGGCAGAAGATATGCCAGAATGGATAGTGTCCCAGGGAAAAAGTAGTTAAATGACAAATAATAAAAAACAAGGAACCTACTTTACAATCAAGTTAAATGATGAAAGAATATAAACGATAGCACCAATTCATTTGTGGATGGGAGTGATATAAATACAAGTGTAGTCAATGCGTCTACACTAAATAGAGTTAAGGACCCCGTTTTCATAAAATCGTGTCATACTTAGGGTGTGATGTTTGACAGTGGTGTAGTCGTAACATAAATAGTACTTGGTGCGTTACAAACGGCATCGCAATGTCATAAAATAGTACTGATAAATACGTTAATGTACACAATATGGTGTCATTGTGGCTAACATGCTGTTTGGTATCATCATCATCAACTCATCATCATCATCATCATCATCATCATCATCATCATCATCATCATCATCATCATCATCATCATCATCATCATCATCATCATCATCATCATCATCATCATCCTCATCATCATCATCATCATCATCATCATCATCATCATCATCATCATCATCATCATCATCATCATCATCATCATCATCATTATGTATAATCAATTTGAGAATAATTTGGAGGAAAGAGAGCAACAATTACAGATCAGAACACGTCGGCATGATTGAGATTAACAGAAATGCACTGACCAAAATCTTCAGACCTAGAACAGGACAATGTGACTCCTATACCAAATGGGTCTTAGTGACTCTGCCTCTTGTGATGATAGAGCATTTAAATAAACCTCATCACAAGTGACTGCCGAACTGATGGAGGAAATCTGGCTGACCGGAGCAACTCTGTGGGACTCATAAAGAGCTCAAGCGAATCACGGTGTTTGTGACCCAATACCGGAATAGACGCATAGCAACCGCAGAAGAAGAATCACATGTAACTGGTTAGACACAGTTACCGGTTAACACTGACTAATGAATGCCTCGGCTGCTTATAAATGTCAAGGAATACGAAATTTGTGAAACAATAATTTAATAACTAAATATTAATTGCCATTTTGTAAGACAGGGGGGGGGGGGAGTCCTGATTGCATACAAAGTACTGGGGCGGCGCCCTGATACAACACCATTGGTTAAAGGTCCATATTGTCTTCAGCAAGCAAAAGTCAGTAGATAATGTGGTCTGTATCAGACCGGCCGGCTCACTTCCCAGAACCTATTTAGGGTCTCTGTTGTATGCGGCTGAGGCGACTCCTGAGGCTTGTGGTCACCCACACAAAGCTTTAGGTGGAGTGGGGATTATCAGGACGTTAAGCTGACATTGGCAGGAGCGCGTTGGGACAAGGATTCGACGTCAGTTCTCCACGTTCACAGCGGGAGGGAGAGACTGGTGACCTATTCCTCCAGCACTCAGACCTACACACATATACTGGTCCGGACACTTCACATACCCACAAAAAGCTCCTGCCACCGGATTTCTTTTCTTTCAACTGATGCCAATGTCGATGGGTGATTGGAACGCAGTAAATGTCTATATATTTGTTTTTAATGAACAATGAAGAAACATGTGTATCGAAAAATTTATGTGATTGTCGACGAGCTGGCACAAGAATCAGAATGAACACAATATGTGTGCATATGTGTGGATGTATATGTGCTTAATTGTGTGTGATTAGACACATGTTTATATTGTCAATTATAATTTTATTTTTCATTTAATCTTTTTTGGATTACATATACTTTGTCACGCATCCCTCGGTTAGCCGACCCACAATGTTATGTCTACAACTGACTCAGTAATTTGCTCTTGTATTCATTGAATTTATTTTCTGGGATTGTGGCAGTACTCAAATGTTTCCAGCTAAGTAATGTTTGTTGCTTTTGTTCCTTGATAACGATTTTGGAATAAACATTCGCATGTACTTTGTGTGTTTTTCTTTCGATCGAGCTTTCTAGTCATATTTTGTATTCACTTGAATTACACCAGACGCACATATTGGAAAGATAGTTACGGCAACAGCTGAAAACATAACAATTAGAATAGATTGAGGTTCACAGAGAAATAAAAAATCTAATACATGACTGTCCTAGTTAGTTCTCGGTGTTCAATACGGGAAGGAAAGCTGGATCATCTATGTCCCCGTGCACGCAGGGCTACACTATATCATGACCCTAACACTTCAAATACATAAAGCAGCATCCTGCTACGGGACTTTTTATTTCTTTAGCTGGGCTTACACTTTAACTTTTCTTTAAAAAGCAATGGCAAACTACTGAATGTAAAACTGTATAGAAAATAAACATCGGGTCTATCGCAATGTCCTAAAAATGACGTGCAACATGTAAAAGATAAGTATATTGCGTATATCTTTGTTGATCAAATGACGTGCAACATGTACACAGTAAGTACATAGCGTCTGTCTTTGTTGTTCCTCTGAAAAATTCCAAGCCACCTCGTTTTTTTTAGATTTGTTTGTGTATACCATTCTCTTCAATGTATGATGTCAGTCAACTTATGTTTTCTATTGCTTTTTTAGACTGGTTACGTCACATCCAGTCCCACCTAATGTCTATCTGTGGAGATCAAAACGATCACAGACGTCGTGAACTAGTGCATGCATTTACATGTTGACTTTTCTGATAATTGCTAACATAGAAGTAATACCCGTAACAGCAAACTCCATTGAGATAGATTTAGCTAAACGATCGTCGTCAGGGACCCTCTCCATAAGTGAATGATTCAGGCCATACTTCTTGACGTCCGGGAAGGGCGGATAAACTTGAATGAAGACTCCCAAAACGCTCGCCTGCTGGCATGTGGTGTGCCGACCGTGAGCATATATCCTCCATCATCCAATAGTATCCCACTCAGCACGTGCAGTAGCGTGTGCTTAACAGCGGTCTTTTGTTTCGCTAAATCAAGCTCGATAATACTCTTAACAAATGCAACGAATGTTCTGGCCTGTTCAGCGCTGATTATCATGATTGCATTACGGACATGTCTGAAGATGCTCCGATCTCCTCTTGAATAAATACATCAACGTACAGTGATTAACTGTGTCAGATCGGTGTTGATTGACAAGCCTAGTCAGGCAGTTGGTGCCTTGCTCTTTTCTGGTCGTTCCGATTCTCAATCGGAACTGCCGCATTAAAACTTTTAATTGTGTTTTACTCAGTTGAAAATATTCATTTCAACCAAACTTTCTGAGTTTATAATACATTAACTGACCCTGTGTTATGGTGTCAGTACCAGCCAATATTTCTGCTCTTTCGTTGCCCACGTCATCTACAACTTCCTGGTAGGAAGACCAATGTTAATTCTACGAATTCTAATTCACTGCAGGAATTCAACCCAATGTGTGTGGTGGCCCTGCGCGAACATGCCTGCTTGTGCTCAGTGAATCATAGAGCTGGTCGCTTAATTATAATCGCTGATTGTTGTTAATCCTAGTAATATCAGGAATGATTGCTTGGTTGGTGAATGAACTGGAAAATGGAGTTTTAACTCTTACAGTCCGATCAACTGACGTTGAAGTCGTTTTCTTACATTGATGGGACTGAAGATGGTGTAGAAATTCTCTCTCATACCAGGTACAGAAGTATTATTTCCATAGGACGGTGTTGCAGACTTCCTCTACCCATCTCCATCTCTCTCATACCAGGTACAGAAGTATTATTTCCAGAGGACGGTGTTGCAGACTTCCTCTACCCATCTCCAGGCTCAAAAACTAGCGGGATGTGCAAGACCCCGCTGCTGGAACTTCACACCTGCGGAGAGGCATGTTAGCATGTAGCACAATCACCATTCAGCACAGCGCACACGGACTGGCTGAAATTAGGACTTGTTTTATGATGTTCCATTCACGCGTTTTAGCTTCTTTATTGTCAACAGACTCCAACCCAGTGCCGAGAGAGAGAGAGAGAGAGAGAGAGAGAGAGAGAGAGAGAGAGAGAGAGAGAGAGAGAGAGAGAGAAAGAGAGAGAGAGAGAGAGAGAAGACACACACAAAGACACCCAACAGCCGTACTTTACTGTAGAGGACATGGCAAATTGACTATTCATTAGGAGCGGGCATGAGCATGCTCTGCTTTATACATCCACAGAATCAAGCTCTTGGCATAGGCATTGGTATACAACAGTAAAATGAGAAGAAGACGATGATAATGGTGATATGAATGATGTAGTAGAAAAAGACGATGATGACAATGATGTTGTGAATGATGATGATGATGATGATGATGATGATGATGATGATGAAGAAGAAGAAGAAGAAGAAGAAGAAGGAGGAGGAGGAGGAGGAGGAGGAGAAGGAGGAGGAGGAAGAGGCGGAGGAGGAGGAGGAGGAGGCATATGCCGCCAACCAAATTAATCCAAGCCGTCCTATCGTTTACTGTCTCCCTTAGCCCAGTCCGTCGTCTTTTTTGTTATTCTTATGCTCGTTTCCCCCCTTGGGAACGTAGACCGGCAACCAACTCACGCCAAGCCTCCCCATCTGTTGTTATTTCCTATAGCTCCCTCCCTGTCCTCCCAACATAGTTTACCTCTATCAATATTTCCCTACTCCATATGTTTTTGGTCCCCCAATATTTCGTTCGCCTTGTGGATTCCCGGCAAGAGAGTGTCTAATTATACTCGCATCACGTCTTCTTAGCGTTTGTCCTATCTAGCACCAGCACTTTTTCCTGTTTTCCTTACAGATTGATCCATCATCATGTGTTTAGTTCTCTCCAAAATACCCCTATTGGTGATTCTGCCATACTAATGTATTGCTACTATACTGCGCCGGCATCAATGACTGAACATTTATAATCTATTAGTAATGATTTTAGTCGTTCTCCATGTTACTGGCGGGGTCAAGGGTTCGAACCCCTACTCCGGTCTTTGGACTTCAACGTTGACTTTCCGTTCATAAAGTAATGGCAAACTACTGAATATAAACTTGCCGAGAAAATTAACCTAGGGTTGGGGGTTGATCGTAGCGTCCAGCAAAGGACAACATTTGTGTGTGTGGAATGAACGGAGGAATAAATAGCGAATCCCTCTTCTCGATTAACAAATGACGAGTCCCGGAGTCAAACCCTCGTCCGACCGTGCTCATGACAGTATCAGCGCAGTTCCATACCGACTAAGCTAACTCACCCACTCCAGAAAGTCGGAAATGCGCCAACTTCGGGAAAAAATACAAAAAAACTTCTGCCTACATTTGCACATTCGACGATTCCCTTAATGTGAGCAAACACTCTGAAATTAATCGTTTGTCTAACAATCAACGACTTGTTTAATCAAGTCATTCACACACATACATACGTTGTGTTTGGTGATTGATTCGCTTATAGATTTACCTGGTACACACCGAAAGTAACACAAATGAATGTTGCCTTTTAAGTAAATTATACAAGTAATAATTGACGACAATCTAGTTGATGTATGAAGTTAACAGAAGAAGAGCTTCTTTATTTGCGCTCGCTCGCTTTGAACTCAAACGTAGTCTATACACACTACTACTAGTAGTGCTGGACTGATTTTTGCATATGATTTAGCTTTCCCTATTACCAGTGCCCCTGGCCATCAGGCGAACCCACTCCAACTTCAGAGATACTTGTAATTTACGTCCACAAGTCAAGGACGAGATGTCAACATTTTAGTTGAACTGTCCGGTGGAAGAAGAACTTTAACGACAGGATTTTATTTTCGCCGATTTAAAAAAAAAAAAAGAAAATGTTAATTTCACCCGCATGAGATATTTAAAGGCTTTAGAGGCAATAAGATCGACGTCATAGCGGCTAGTTTGGCTCCATGTGGCTCGGTCTCTTTTCACAGTGCAATCTGCTGACAGTTGTGCCTGTAATCTGGCTCTGTAGCTCCGCGACGAAGTGACCGAAAAAAATTAGGTTTAGTTAGTGATTTATACATGCTCTTTCAGTCGTGTTTAGTGCAAAAGAAAAAAAAAAATCTAAACAAAATTGTAGCATATAATCACATATACTTTCACAAAAGTTAATTTGATTTAGCTCTCACAAGAGTCAATTTCATTTAAACTGCTCACGAGTTCATCTTTTGTAATTCGTACAAAGTTAATTTGATTCAACTCTCACAAGATTTCATCTAATTTAACTCTCACAAGAGTTTATCTGATTTAACTCTTTGTATAAAATCTCAAAAACCGCATTTTGTATCATGGTTTTTGGAAGAAAACTTCGAGTCCTGGTTGATAATTGTATTTCCTAACCTTTTCAAAGAGAGAAACTTACGACATAAAATTCAACCACACGTGAACACACAGGTTGCGAAAAATAAAAACAAAAATAATAAAAAAGCAAAGGACCTTTATCACATCGTTAGAAGTTGTGGGTATATGGTGCTAGCCCATATTTTTATTAGACTAATTTGCACGTGATCGGTGAAGTGGTCATGATCCCGCCGTCTGCCATTATTTCATACGACAATTTAGGCTGTCTCGAGCCAGCAGCAGCAGAATGTTTATAGTGTGTGTTAAAGATAGGAAAGAATGCATGACACAAAAATATGATGTGCTGAAATCAGGTGTGTCCGTCCAAAGGCGCTAATATAGTAGCTTCGCTTTAAACCGGTATAACTCAACTAACGTTCTTTTTTATTTTTTTTTAAAATTTTTCATGGTGAACAAGGAAGAAGGAAGTGTGCTTTCCTGCTTAAAAGATCATTCATTCATTGGCACCTTGCCGTCTTGACAGACGATAGTTTGTGCTTTAAAAAGGCATAATAACTTTTAACTATGGCGGTAGCGAGTGTGACTGATAAGGCCAATTTGCGCTGTAAATGTCCGTTCACAGTGGGTGCATCTGAACACGTGGTCATTTCCACCATCAAGCACCATCTTACGTCTCAAACGCTTAGTGTGTGACTTTTCTGCAATAATTTTCTCCTTTGACTTTATTCCATTTCTGATATTTGCCCTCCATGCAACACGTTCAGCGGCGACTTGCTCCCAATGTGCATTATCAATGCCTGCATCAATCATGTCCCGCTTACACACATCTTTGTAGCGTAGTAGAGGCCGACCCTGAGAGCTCTTACCCGTCTGTAATTCACCAAAAAAGATATCCTTTGGTATTCTACCATCATCCATCCTCCTAAGATGTCCTATCCATCTAAGTCTACGAAGACTGAGCATGGAATAAACTGTCACACAACCTGATCTTTCCAATACTTCAGTATTTGTGATTTTGTCTTGCCACTTAATACCAAGAATTCTTCGCAGACACCGCATATGAAAGCTGTTTAAATTGTTCTCTTGGTGTGAGTAAGTTGTCCAGGTTTCACTGCCATAGAGAAGAGTACTAAGGACACAGGCTTGATAGACAAGGACTTTTGTTTTGGCAGTAAGCTTCCTGTTCTCCCAGACTCTTTTTCTTAACCTGTTCATTGTTGTTGCTGCCTTACCAATCCGGATGTTGATTTCCTGATCTAGGGATAATTTGCTATTTACCACTGATCCTAGATATGTAAAATCGTCTACTATCTCTAGTTCGGCGTCGTCAATAAAGATTGATGATACCCCATGTGCACCTTGTGACATAATCTGTGTCTTCTTTTTGCTAATTGTTAAACCAAATTCAGAACAAGCATTGGAGAATGCAGATAGTAGACATTGCAATTCTTCCTCAGAGTGGGTCGTAACTGCAGCATCATCTGCAAAAAGCAACTCTCTGATCAGTACCCTCCTAATTTTGGTCTTAGCCTTCAATCTCTGAGCATTGTAGAGGCCGCCATCTGAGCGTGAGTGAATGTATATACCACCATCCTGATCACGAAATGCATATTTCAGTAGAAGTGAAAAGTATATTCCAAAGAGGGTGGGAGCTAGTACACAACCTTGCTTAACTCCACTCTTGATTTCAAATTCTTCAGAAGTTGCACCATCAAACTTGATTATACCCTTCATGCCTGTGTGGAACGATTCCACAATGGACAGAAGAGTTGGTGGGCAGCCAATCTTCTTTAGTGCCTTGAACAGACCCTCACGACTGACCAAATCAAATGCCTTTGTGAGGTCGATGAAGGCAATAAACAGTGGTTGATTCTGTTCACGGCATTTTTCTTGCATTTGTCGCAATGAGAATATCATATCAGTGGTAGACCGGTTCTGTCGAAAGCCACACTGTGATTCGGGGTAGACTTGATCTCCTAGGACTTGAAGTCTGCGCAGAACAATTCTGGCAAATACTTTTCCAACAATACACAGAAGTGAGATACCCCTATAGTTGTTGCAGTCGCTCCGATCGCCCTTGTTCTTGTACAGTGTTATGATGCTTGAATCTTTGAAATCCTGTGGGACTTGTCCTTCACGCCAGCATAGCTCTATTAGCTGGTGGATCTGTATAGTGAGTGTGTCTTGCCCACTCCTGATAACCTCTATTGGAATCCCATCCTTACCTGGAGCCTTGCCAGATGCAAGTTCATTTATAGCACACTTAACTTCTGTTATGGTGGGAAGTGTGTCCAGGTGGTCAAGAGTTGGTAGAGCCTCTATGGCGTTGAGGGCATCATCCGCTAGTTTGGTCTCACTTGAGTAAAGCTCCAGATAGTGCTCTACCCATCTGACCATCTGCCGTTTCTTGTCAGTGATGATTTCTCCAGTCAAGGTTTTCAATGGTGCACTTCTTTTGATCACTGGACCACAGGCTTTCTTTATTCCTTCATACATGCTTCTTATGTCTCCCTTATCACTTGCGATTTGAATGGACTCACATAACTTGATCCAATAATCATTTGCACACTGCCTGGCAGCCTTTTGCACATCCTTCCTAGCTTGCCTTAGCTCACTCAGAGTGTTACGCGTTGGTCTTTCCTTGTTTCTTAAGAGAGCTTTCTTCTTCTTATCAATCAAAGGCTGCAGAGTCTCGCTGTTGGCCGCAAACCAGTCCTGCCTCTTATGATCCACAGTGCCGTAAACCCCTATGGCAGTTTTATAAAGAGTTTCCTTAATTTGACCCCACTTTTCATTTACTGTACAATTTTCTGGTGTATCAGTGAAAGCGTCTTCAAGTTGCTGTTGAAATTGAAAGCACTTTTCAGGATCATGAGTGTTAATAATATTAATCCTGGGGCTAGATTTGTGTTTAGCTGTGTAGATTCTCTTTGGTCTCAGTCTAACCCTTGCAACAACCAAAGAATGATCCGTATCACAGTCAGCACTGTGGTAACTACGAGTCAATGATATATGGTTCAGATGTTGTCTCCGTGTGATGATGAAGTCCAGCTGGTGCCAATGGCCGGATCTTGGATGTTTCCATGTGACCTTATGCATCTCTTTTGTTTTAAAAAAAGAGTTTGTAATACATAGGTCATTACTGGTGCAATGCTCCAGCAGCCTTTGCCCATTTTCATTCATGCGACCGATGTTGTATTTTCCAAGGCACACTGGCCATGAACTCGAGTCCTTGCCCACACGAGCATTGAAAGCACCGAGCATATAAATGTAGTCAGATTTTGGAACTGCCTTGATCACGGAGTCTAACTCCTCATAGAACAAATCCTTCACATCATCAGAGGAATCGAGTGTCGGTGCATATGCAGTAATAATGGTGGCAAACCCACAAGAGGTTGCCAAGCGCAGGGACAATAGTCTTTCATTTCCTCCTGCTGGAATTTCAATCTTTCCCAGTAGCGAATTCTTCACTGCAAAGCCCACACCGTGTTGCCTTTTTTCTGCCTGCCCTCTACCCTTCCAGAAAAAGGTGTAGTTGTTTTCCCTGAGTGACCCTTCCTCAGCGAGGCGAGTCTCCTGCAGGCCAGCAATATCAATGTTAAGACGATTGAGTTCGGCATCAATCACAGCCGTTTTTCTCACATCGTCAATATTGGTCAAGTCAGTGGAAAATCCTGGACACATGGTTCTCACGTTCCAGGTTGCAAGCCGTAGCTTGAGGTTTCTATTTTTATTTTTGTTTGTACCTGGTGCATTGGTTTTACAGCCTGCGATTCAGATTTTGTCCTAGCCCCAAGCACCCATTGAAGCAGGCAGGCTGTGGCGGATCAGCACCCAATTGGCTTGGGGCTGCCCAGATTGAGGCGGGCGGTAGCTGATCAGTGACACCTATAGGTGTCTCCCACCGTCAGAGGCAACGCGTGGCGCCCCATGTCTACGCCAACTGACAAGGACTTATAACCCGTAACAGTTGCCTCTCGCTTTGATTCCGAGACCAGTTAAGACCAGGGATGGAGTTATTGCCTCTCCATAGCACAAAGCCTGGGCTAAAATATAGAGATCATGTGTTGCCCATGCAGCATGATCCCTCTCTCGGCCTGCCTAGTTCACTCCAGAGGAAAGGTAACACCCCTACATCTGGAACAAGACAAGCTGCAGAAGCTGCCGGATCAGCAAAGCAATGCTCTAACTGTCCGCCTGTCGGAGCTTCGATCCCAGACCAGTCGCCAACCAAGGCTTAGGGCCTGGTCTGCCCTGCCATGACAATTTTGTCTTTAGCTTGCATTTCCTTGCACCAGGGTAAGGCTTGTACCCTCCCAATTGCGCTCTTCCGCCCGAAGCCGTTGGCACAATGTGGGGTGTCGGGTTTGGTAAGCGCCGCCCAACGTTCGGCGCTAACAGAAACCAGGTAGTACAGTCTACTGTTATACGGTAGCTCAGTCATATCTGACTAAGACCTGACCAAAGAAATATACTGTATATTTTAAGAATACACTCTGTAGCGAAAGCAGAGACGTCGCAGAGAGAAATAATAATGAAGGACATCAACACGACGATAAACACATTTGTTGGGGGTTATAATATGAACACTTACGATATGCTGATCACACAGTATTGATAACTGAGAAGCTCAAAATACCTACAATTGTAGTATTAGTGCAATAAAACAAAAACAAAACCAGAAGTATAATTAAATCTCAAGAAAACAGAAACTCTGCTATATCAATGAGAAAGGTAATACCAAAATGGGACAATGTACAATGTTTAACCAAGTCTATACATTCAAATCCATCCATCATGTGCCATGCCGATAAGCGTGGGCGGTCATGATTCGGCATTTCACTCGATCACCAGAGCCGTGGATCCCTGTCCTTTTCTTGTGATGATCTGTAATTAGGCGAATCATGATAAACTTTTTTTTTTTTGCATACCCTTTACAGGACATTGCTGCCAACATCAGCATCTTTCAGCTGATTGTTGATTTCTTTCCAAGATTACGCTCAGTAGTTTGCCATTGATTTCTGAGCGGCTGCCTCACGTTCCCCGTAAGTTACCGACGCGATTCGAACCACTGCTGATTCTCACCGTCGTCACGTTACTTACGAGAGTATACGAGATTACGGAGAAAAGTTGCTAACCTCTAGGCCAGGAAGCCGGCCATGATAAACTTGGAAACTTTAAAGAAGGTAATTTGCCGTTGCTTTACTTCCTGGCAGGGATAATACTGGCCGGTGACCGTAGCCATAGTCTCGTTAAAGAGATCTTCTGCCTACCGCCGCGAAACTTGAGACCATAACCAACCACTATCTATCGGCTGCCCTCAAAATGTCATCCACCACCTGTCTTCAGTGGTTTCTTGTGAACAGCTTCCGAAAACGAATAAGAAATAGCAGGAAATTCATTCTCCCCAGAAAAACACAAAAAACAGCGTCCTCTGAAGAAAACATTCAAATACCTAGGCAACATCATAATATCAGATGGAAGATTATTTAGAAATATTTTATGCGGTAAATCACTATAATTGAATATCAGAAAGAGAGTACTGTAATAGTATATATAAAACTGTTGTGCTGTATGACAGTGATATAAATGTATATTTAAGCGCGCGCGCGTGCACACGCGCTCGTGCACACACACACGCCTAGTTGTATGCTGAAATATGTATTTATAGTTTTACCACGACCAATTAAATGCGAAGAGTTTCGTACGCGCAATCTCATAAACCATGCCAGTAAACCTCTACCCAGAATTAAAATGAGAATAACAAATAGGAAAATATAGATGAAAATTAATGAAGATGGGTGTGGATTTGTGGTTGGGAAAAGAACAAATAATGCAATATATACCTTACGAACATGAATACAGAGATGAGTTGAGACACAGAAAGACATATAATTCGTATTTATAGATTATACTTTGATAAAGTAACTCATAATCAAACGGTGTACATCTTGGAGTATATTAAAACTCATAGAAAAGATCTAAGAATAATAAACAATATTTACTGGAAACAAGTAGTAGCAATTAAAATGGAAAAAAGTGAGCAATTATGAACATATAAAGCAAAGCGTAAAACAAGGATGGGTTTGGCCACAGAGGCTGGTTGGACGGGTGGAAAGTTTCTTTTTTCTACAACTGAACTGGACTAGGATGTATTTTGTCAACGTATCTCATTTTTCTATATCGTGAAAATAATGAGAGAGATAAACCATAAATTAAGAATATAAGTGGGAGGTTATAATATAAACAATCTGCAATATGCAGACGACACAGTATTGATAGCTAAACACGCAAGAGATCAGCAACAACTGTAGGACATTGTAGTAACAGAGACTGCAAAAAAAAAAAAAAAAAGAAGCCTCCTCGAAAACGAAGAAAAGAAAAGCAATGGTTATCTCAAAGAAAGAGATACCACCAACATTTGATATTACAATATAAGAAACGATGCATAACCAAGTTAATACATTCACATATTTGAGGGCATTCATAACATCAGATGGGAGATGTGTGGTAGAGACTACGAGCAGAATAGGTCAAGCAAAAAGCTGCATATCAAAAGTTGAAAAGTATCTTATGGAAGACATTTCTGTCATTGAATGTCCTATAGACAGTGCTGAAATATTATATTAAACATGTTCTATTGTATGGTAGCCATCAATCTCGGAATGTCAACGAACATATTAGAAAGAACCCGGAGGCAATGAATTTGTGGTTTCTAAGTTGAATATTGTGAATGCATTGGACGTCAGAGTAGCTACCAATGATTGTCTGGAAGGAACTATTGAAAGACGAACATTAAATACAACTATAAGGAAGAGACAAACGTAGTTTCTGGTCACATAATGAGAAGAGCGACGTTGGAGAACATCGTGCTGACTGGAAAGATCAACGATAGAGGAGACAACTGCAGGCCGAGAAATGATGCTTGATTGTCTAAGATGTGGGAATTGGCATGAATAGGCCTTAGGTTCATACCAGAATACGATTAGCGTTGCCAGTAGTGGGTTGTGCTCAACATTTAACATTATAACTGATCTGGAACACCAAGGACTGAGAGCTGCGGAAAGACATGAGCGTCTATATCGTTCGGCAGGTTACTATGAATTACTTCACTGGGTGAGGCCATTCGTTAGATATGTCTACATGTGTTATCTCCCTCATCATCATCAAGTGCTATGCCGGCTGGCGTAGGCGTTCATGACTCTCAACAGATCTCTGTCCTTGGCTTTCTTGTTCAACTCCGCTGCTGACATTCCTACATGCCACCGTCTCAATCCATCCAACATAATTTCGCTTGGTCTGCCTCTGCTTCTCTTCCCCTCGGTCTTTCCAGTTGTCACGATGTTCTGCAATGCCTCTCTTCTCATCACATGATCCAAAAAAAAAAGAGAAGCTGGTTGCCTCTTTCTTATGGTTGTATATAATGACTAATTTTATTAGCCTCTTTCAGGAAGTGGTTGTTAGTTACTTTGGCAGTCCAAGGAATTCGCAACAATCGTCTCAAGAACCACATCTCTGTTGCTTCCAATCTCTTCTCAGTTTGTTCATTTACATTCCAAGATTCACTGCCATAAAGCAAAACAGGTTCTATATAGCACGTCAGCACTCTCTTTCTTACATTCAACGATAATGACTTATTGCATAAGATATTCTTCATCTTCTGAAATGCAGTCTTTGCTGCCCTATTGTGGTCTTAATCTTTGTTATCTCCCAAAGTGACATAATTAATCATAGATCGCTATCAGTAACCTCACCAGGTGACATCATTAGTTAGAGATATCACCATCATCTACCTCACTTAGTGACGTTATTAGTCAGTAGTACCTTGCGGTAGATTTTCTCAGTATGATGCAAGTTTTCGAAATGCCGCCACTTGCATGTTTTTTACCTTAAAAATGCCGCCTCCTAATGAAGCCCCCTTACGGTGCCGCCTGATGCGGCCGCCTCTCTGTACCATAGCACGGCACGGCCCTGTTAGTCAGAGGTGTCATCATTAGTTACCTCACTGAGTGACATCATTAGTCAGAATTGTCACTATGAGTTACCCTACTTGATGACACCATTAACCACAGATATCACCATGAGCTACTCTCTGGGTGATGCTAACCCCAGTGACTTATCTGGAAAGCACCATATCCGATGTATATGCATAGAATACTTTGGGAACCGCTAACACAAAGAAGAGTGCCACTCCACGCCGTCTCCGGAGAAAGCTTTACAGAAATGTGCGGCACCTAACAGCACCACTGCTCACAAAATTGTACAAAATGACAGCATTCAAATAGCCTTTGTATGTGTTCCCGGCTAAGAACAAATGACGATTTGGTTTCAGTCAAAGATAACCGCCAGAAAATTGACGTCACTTTACTAAGTCCATAGACTGGGATGGCCTCCGAGTAACCTCTGTAAACATCGTGAAAAAGTAACTATTTTACCAGCTGAAATCGACAACCCTTAGTCGGAGTGTTCCGCGTTTTGTTTCGCTCGCACGAGAATTGAAACCCCAATGGAAAATCATTTTGTATGTTTGTCTTACTTTCGACTAACGTCTGGGGAATCAATGCGACGTCATAACCGAAGCTCAAGGCCGGCTGCTTTGCCAAGAGGTTGGTGAATAAATGGGTTTACATCGATACCATTAACAGGAACGTCTTTTCGTCCAATCAGGGACCACGGTGACAACCCCGAACATCGCATCCAGATTTTAAAACATTTTTCCCCCCTTTCAGATTTGCAAGTCTCTTTTCAAAATTCTATTTGATTCCCAGTCTTAAAATGCACAGGCTTGCCGGGGTGTGTTGCAACAATGGCCTTGCGGACACATGGGGCGAGAGCTGAACTCTCACATGAAGAGGCTGCGTCGATTAATAATTCAACGGCCGCGGCATTGGACCAATCAAGTTGATGATGCTGACAGTCGAGCACGAAGAGAATTAGCTTTGGAAAGTGTCTCTCTCCTCCCTCTGCGACAACGGTTATTCTAGGCCCGGTGTCTTGGGGCCCATGACGCACAACGCCAATCTCAGTATAATTATCACACAAGACAACACTTTCAACGGAAAGTAAACATTTGTTTTCAGTTTTTGTTTCTCTCATTCCTCCAGCGTTCGGTCAATACTGTAACATTGACATCTATTGAACGATGGAGGGCTTCACACAAGTGAAACAAAGAGAGACAGTTGTAACTTTAAAGACGATAATTGTTCTTTTTTAAATGTTGAAAGTAACGATATGACAACAGATTAGAGGAGAAAAAATAATATGACAAGACACATCTGATGAGGTGTCACTATGTCAGTGATGCCTGATCATGACACTTCCCGTTATCTAAGTCAGCAGTAGAGCTCTCCAGTCTTTATCTGCCTTTACCAGATGCTTCACGATTTAGTGGTCAATATAATATAATATCTTCTGGAAACCCTGTAGCGCAGTGGCTAGCACTCTTGCCTGCCGTTTGGTAGTTACGTGTTCGTATCCGCTTAGGGACGGGGCATTTTTAAACTGACTTGGACTGCTAGGCCCACCCAACGTAAAATAGGTACACTTATATTGTCTGGGAAGTCAAGGCGATATATGTGATATTGATCACATTTCCCATCGAGTGCCGACTGGTCTAAAATATGAGGCTAGCCCCATATATCCAATACGCCTCATGGCATGGAGAGGGAGTATTGTACATTATACCTTCACATGTGCTTCTCTGGACCAAGCAAGATATGTTGCTTTGCGGTTATTGTTCCATGCGGCTTTATCTTCCCTTTATTCTTCTTCTCTTTGACATCTTTATCCTTTTCTTCAACCTCTCTTACAACATAGCAATTCTACTTCTCTTTGACATCTTTATCCTTTTCTTTAAAATCTCCTCCTCCTTCTTTGTTCCCCATAGCAATTCCACTTCTCTTTGACATTTGTATTCTTTTCTTCAACCTCTCCGCCTACTCTTTCTCCTTTATTTATTTATTTATTCCTTCATTCTGTTTTCTTAATATTTTCTATACTTTCCTTCAAATGTCCTCAGGCATGTGTATAACATGTGCAGTTTTCTTATCTCTTTAGGAACACAACGACTGAACCAAGTGTTAGTCTCCACACTGCAACCTCTCCTTTTCTATCCACACAGCTGACACGTTTCTCAAAGACCAAACCTTCTGTCTTCCGACAGACATAAAGAGCAGGAGATCTCCCAAAGAGCTATTCGCGCTTGACCCCGCAATCATAAGGAAATATTAACTGGCCACAGTCCACCCACTAAATGATCGTCACCGTGCCACTATCAGTGTCTGATTTATCGTGCGTGCATGAGGGCGGTCAACTGTCTTTAGATCACAAGTACCTGTATGGACAGCGACGATCGACATCTCAACTGCTAGCCTTGTCGTCTATTCTTCTCCCTTCCCTGTAAGCATTTCTAGCCTTCCTACAGAAGGACAACACAGTAGACCTCCCGGGGAGCTAAGACCCTCCCTCTGTCACCCACACAAAAAGTGCCATCCGTTCACCTTGTGTGGGCTGTGACAAACGAAATTGCTTGAGTGTACCTCCCCGCATGCTTCCCTGGTTCTGTCGTGTAGTTTTCTCAGCGCCAGAGTGTCTGAACACCCGGTATCTGGCAAATAGTTGGGGGCATTAACTAAAATGGTTTTCATAACTGCTACTAATTGTTTATGACAATGAAGACCGCTAGACAGGATAATTACAGCTTTACGTGAGAAACTTTCGCGAGGGACAAACATAGCCGTGCTATCTACATCAACACGACACGAGATTTGTGGCAGGAATCCGGGAGGTTGGCTGTTGGTTTCCAGTTCGACATGTCACAGCAGACTTAAGTAGAATCTGCCTGTGGAGTGTCAGTCTATTTATTAGTGTCCAATCCAGCTGCACCGCACCATGTAAGCATTTTACTTCTTTTGTCATGAAATAATTTCGTGCGTACCACATGACCGTTTCGTGTTGAGCAAAATAAATGTGCAAACTAGTGCAAATAACCATAATACTTTAATGACAAATAGATAATCTGCAGCACAGATAGATAGCGTGCCAATTAGATAATATGCAGAAATAATGGTTACTGACAAATTAGATAATGTACTTCGCATGTGGTTAATGCCAGATAGATAATATACTGCACTGACAGCCAATTCCAGATAATAATATGTAGCACTGACAGTCAACGCCAGAAAGATAATATTCTGCACTGACAGTCAATACCAAATAGGTAATATGTAGCACTAACAGTCAATGCCTGATAGATAATATACTGCAATGAGAGTCAATGCCAGATAATAATATATAGCACTGACAGTTAATGCCTGATAGATAATGCAATGCACCGAGAGTCCATGCCAGATAGGTAATATGTAGCACGGACAGTCAATGCTAGATAGATAATATAATGCACTGAGAGTCAATGCTAGATAGATAATAAGTAGCACTGACAGTCAATACCAGATAGATAATAATATACTGCACAGATAGTCCATGCCAGATAGGTCATATGTAGCACTGAGAGTCAATGCCAGATAATAATATGTAGCACTGAGAGTCAATGCCGGATAGGTCATATGTAGCACTGATAGTCAACTCCAGCAACTCTTGATTGTTTGTGATTTGCTGGCAGTTTTACGTTCAATAATTTGCCAGTGGCTTCTGAGCGAGAAATCAACATTAAAGTACATCTGACTCCCGTAAAAGATAGCAGATAGAGAATATATAGAACTGATAGATAATGCCAGATAGAGAATATATAGAACTGATAGTTAATGCCAGATAGAGAATATATAGAACTGATAGTTAATGCCAGATAGAGAATATATAGAACTGATAGTTAATGCCAGATAGAGAATATATAGAACTGATAGTTAATGCCAGATAGAGAATATATAGAACTGATAGTTAATGCCAGATAGAGAATATATATAACTGATAGTTAATGCCAGATAGAGAATATATAGAACTGATAGTTAATGCCAGATAGAGAATATATAGAACTGATAGCTAATGCCAGATAGAGAAAATGTAGAACTGATATCTAATGCCAGATAGAGAAAATGTAGAACTGATAGATAATGCCAGATAGAGAAAATGTAGAACTGATAGATAATGCCAGATAGAGAAAATGTAGAACTGATAGATAATGCCAGATAGAGAAAATGTAGAACTGATAGATAATGCCAGATAGAGAAAATGTAGAACTGATAGCTAATTTAGTTTCTATTCGCATATCCATTACAGACCATCGCTGTCAACATCAGCATCTTTCAACTGATTGTTGATTTCTTGGCAAGATTACTCTCAGTAGTTTGCCACTGATAGCTAATGCCATATACATAAAATGTAGAACTGATAACTAATGCCAGATAGATAAAATGTAGAACTGATAGCTAATGCCAGATAGAGAATATATAGAATTGATAGTTAATGCCAGATAGAGAATATATAGAACTGATAGCTAATGCCAGATAGATAAAATATAGAACTGATAGCTAATGCCAGATAGATAAAATGTATAACGGATAGATAATGCCAGATAGAGAATATATAGAACTGATAGCTAATGCCAGATAGAGAAAATGTAGAACTGATAGATAATGCCAGATAGAGAAAATGTAAACCTGATAGATAATGCCAGATAGAGAAAATGTAGAACTGATAGCTAATTTTTGTTTGTTTGCATATCCTTTACAGGACATCGCTGTCAACATCAGCATATTTCAACTGATTGTTGATTTCTTGGCAAGATTACGCACAGTAGTTTGCCATTGATAGCTAATGCCAGATACATAAAATGTAGAACTGATAACTAATGTCAGATAGATAAAATGTAGAACTTATAGCTAATGCCAGATAGAGAAAATGTAGAACTGATAACTAATGCCAGATAGAGAATATATAGAACTGATAGTTAATGCCAGATAGAGAATATATATAACTGATAGATAATGCCAGATAGAGAAAATGTAGAACTGATAGCTAATGCCAGATAGATAAAATGTAGAACGGATAGCTAATGTCAGATAGAGAATATATAGAACTGATAGTTAATGCCAGACAGAGAATACATAGAACTGATAGCTAATGCTAGATAGAGAAAATGTAGAACGGATAGCTAATGCCAGATAGAGAAAATGTAGAACTGATAGCTAATGCCAGATAGATAAAATGTAGAACTGATAGATAATGCCAGATAGATAAAATGTAGAACGGATAGATAATGCCAGATAGAGAATATATAGAACTGATAGTTAATGCCAGATAGAGAATATATAGAACTGATAGTTAATGCCAGATAGAGAATATATAGAACTGATAGATAATGCCAGATAGAGTAAATGTAGAACTGATAGCTAATGCCAGATAGAGAAAATGTAGAACTGATAGATAATGCCAGATAGAGAAAATGTAGAACTGATATCTAATGCCAGATAGAGAAAATGTAGAACTGATAGATAATGCCAGATAGAGAAAATGTAGTACTGATAGATAATGCCAGATAGAGAAAATGTAGAACTGATAGATAATGCCAGACAGAGAAAATGTAGAACTGATAGATAATGCCAGATAGAGAAAATGTAGAACTGATAGCTAATTTAGTTTCTATTCGCATATCCTTTACAGACCATCGCTGTCAACATCAGCATCTTTCAACTGATTGTTGATTTCTTGGCAAGATTACTCTCAGTAGTTTGCCACTGATAGCTAATGCCATATACATAAAATGTAGAACTGATAACTAATGCCAGATAGATAAAATGTAGAACGGATAGCTAATGTCAGATAGAGAATATATAGAACTGATGGCTAATGCCAGATAGATAAAATGTAGAACTGATAGCTAATGCCAGATAGAGAATATATAGAACTGATAGCTAATGCCAGATAGATAAAATATAGAACTGATAGATAATGCCAGATAGAGAAAATGTAGAACTGATAGATAATGCCAGATAGAGAAAATGTAGAACTGATAGCTAATTTTTGTTTGTTTGCATATCCTTTACAGGACATCGCTGTCAACATCAGCATATTTCAACTGATTGTTGATTTCTTGGCAAGATTACGCTCAGTAGTTTGCCATTGATAGCTAATGCCAGATACATAAAATGTAGAACTGATAACTAATGTCAGATAGATAAAATGTAGAACTTATAGCTAATGCCAGATAGAGAAAATGTAGAACTGATAACTAATTCCAGATAGAGAATATATAGAACTGATAGTTAATGCCAGATAGAGAATATATATAACTGATAGCTAATGCCAGATAGAGAAAATGTAGAACGGATAGCTAATGTCAGATAGAGAATATATAGAACTGATGGCTAATGCCAGATAGATAAAATGTAGAACTGATAGCTAATGCCAGATAGAGAATATATATAACTGATAGTTAATGCCAGACAGAGAATACATAGAACTGATAGCTAATGCTAGATAGAGAAAATGTAGAACGGATAGCTAATGCCAGATAGGGAAAATGTAGAACTGATAGCTAATGCCAGATAGATAAAATGTAGAACTGATAGCTAATGCCAGATAGAGAATATATAGAATTGATAGTTAATGCCAGATAGAGAATATATAGAACTGATAGCTAATGCCAGATAGATAAAATATAGAACTGATAGCTAATGCCAGATAGATAAAATGTATAACGGATAGATAATGCCAGATAGAGAATATATAGAACTGATAGCTAATGCCAGATAGAGAAAATGTAGAACTGATAGATAATGCCAGATAGAGAAAATGTAAACCTGATAGATAATGCCAGATAGAGAAAATGTAGAACTGATAGCTAATTTTTGTTTGTTTGCATATCCTTTACAGGACATCGCTGTCAACATCAGCATATTTCAACTGATTGTTGATTTCTTGGCAAGATTACGCACAGTAGTTTGCCATTGATAGCTAATGCCAGATACATAAAATGTAGAACTGATAACTAATGTCAGATAGATAAAATGTAGAACTTATAGCTAATGCCAGATAGAGAAAATGTAGAACTGATAACTAATGCCAGATAGAGAATATATAGAACTGATAGTTAATGCCAGATAGAGAATATATATAACTGATAGATAATGCCAGATAGAGAAAATGTAGAACTGATAGCTAATGCCAGATAGATAAAATGTAGAACGGATAGCTAATGTCAGATAGAAAATATATAGAACTGATAGTTAATGCCAGACAGAGAATACATAGAACTGATAGCTAATGCTAGATAGAGAAAATGTAGAACGGATAGCTAATGCCAGATAGAGAAAATGTAGAACTGATAGCTAATGCCAGATAGATAAAATGTAGAACTGATAGATAATGCCAGATAGATAAAATGTAGAACGGATAGATAATGCCAGATAGAGAATATATAGAACTGATAGTTAATGCCAGATAGAGAATATATAGAACTGATAGTTAATGCCAGATAGAGAATATATAGAACTGATAGATAATGCCAGATAGAGTAAATGTAGAACTGATAGCTAATGCCAGATAGAGAAAATGTAGAACTGATAGATAATGCCAGATAGAGAAAATGTAGAACTGATATCTAATGCCAGATAGAGAAAATGTAGAACTGATAGATAATGCCAGATAGAGAAAATGTAGTACTGATAGATAATGCCAGATAGAGAAAATGTAGAACTGATAGATAATGCCAGACAGAGAAAATGTAGAACTGATAGATAATGCCAGATAGAGAAAATGTAGAACTGATAGCTAATTTAGTTTCTATTCGCATATCCTTTACAGACCATCGCTGTCAACATCAGCATCTTTCAACTGATTGTTGATTTCTTGGCAAGATTACTCTCAGTAGTTTGCCACTGATAGCTAATGCCATATACATAAAATGTAGAACTGATAACTAATGCCAGATAGATAAAATGTAGAACGGATAGCTAATGTCAGATAGAGAATATATAGAACTGATGGCTAATGCCAGATAGATAAAATGTAGAACTGATAGCTAATGCCAGATAGAGAATATATAGAACTGATAGCTAATGCCAGATAGATAAAATATAGAACTGATAGATAATGCCAGATAGAGAAAATGTAGAACTGATAGATAATGCCAGATAGAGAAAATGTAGAACTGATAGCTAATTTTTGTTTGTTTGCATATCCTTTACAGGACATCGCTGTCAACATCAGCATATTTCAACTGATTGTTGATTTCTTGGCAAGATTACGCTCAGTAGTTTGCCATTGATAGCTAATGCCAGATACATAAAATGTAGAACTGATAACTAATGTCAGATAGATAAAATGTAGAACTTATAGCTAATGCCAGATAGAGAAAATGTAGAACTGATAACTAATGCCAGATAGAGAATATATAGAACTGATAGTTAATGCCAGATAGAGAATATATATAACTGATAGATAATGCCAGATAGAGAAAATGTAGAACTGATAGCTAATGCCAGATAGATAAAATGTAGAACGGATAGCTAATGTCAGATAGAGAATATATAGAACTGATAGTTAATGCCAGACAGAGAATACATAGAACTGATAGCTAATGCTAGATAGAGAAAATGTAGAACGGATAGCTAATGCCAGATAGAGAAAATGTAGAACTGATAGCTAATGCCAGATAGATAAAATGTAGAACTGATAGATAATGCCAGATAGATAAAATGTAGAACGGATAGATAATGCCAGATAGAGAATATATAGAACTGATAGTTAATGCCAGATAGAGAATATATAGAACTGATAGTTAATGCCAGATAGAGAATATATAGAACTGATAGATAATGCCAGATAGAGTAAATGTAGAACTGATAGCTAATGCCAGATAGAGAAAATGTAGAACTGATAGATAATGCCAGATAGAGAAAATGTAGAACTGATATCTAATGCCAGATAGAGAAAATGTAGAACTGATAGATAATGCCAGATAGAGAAAATGTAGTACTGATAGATAATGCCAGATAGAGAAAATGTAGAACTGATAGATAATGCCAGACAGAGAAAATGTAGAACTGATAGATAATGCCAGATAGAGAAAATGTAGAACTGATAGCTAATTTAGTTTCTATTCGCATATCCTTTACAGACCATCGCTGTCAACATCAGCATCTTTCAACTGATTGTTGATTTCTTGGCAAGATTACTCTCAGTAGTTTGCCACTGATAGCTAATGCCATATACATAAAATGTAGAACTGATAACTAATGCCAGATAGATAAAATGTAGAACGGATAGCTAATGTCAGATAGAGAATATATAGAACTGATGGCTAATGCCAGATAGATAAAATGTAGAACTGATAGCTAATGCCAGATAGAGAATATATAGAACTGATAGCTAATGCCAGATAGATAAAATATAGAACTGATAGATAATGCCAGATAGAGAAAATGTAGAACTGATAGATAATGCCAGATAGAGAAAATGTAGAACTGATAGCTAATTTTTGTTTGTTTGCATATCCTTTACAGGACATCGCTGTCAACATCAGCATATTTCAACTGATTGTTGATTTCTTGGCAAGATTACGCTCAGTAGTTTGCCATTGATAGCTAATGCCAGATACATAAAATGTAGAACTGATAACTAATGTCAGATAGATAAAATGTAGAACTTATAGCTAATGCCAGATAGAGAAAATGTAGAACTGATAACTAATTCCAGATAGAGAATATATAGAACTGATAGTTAATGCCAGATAGAGAATATATATAACTGATAGCTAATGCCAGATAGAGAAAATGTAGAACGGATAGCTAATGTCAGATAGATAAAATGTAGAACTGATAGCTAATGCCAGATAGAGAATATGCAGTGCCGATTGGTTTATAAAAATATAGGTCTTGCACAATGTATATAATGTACTTTAGTTACTTTACTTAATGATAGTTAATGCCAGATTGACAATATGTAGCACTCAGGGTAAATGCCAGATTGATAAAATTTAACCTCATAGTAAAGCCAGATGGACAATATGTAGGACAGATAGTAAATGTCAGATAGATAATATAAAGCTCTGGTAGTAAATGCCAGATAGATAATATAAAACACTTAAAGTAAATGTCAGATAGATAAAGTACTTTGCATATGGTTAAGAACGGATAGAAAATGGCAGATAGACAAAACCCTTTATTTATAATGCAATAACATATTCATTGCCAGTTAATTACAAATAGTTAATGTATTTCACTGGTGATTAATGACAAAATAGATACCGTACTTCCATTGTGGTTAATGATAAATAGATACTGTACTTCACTGGTGATTAATGACAAATAGACACTGAACTTAACTGGTGATTAATGGCAAATAGATACCGTACTCCACTGGTGATTAATGACAAATAGATACTGTACTTCACTGGTGGGTAATGACAAGTAGATACCGTACTTCACTGGTGGTTAATGACAAATATATACCTACATCACTGGTGGTTAATGACAAATAGATACCGTACTTCACTGGTGGTTAATGACAAATAGATACCGTAATTCACTGGTGACTAATGACAAATAGATACCGTACTTCACTGGTGGTTAATGACAAATATATACCGTACTTCACTGGTGATTAATGACAAATAGATACCGTACTTCACTTGTAGTTAATGACAAATAGATACCGTAATTCACTGGTGACTAATGACAAATAGATACCGTACTTCCATTGTGGTTAATGACACATAGATACCGTAATTCACTGGTGATTAATGACAAATAGATACCGTACTTCACTGGTGGTTAATGACAAATATATACCGTACTTCACTGGTAATTAATGACAAATAGATACCGTACTTCACTGGTGGTTAATGACAAATAGATACTGTACTGCACTTGTTGTTAATGACAGATAGATACTGTACTTCAATGGTGGTTATTGACACATATATATCATACATCACTGGTGGTTAATGACAAATAGATACCGTAATTCACTGGTGATTAATGACAAATAGATACCGTACTTCACTTGTGGTTAATGACAAATAGATACCGTACTTCACTGGTGGTTAATGACAAATAGATACAGGACTTCACTGGTGATTAATGACAAATAGATACTGTACTTCACTTGTGGTTAATGACAAATAGATACCTTATTTCACTTGTTTATAGTTTATAGTTCACTATTATAGTTAAACAATTGTTCATTATAATTGTTTAACTATAATAGTTCACTATATATGTGTGTGCGTGTGGGAAAGAGAGAGAGAGAGAGAGAGAGAGAGAGAGAGAGAGAGAGAGAGAGAGAGAGAGAGAGAGAGAGAGAGAGAAGAGAGAGAGAGAGAGGGTGTCAGAGAGAGTGAGAGAGTGAATGTGTGTGTGCGTACGTGCATGCGTGTGTGGGAGAGAGTGAGTGAGCGAGACATGGTGAGGGAATGTGTCAGTGTATGCATGCGTACGGGTATGTGTGAGAGTGAGGGAGTGTGCGTGCGTGCGTTCATGCGTATGTGTTTGTGTGAGAGAGCGTGATTGAGAGAGTGAGTATGTGTGTGAAGGATTGTGTGAGAGAGAGTGAGTAAGTGAGTGAATGAGTGAGGAGTGAATGAGTGAGAGAGTGAGTGTATGTGAGTGAGTGAATGAGTGTTAGTGTGTGTGTGTGTTTGTGTATGTGTGTGAGTGAGAAAGAGAGAGTAAAAGAGAGAGAGAGAGAGTGAGTGAGTGCGCTAGGGTAAGAGAGAGTGAGTGAAACATTGAGTGATAGCGTGAGGGCGTGTGTCTGTCTGTGTATGAGTGAGAGAGAGAGAGAGTAAGAGAGTGAGAGATAGAGTGAATGAAGATGGAGAGAGTGAATGAATGATGGAAATAGTGAGAGAGAGAGATAGCGAGAGAGAGAGAGAGAGAGAGAGAGAGAGAGAGAGAGAGAGAGTGAGACAGTGGGAAAGTGAATGTGTTTGTGTGTGCGCGCGCATGCGTGTGAGCGGGTGTGTTTTTAAGAATAAAGAGAGAGAGAGTGACAAAGTGGAAGAGTGAATGTGTTTGTGTGTGTGCGCGCGCATACATGTGAGTGGAGAGAGAGAGAGAGTGAGAGCGAGAGAGAGAGAGAGAGAGATAGTGACAAAGTGGAAGAGTGAATGTGTTTGTGTGTGTGCGCGCGCATGCATGTGAGTGGAGAGAGAGAGAGAGAGAGCGAGAGAGAGAGAGACAAAGTGGGAGAGTGAATGTGGTTGTGTGTGCGCGCGCGCATGCGGTTGGGTGGGTGTGTATGAAAGAAAGAGAGAGAGAGAGAGAGAGAGAGAGAGAGAGAGAGAGAGAGAGAGAGAGAGAGAGAGAGAGAGAGATGTTTGTGTATTCTCATCTGTCATATTATCAGTTGAATACCACGTGATTTGACCATGTATAATATACACTTATGTACATTTCTGTAGATTGAGTGAGAGAGTCAGTGAGTGTGAATGAGAGACAGAGTGAGTCAGTGTGAGAGTGAATGTGTGTATGTGTGTGTGTGTCTGTTTGTCTGTCTCTGGGTGTATGTGTGTGTGTGTGTGTGTGTGGGATGTATGTGAGTGTGGGGATGTGTGTGTGTGTGTGTGTGTGGGGGGGGGGAATGTGAGGGTGTGGGTAGGGAGTATGCGTTTGGATGGGTAGGGGTGTTGGTGGGTAGTGAGATGTGAGGGTGTTGGTGGGTGGGGGATGTGTGGGTGGATGTGTGGGGGTGTAAGTAGGGGGTGTGGGGATGGGTGTATTGGTGGAAGATGTGTGTGGGATGGGTGCGGGGGATGTGTGTATGGATGGGGATATGTGTGGGTGGCTGGGGATGTGTTGATGGTTGGGGGAAGTATATGTGGGTGGGAGATGTGTGTGGGTGGATTGGGGATGTAAAGGTTTGTGGGGAGAAGTGTGTGGTTTGTGGGCTGGGGATATGTGTGGTGTGTGGGTGGATGATGTGTGTGGGGTGTGTCGGTGGGGGTATGTTTGTGGTGGGTGAGGATATGTGTGGGTGTGGGTGCGGGCAATGGTGTATTGGTGGGGGTTATGTGTGGTGGGTAGGGGATGTGTGGGTGGTTGGGGGGGGGGAGGTATGTGTGGGTGGATGATGTGTGGGTGGGTGGGGAGATGTGTGTGTGTGTGTGTGGGTTGGGGATGTGTGGATGGTGGTACGAGTGCAGAGGGATGAGTAGGTGGGTGAGGAATGTGTGTTGGTCGGAGCAGGATGTGTGAGTGGGTGGGGATGTGTGTGGGTGCTGGTCTGTGTGATCAAGAGATGTGTGGTTAGGGTATGGGTGGTTGGGGGTGGGTGATTGGGGGTTTGTGGTTGTGGGGTGTGTGGGTTGGTAGTGGGGGATGTGTGGGTGAGTGAGCGTGTGTGGGTTGGTGGATGTGTGGGGGATGTGTATGTGGGTGAGGAGATATGTGTGATGTGTTGGTTGGGGATATGTATGGGGTGTGTGGGAGGGGGATGTGTATGGGTGGTGGATTTGTGTGGTGTGTGGGTGGGGGTATGTGCGTCGTGGGTGGTTGAAGATATTTGTGTGGGTGGGGGATATGTGTGTGATGTGTGGATGGGGGATATGTGTGTGATGTGTGGGTGGGGGATATGTGTGTGGTGAGTAGATTGGGAATATGTGGTGGTGTGTAGATGGGGATGTGTTGGTGTGGGTGGGAGATATGTGTGTGTGGTGAGTGGGTGGGGAATATTGTGTGGGTGGGGGATGTGTGTGGTGTGTGGGTGAGGGATATTTGTGTGGTGGAGGATATGGGTTAGGGCATGTGTGGGTGGGCGGGGGATGTATGTGTTGGTGGTGGGGTGTGTGTGAGTGGATTGGGGATATGTAGGTGGGTAGGGAGATGTGTGTGTGTGTGTGTGTGTGTGTGTGCCTAGGGAGATGTGTGTTGGTGGTGATGTGTGTGTATGGGTTGGGGATGTGTGAGTGGATGGTGGATGTGGGGTGGGTGCGGGATGTGTTGATTGGTGGGGGTATGTGTGTATGCGTGGGGAATGTGTGGTTGAGGGAGGTGTGATTGTGGTATGGGTGGTTGAAGGGTGTGGGTGGGTGGGTGGGTGGAGGATGTGTGGGTGTGGGATGGGTGTGTGGGTTGGGATGTGTATGTGAGTGGGCGCGGGATGTGTTGGTTGGTGGGGGATGTTTGTGTGTGTGGGTGAGTGCATGTGGGTTGGGTGAACGGGTGGTGGAAGTGTTTGTGGGTCGGGGAATGTGTGTGGGAGGGGGATGGGTCGGTTGGTGGAGTATGTATGTGTCCCTGGATGTGTGTGTGTGTGTGTGGGTGGGGGTATGTGTGTGGGTGGGGTGATGTTTGGGTGACTGAGAGATGTGCCTCAGAACATGGTAATGTGCGTTGTTTATGTTTACAAAATTCATTTGACAATGTTTTTTTCTACCTATGCGAATGTATAATGCACTATTAATGAACGAAAAATGAGTGATTGGAAGGGTCAAATATGAGATGGGCCTGTGTGCCCAATTTGTGACCCTTTTAAAATAAAGTTGAATTGAATTGAATTGAACTGTTTATGACAAATAGACAGTGTACTTTACTGATTGTCAATTAAACAATTAATACCGTACTTTACTGGTGATGTTAATTTTTGTTTTTTTGTTTTTCGCATATCCTTATAGGACATCGCTGTCAACATCAGCATCTTTCAGCTGATTGTTGATTTCTTGGCAAGATTACGCTCAGTAGTTTGCCATTGCTTTCTGAGCGACCGGCTCACATACCCCATAAATTACCGACTCGGAGAGAACTGCTACCAATTCTCGCGCATGTCACGTTACTCAAGAGAGTAAACGGGATTACGGAGAAAGTCGAGCAAAGCATAGACCAGGGAGACCGGATCACTGTGATTATTGACACATAAATCATAAATCTTCAAAGATGGTTATTAAAATATAGATTATGTACTTTTTGTGATGGTTCATCATCATCGTCATCATCATCATCATCATCATCATCATCATCATCATCATCATCATCATCATCATCATCATCATCATCATCATCATCATCATCATCATCATCATCATCATCATCATCATCATCATCATCATCATCATCACCATCATCATAATCACCTTCCACTTCTGCCGACAAGCGTCGTGGGGTAGAATAATTTGCGCTCCAGCTCCCGGTGGGCGGCACTGGATAGTGTCATTCTGTGTGATTGTACAATGTCTTTGATGTCAATCCATATGTCGGCCAATAGATAATGTACTTCACTGAAAGTTAATGACCAATAGATAATTTACTTCACTGAAAGTTAATGGCCAATTGATAGTGTACTTCACTGGAGGTTAATGGCCAATAGATAATGTACTCCACTGGAGGTTAATGGCCAATAGATAATGTACTTCACTGGAAGTTAATGACGGAAAGATAATGTACTTCACTGGAAGTTAATGATGGACAGATAATGTACTTCAATGGACACTTTTGAAGGACATATAATGTACTACACTGGAAGTTAATAAGCGACATATAATGTTCTTCACTGGAAGCTAATGACGGACAGATACTGTACTTCACTGGAAGTTAATGGCCAATAGATAATGTACTTCACTAGAGTTTAATGACGAACAGACAATGTACTTCACTGGAAGTTAATGACGGACAAATAATGTACTTTACTGAAAGTTAATAAGGGACATATAATGTACTTCACAGGAAATTAATGAGGGATAGATAATGTATTTAACTGGAAGTTAATTACCCATAGATAATGTACTTCACTGGAAGTAATGATCAATAGATAATGTACTTCACTGGAAGTTAATGACTAATAGATAATGTACTTCACTGGAAGTTAATGGCCACTAGATAATTTACTTCACTGGAATTTAATGAGGGACAGATAATGTACTTCACTGTAAGTTAATGACCAACAGATAATGTACTTCACTGGAAGTTAATGGCCAATAGATAATGTACTTCACTGGAAGTTAATGACCAATCCATAATGTACTTCACTTGAAGTTAATGGCCAATAGATAATGTACTTCACTGGAATTTAATGACCAATAGATAATGCACTTCTCTAGAAGTTAATGACCCATAGATAATGTACTTCACTCGAATCTAATAATAAACAGATAATTAATGCACTTCACTGGAAGTTAATGACGGACAAATAATGTACTTCACTGGAAGTTAATGACCTATAGATAATGTACTTCACTGGAAGTTAACGACCAATAGATAATGTACTTCACTGGAAGTTAACGAGGGACAGATAATATACGTCAATGGAAGTTAATGAGGGCCAGGTGAGATACTTCACTGGAAGACACTGCGGGACAAATAATGTACTTAACTGGAAGTTAATGACAGAAAGATATTGTACTTTACAGAAAATTATTGATATATAGATAATATACTTCGCTGGAAGGTAATGATTGACAGATAATGTACTTCACTGGAAGTTAATGACCCATAGATAATGTACTTCGCTGGAAGTTAATGACCCTTGGATAATGTTTTTGACTGGACGTTAATGAACCATAGATAATGCACTTTATTGGAAGTTAATGACCAATAGATAATGTACTTTAATGGAAGTTAATGACCAATAGATAATGTACTTTATTGGAAGTTAATGACCAATAGATAATGTACTTTACTGGAAGTTATTGACTAATAGATAATATACTTTACTGGAAGTTAACGAGGGACGGATAATATACTTCCCTGAAAATTAATGACCCGCAGATAACGTTCTTAAAATGAAGTTAATGACATAAGGATAATGTAATTGAATGGAAGTTAATGAACGACATATAATGTAATTCACTGGAATGTAAATGTGTCATGTGTCATGTAAATGTAAATATGTCATGAATACAAAAGACAATAGAGCGGTCGTATCACTAGAAAATTTGAGAAAATGAAAAGAAATTATATAGACAAATATTGTATTTATCTAATGAAATATGACAAAATCATCGTCTGCTGAACTGACAGTTAATAACGGATTATCTACTTCTCTAATAGTTAAAGGTGCCAAAAAACAAACAAACAAACAAACTGATAATTAACGCCATAGCTATGCATTTTCCATATAGTTAATGAGACAAATAATGTACGTCTCTGATCTTATACGCTGTTGATATTGTACCATTATTATATCAGAAGAAAATATAATGTCAGGAAGTAGTTAATCTATCTCATTACTAGCAAGGTGCCTGCAATGAGGTAAATTAATTACTTCCCGTATTGTTGTCACTGTAAACTACTCCTCTTATTGTTGTTGCTATAACTAATGTACTTCCATAATAATTAATGCTATGGCTAAATGGTGATTAATAATAATTGATATGACCTTCTGGGTACCGCGGTGGCGCAGTGGCTAGCACACTTGCCTGCTGGTTTGGTGGTCATGGGTTTAAAGCCTCACGGAAAATGATTAAAAACACCCGTACTGCGCTCCCCGGCAGATATAGACTAAAATGGGGACCAGGAAATGTTCTGGGTTATAGAGGCGGCCGGCGTGATCTCGACCAATCACCCATCGATTGTCGATCGATCTACGATTGTCGATCGATCTATGAAATAAGGGTCTAGCACCATATACACTATACGTATCGAGGCGTGTAAACAGTTCCTGAGTGTTTGTTTTTGTTTACCTGCTTCTCTGATTGCAGCAAGCAATGGCAAACTGCTGAACTAACACTAACAGTGTCTAGTAAATCACAAACAGCCAATACATTCTGGGGTTAATTGATGCGTCCTGTAAAGGACGTGAAAACAACATTAACTTCTCTTATAGTTGATCAGACATATTAAGTACATTTCTACTAATTAATGAGATATTTAATCTTTCCCTTGGTTAATAAAAGAAGATCCGGAGTACTACAAGGTTTTCTCTTGTCCCGCCTCTTGTTCATAATCTATATAGACAGCATATGAAAAGAAACCAGCCAAATAGAGACCTTAACAACACCGTATGATAAACAGAACACAGAAGAAGAATCAACGGCGAATTACATCTGTAAAGAACTCCTATTTGCGGACGATCAAGCACTAATAGCAAACTCAGATGTAGATTTACAAGCCTACATAAATAACCTAAACTAAGCGTGTAAGGAACGTGACATGAAAATAAGCATACGTAAAATAGAAGTAGCCACAAAGATTCATCTAAAAGAAACCCCCTGAAATAAGTAAAGAGCTTCAGGTATTTAGGAATTATAGAAAGTATAATATCATCAAATGGCAAATCAGAAGAAGAGATCGAAAATAGATGCAATAAGGCACACCAACTCATTGGACAAAGGGCGCTAATACTAAAGAACAAACGTGTATCAATACATACAAAAAAAGCACTGTACAACACAATCTTCTTACCAACTCTATGCTACCAATGCCGAACCTGGACAGTGATAGAAAAAGAGAAAAAAATATTACAACAATGGAAATGAGATTCCTGAGAAGAACACTACATGTATTAAGAAGAGAGAAAGTCAGAAATAAAGAAATCAGGACACAAATTGGGGTTATAGCAGCGCTATATTTCATCAGAAAACAGCAAGTTAAATGATTTGACCAAAACAGAAGGATACCAACCAACAGTATACCACAACAAGCAATGATGAGCAGACCAAACGGAACCAAAAGAAGAGGCCGACCGTGTAAACGATGGATAGGGAATAACAGAATCCATGGTAATCACGTGAAACCCATAAACGGACACTCTCCCTCTGTTTATGCTTCACTTCGATACCACAAAGTACAAGTGGAACAAGATAAGATGAGATGAGATGAGAATGAAAGAAGATAAATATTTTATTCCTTTGATAGAAATAATATATTTCTTTAATAATAACTGGAAAAAAAACAACCCAAGCAAAAGCAGCATTTCCGCTAGATGAAAAATAATAGTTAATGATGGCGAGAACCGGATTCGTTGTTGGCTGATCAAGTTAGATAACTTACTTCTTACACAGCTGACCGATTCATCCCATGATAGTTAGTGATGTAGATAATCCACATCATGGTTTGTCACATAAATATCACAGTCTTGACCAATAATATCTCAAATGAATATCACAATGTTGACCAATGCATTTTCTAGATCCGTCGAATACTTATTACAATCTAAAACAAATAACATAACCTAAAAAAAAAAAAATCACAGTCTTAACCAAAATAATGAATTACTTTTCAAATAAATGTTACCATATTGACCAAATATCATAGTTTGCCAAATAAATGTTACAGTGTGGATAAAAAATAGTTTGTCAAATAACTACTACAATGTGGACAAATAAGTTTCCCAATCTTAACGAAATGAGATCATAATTTATCAAATAAATATTTCAATGTTGACCAATGAATATTGTTTTGTGAAATAAATATCACAATTTTAACCAACTAATTTCATAAGTTACAAATAAATATTACAACGGTGACTGATAAATAGTTTTGTCAAATAAGTATCACAATTTTAACAAACTAATTTCATAAGTTGCCAAATAAATATTACGACGTTGACCAATAAATAGTTTTGTCAAATAAATATCAAGGATGTGTTAAAAAAAATATCTGAATGTTGATAAATGAATACGTTTTGTCTGATAAAAATGACCACGTTGACCAAAAAAATATAATGTTTTTCAAATAAATATCACAAAGTTGCCAATGCTTGTCATAGTTTTGTAAAATCACGATTTCATTGTTTATAAATAAATAACAAAACTTTCTCTGATAAATATAACCACTTGAACCAATAAATAACATATGTTTGTCATATAAATATCACTACGCTGACCAATAAATAGTTTTGCTCCGCAGCAAACAATGAGAATCTCGTCTACAACATTAGCAAAATGAAAACGTCAACAACATACGTTCATCAACAGTTATTATCTCTTACCTCTAGAGGTCAGCATGACCGAATGGATAAGAACGCGTGTTTTTAAACATTCGTTGTGCTGATTCCGAGGTAAGGGGTTCAATCATTACACCGGACAGTTGGACTAACATGTTGACCTATCGTCTTTGACTTGGTGAAGTACATTGCAAGTACCTCTAAAGTCGGAGTTGGTTCGCGTGATAGCGAGGGGCACTGGTGATAGGGAAAGCTAGTCCACACGCAAAATTTCAGTCCAGAGCTACAAGAAGTATGGCGTATGGACTACGCTTGAGTTCAAAGCGAACGAGCGAAAAAAAATAAATCTTGCCTCTCTTATACAAATATTAGGAAAAACAAAGAAAGTGAAGACCATTGTACAAGTCCTAAGGCGCATTTTTCAGATCATTTTTTCCCCCCCGCGTTTCCATCCTGTTTCAGGATATTGCGGTCAACATCAGCATCTTTCAGCTGTATGTTGATTCCTAGGCTAGATTACGCTCATCAGCTTTCTGAGCGACCGGCTCCATACTCTCATAAGTCACTGGCGCGACTCGAACCGCTTCCAATTCGCGTGCGCTTACGTCAACCACGAGAGTATTCGGGGTCACGGAGAAAGCTGCTAATTCCTCGACCAGGGAGACCGGCATTTGTCAGATCATGCTGGATAAATATCCCTGTAGGCCAATGGACACTCGGTGGATGATGGGACTAGTGTCTCGCGGATCATCTTGACCTCCCCAGACATTTCCTGGTAACCGTGCTAGGCTGGGTCGCTCTGGGAACCACAGGTCACTTTTGCAAGGGGCTGAAGGCGAGAGCATCGACTTCATTGCACCGGGATATACCCCATATGGCTCCGTTTTCATTCCGCAGAGCGCCCGGTCGACACGGTCTGATAGTGCATGAACTGTGTAGCTCCAGCGACGACCTCCAGGGACCTCCGAAAAAAAAAAAAAAATTTCAGTTGTTACCCTCATCACATAGTCGGAAAGCGAATCAATGCGGCTTTTCACTTCGTCACAAGACGACCCCCCCCCCCCCCCCCCCAAAAAAAAAAAAAAAAAAATAATGAAAAAAAAAAAAATCCACCCCCAAATTTTAATCATTTGCAATATATAGGAAACTTGTGTGAATTATTTATTTTTATTTCCATAATTAAAACTGTTTGACGACAATTGGGGTTTTCCAGGAAGAAATATGGACAAATCTGGAATATTTACCACGTAAGGGTTGAGTAGTTATTGTCGTCCCAGCCGATCAACACATAAACTTCAGCGATATCATTCACCACTACACAACTGGGCGGATAGAGTCCATAAACACTTAGTTAACCCTTTGCCAGTGATTTTCAACCTTTCTGATTCCATGGCTCCACTGACAGAGTACACGCTTGCTGGGGTTTTCCTGTTGAATAACTACAACCACTAGCCATGTATCAACATTTAGCCACACTCTTGGTTTTGTGCAAGAACGATTTGGAAAGGCCTTCACAAATGTAGCTTAAAAAGAATATTATAATTTAACAAGAAAAGGCAACTGTGCAAGCTGTGAATAAAAGTTACATGTGTGTACACATGCACGCACGCATGCACGCACGCACGCTCGCACGCACGCACACACACACACACACACACACACACACTCACATTATTTTCTCTTATTCTCACTATAAAAAGAAGAATAGCACAAATGAACAGAAAAACAGACGAGAAAGTCCCAAAAAAAAAACAAACGAAGATTGTACATTGATAAGAGAAATTAGACGTTGACAGTGAACTTTTTTGAGGGCACATTATGATAAGAAATAAACTTGAAAACTTAGCGATATCTGGTAACATTTATGGGAAAAGAACAAAGGGAAGGCAGAAAGATAAATACTGGGATCGCTTGGCCACATGGCTAATCGGGAAAAAAAAAAACACAGACCTGGCACAAGATTTTTGTGATCATGTGAGATGGCAAACTATGACCGCCCACGCTTAATAGCATGGCATATGATGGTGATGATTAAAGACAGAAAAGAAAATAACATATAAAGTAGTTTTCAGTGTACAGATAAATACATTATATTAAAAAATTCCGTCCGTATCCAGGGCACCGCGGCTCATGGCTTGGGAGTCCCTGCACTACACACATCCGGCCGAAGACACACTGACCTCTCAGACTCCCTGATGGAGAGATGTATTACCGGATGTGAGGCATCACTTTCAGGGAGGAGGAGAATGTACATTATGTTCCAACTGTCCGTTTTTCTCCTAGCCGATGTCATGCCCAGTACGGCAGTATCAAACATGGCCGTGTCTGGCACACATCATTTGTTTTCGGTTATCTTCCTGTGCATTATATGGTTTATTTCCACTAGATATGCCCAACTGTGTATGTGTGTGTGTGTGTGTGTGTGTGTATGAGTGTGGGTGTGTGTGTGTGTGCGCGCATGTGTTTGTAATGAGTGAATGCTTGAGTGAGTATATATGATTCGTTCTTGGTTGTTCAGACTGAACTATTCTAGGTCGTACTTTTCCGTATGGTATGAGATTGTTTTGAGCATCAATCCATTCTATAAATATTACGTAATTCTTAGACAAGTTAGCTGCATGTCCTTTACAGAACGTCGCAATTAACCCCATTATTTTTGACTGTTTGTAATTTTCCAGGCAGGTCCATTGCCTTTTTGAACTGCCGACACTCACACCCGTGTGAGAATCAAAGCAAATGGATTGCTAATTCTTGGAAAAGTTTAGGCAATTCCCTGGCTGATACAGCTGTATGGTTGTGATTTGCTATTTCTTTACATGTCTAGTTCATGGCTTGCGAGATGAGGTTGTCAACCCCCTTTTTTGTCACACTTCTTTCATGCACAAATACTGTCTACAGACAAAAACACAAGTTAACATTGTAAAAATTGGGCGTCACTTGCAGACGTTCGTAATCCCTCAAACCGCGTTCAAAAGACAACTGCGGGCTATTTGGAAGCAGACCGCCTTGCGTTGATTTTTATAAAATGGTATGAGTGCCGGTCGTTCAGAAAGCAATGGCAACCGACTGAACGTATACTAGCCAAGAAATCACAAACAGTTAAAATAATGCTGGGGTCGACTGCGGCGTCCTGTTCAGGATATGCAAATAACTTTTTTCTGAACGAGAAAAATCAACAATGAAAAGCTGAAAATGTCAGAAACTGAATGTATTGGCTCGCTAATTAATACCTACCTATATACAGAGTGTTCAAAAGAAGCAGAAAGAGCGTGGCCATAGCAATACAGAGGTTAAACAGTGTTAAGACATCATCGTCATCATCATCGTCATCATCATTGTGATTATCGACATTATCGTCATCATCATTGTCATCATCGACAATATCGTCATCATCATCATCGTCATCGCCAGCATCACCGACATCATCATCATCACTATCGTCATCACCATCACTATCGTCATCACCATAGTCATCATTATCGTCATTATCATCATCGTCATCAGCTCATCATCATCGTCATCATAATCGTCATCATCATTGTGATCATCAACATTATCGTTATCATCATTATTAACGTCATCATAATAATCGTCATCGCCAGCATCACCGACATGATCGTCATCATCATCATTATCGTCATCATCATCGTCATTATCATCATCGTCATCATCATCGTCATCAGCTCACCCTCATCATCATCATCATCATAATCATCATCATCATCGACATCATCATCATCATCATCATGGACATCATCATCATCGACATCATCATCAATATCATCATCGTCATCATCGGTGTCATCGTCACCATCATCATCACCATTATAATCATCATCATCATCATCATCATCATCATCATCATCATCATCATCATCATCATCATCATCATCGTCATCATCATCATCGATACCATCATCATCATCATCATGCAGTAGGTCACATGGAAAAGATTTCTCAATCCGTTGCCCAAGGTATGTATAATGTCATATAATGTAAGATCCTATTTTCGAGACACGAATCTCATTATGATCCAGTGTCTTCCATGTTCAGATCTTGTAGACTACCGGAATCCTTCTTCTTCGTGATCCATGGTATTTGAAGAATTGTCCTGTAACATGTAAGTTATAAAGTCTTGAATTTCCAGTGCAGAGATTGCGCAATGGCCCATGATTTACATCCGCATGTCGCCATAGGAAAGATGCATGCTTTTAACATCGTAAGTTTATTATAACTCCTGGTCTTGTATTGTCTGCTCTGTGACGAAAGGGTTACGAATGCTCGAAACAAAGCAGCGGGTGATTTGGAATCAGACCGACTTGCGTTGGTTTTCATATAATGGTATGAGTGCTGGTCATTCACAAACGGCCAAAAGAATGCTAAAGTTGACTGCTTTGTACTGTAAAGGATACGCAACTAACTTTTTTCTTCTCCTTATATTATCCTTAAAACAACTGTTCGTAAGTTTGCCGTAAGTAATTTTGTTGGAATAAATAGTCAGTAAGTAAATGACCCTCAATGCTCATTGGGCATAACAGACGCAATGGAAACTCGATGAGTTATGTGTTCTGTATCACTCCTGTCGCCCGTACATCGCAAGTCATTTACTGGTACCTATTTTAGGCAGGGTCGACATTGGTATTCCAAATAAATTTAAAAAAAACGAATATCCGCCTCGACGCATATTCGAACTTATGACACCTAGGATTGTAGGCGAATGCCTAGCCAATAGGCTTTTAGGCGAGTGCTTAACCATTAGACGTGTCGTGTAGACGAGTGCCTAGCTACTATGCTACAGCAGACTGGAGTAAATACTTACCCATAAATCTTGTTTTTTTGCGTTATCATATTAATAATATTTAAAATTAAAACTTGCAAAAAATAATTCGCACAAATGAAACCACGAAAGTATCTTTAATCTTCTTTTACACAGGATTAACATGTTCACGCCAACTCGGATTCCTGTATTTTGTAGTCAAACTGCAGCCGCTTCTAATGACACATGAAATTCAAATCAATGTTACTAGTATTTATACCAATAATATTTTGTTAACATCTTCTGAATTATATATATATTTAGAGTGTGTGTGTGTGGTGTTTATTGTTTTTCAGGTAATGGGTATTTATAATTGTCCTAGCTTATACTTGACCTATTTCATTTGTTATATTACATGATCACATCTTTTGAACAATTGTCATTGTGATATTAAAACTGCGTTATTAATTTTCATTTCCTCCTATGGATATATTTACATTCTTTCAATAACTGATTTTAATTTTCAGTAGTTGCGGGATGGAGTAATCGTTAGGAGGTTATGTTTATAATGTCATGATCGCGGTCGCACTAGCGTTCGACGCCTATGCCTGCCTTTCGCGAACAGAGGGAAAAACTGGTTACCTACTTCTCAGTGCATTCTAGCCTAAAAAATAAAGTAATGTTTCTAACACATCTCAGACTGCATTGCTGCAATGATGCCCTCCGGTTAAAGCAAACTGTTGTTCCTGTGATGTATTTCTTACCCCCACCCCCTCCCTTTACCGTGCTGATATATATTCAGATCACATAATATATATATATATATATATATATATATATATATATATATATATATATATATATATATATATATATATATATATATATATATATATATATATATGCAAAGTTCAGAAGTACGTGCACAAGCTGATACAGCAAATATCTATTTCCATAAAACACCTATTGTGTTATTGTGTTAAAATATTTTAAAATGTCTTTGCAATTAACATGAGCTGGTCTCCCTGGTCTAGGTGTTACACGACTTTCCCCCGTAATCCCGTATACTCTCGCGAGTAACGTGACGTGCGCGAGAATCGGTAGCGGTTCTCTCCGCGTCGGTAACTTACGGGGTATGTGAGCTGGTCGCACAGAAAGCAATGGAAAACTAGTAAGCGTAATCTTGCCAAGAAATTAACAATCAGCTGAAAGATGCTGATGTTGACAGCGATGTCCTGTAAGGGATATGCGAACAAAATAAAAAAAAAATAAATTAACATTGACTTCCCCTCTTCAATTTATTTAATTGTAATCATAGCAGATGGGAGATGTATGAAGGAAATTAAATGTAGAATAGTCCTAGCAAAGACATTATTTCATAAGATGAAGAATATTCTCTGCAATTTATCTTTGTCAATTGAGGTGAAGAAATTAGTTCTTAAGAGTTATATTGAGTGAATCTTGATGTACGGAACCGAATCATGGACAGTTATCAGTCAAGAGAGGAATTTTGTGTAGGCTACGGAAATGTGGTTTTATAGCAGGATGGTTAGAACATGGTGGACGGATGGATGAAGCAATGAAGAGATATTGAAAGACATTAACTCACACAGAGAACTGGTTACTCGCATCAGAAGAGGACAATACGCACTCTTTGGGTATGTCATGAGAAGGGGAGAGCTGGAGTATGTCATCACAACGGGAAAATTAGAGGGCAAGAGAGGCAGGGCAGACCAAGATAGAATATGCTAGACAATACGACATCATGGCATGGAGGAACATGGTATCAGAAATAATTGGCAGCACACGAGACAGAGGGCTATGGAAAGACATGATCACCAACGCCACACGTCATGGACTATAAGAAGACGATTTCTTCTATTTGCTAGTTGACAATTTTAAAACTTAACTCGCACCTTGGAATAATCGTCATTGTTTCTGTTCGCTTCTTCCAATGACCTATTTTAAGCCTCTCATTCGTAGTTTTTTCAATAATTATTTGTATACCCCATTTCCCCTACTTGTGTATTGTCCAATATCCAAGCAAGGCAAATATTTGCAAGCCCAGCTCAGTCTTCTCCCGGAGTCACGGCTTGCGTCAATTAATGAAACATTTTTTGGCAGTCAATTCAGCAGTAATCGAATTTATTGTTAATTATCTTTTGCCGTCCAACCAGAATCTGTTGTCCGTCCACCAAGGGACCGCCATGATGTTGTTGGCTGGGTTTGTTTCGCAGAGCTGGAAAATGAGAAGACATTACAAGGCAATACGATAGAACAACGGTATTGTTCTGTTCTATACTGTAGCTTTGGCAGCTTGTGCGCAGCGATGGCTGTTATTACATTTGGGTCCCTGCGAAGTCCTGCAAACAAGTAAACAAATTAAATATTTATTGCATTACGTAACTATAGTTTGAAGAATAATAAAGTTTTCTGCTGTTCTCGTCCACGCACCCTTAAGCTAAATACATAATATGTCATGTAGACAGGGTTTTTGTCTTTTTCGTTTTAGCATTACTTATGTGTGTTGTATCATGTTGTTTGTTTTAACTAACATTTATCAGTTTACGCACCTTGTGCTCTTCTTGTTATTCTTCATCCTGTTGCTTTTATTGTTGTTGTTTGTGTCGTTGTTCAGGTGTTTCTTCTATTTATTCTACAACCACGAGCACTGCCAGCAGCAGCAACGCCTCCATGACTACCACCATCATCACCACCATCATCACCACCATCATCACCACCACCACTTTTGCTTTGTTTTTGTTTGTTGTTGTTGTTGTTTTTATGTGTGTTTAAGTTGAAAGTGGTAATTACGTCTATCATATCACTGGTGATGCATGGATGTGTGACATGAAAGAACTGTTTGTAAGTAGAAAGTAAAGGATCCTTGTTACATACTTTGAGATGTCATGGGTATATGGTGCTAGCCTATAATTGTAGAGACCAATCGGCGTTCGATGGGCCATGTCTTCAACATCACACAGGCTGCCTGTAATTCCCAAGAAATTTCTCGATCCCAATTTACGCTTTCTCGGTACCCAATTTTCGCTTTCTCGGCATCCAATTTACGCTTTCTCGGTACTCAATTTACGCTTTCTCGGCATCCAATTTACTCTTTCTCGGTACCCAATTTACGCTTTCTCGGCATCCAATTTACGCTTTCTTGACATCCAATTTACGTTTTCTCGGTACTCAATTTACGCTTTCTCGGTACCCAATTTACGCTATGTCGACCTGAGAGTCCCAGTCAGTTAAAAACAAAAATTTGCTTCGATGGACATTCGAACACACGATCTCAGGGCTGGCAGGCAAGCGTGCTATTCAATGCGCAACGGCGACTTCAAATGTACACTTTGATACACACAATACGCCACTTTTAATGCGATAATATATACAATAGCCACGTTTACCGATGCAATAATCAGAATAACCACTTTCCACGAGTACATACTGTAATCTTAGACTGAATCTGTCTAGAGAAAGCAAACCTTGCACAAACGAGATCTGAAGTCGGACACACTGACTTTTGAAGTGCATAACAAAGTGTGGCACACTTCCCTCGAAAAAGGAACGACGAGGAACAAGAAGAAAACAACTTTTACAGCTGTAATAAACACAATAGCCATTTTTACCACACAATGGTAAACACAATAACGACTCTTGTACCTGTAACAAACACCACGGCTGTGATAAACACAATAACCACTGTTATTGCTATAAAAAAACACAATAAATACTTTTACTTCTATAATAAATACAATAACTACTTTTACTTCTATAATATATGTAATAAACACATTAAGCATGTTTACTGCTGTAATAAACATGGTGACCAATTTTACTGCTGCAATAAATACGGTGGCTACTTTTACAGCTGTAATAAACAAAATAACCGTTTTTACAGCTTTCATTCATTCATTCATTCAGTAGCATGTCCTTTGCAGAACCTCGCTGCCATAACAACCTTCCGGAAAACCTTTCGATCATAAGAAAGATGTCCCGCGTCTTATACACCCATCTGGAGATCATCCGCCACATCCTGCACCCATCTTCTCTTTGGCCTTCCTCTTCCTCTCTTCCCAGACATATATCCCTCCATTATTGTTCTCTCTAAACTTTCGTGACGTTTCAAGTGACCAAAATATTTCAATTTTCTTTGTTTTATCGTTTTACAGCTTTAGTCAACGCAATAACCAGTTTTACTACTGTAGTAACAACAATAACCAGTTTTACTACTGTAGTAACCACAATAACCATGTTACTGCTGTAATAAACACAATGGCCATATTTACTACTATGATAAACACAGTAACGACTCTTGCACTTGTAATAAACACCACGGCCACTTTTACTGCTGTAATAATCAGAATAACCACTTTTACTGATGTAATAAACACAGTAATCACCGTTACTGATATAATAAACACAATAACCACGTTTAATGCTATAATAAACACAATAACTACTTTTACTTCTATAATAATTGCAGTAACCATTGTTACTGTTGTATTAAACACAATAACTACTTCTACTGTTGTAATAAAACATTAAGCACGTTTATTGCTGTAATAAACACGGTGGCTATTTTTACTGCCTTAATAAACACGATGGCTAGTTTTACTGCCGTTATAAATACGGTGGCTACTTTTACTGCTGTAATAAACACAATAACCATTTTTTACTGCTGTAGAAAATGCAATAACCATTTTTACTGCTGTAATAAACACAATAAAAATTTTGCTGCTGTAATAAACGCAATAACCAATTTTACTGTGGCAATAATAGGATTAATCGTAGGTCCGCTTGGCCTAATGGATAGGAACGGTGTTCTTAAACATCCGGTGTGATGATGCCGAGGTTAACGGACAGCTGGGCTAAAATGTTGACCTGTCGTCCTTGACTTGGGGACGTAAATTACAAGTACCTCTGAAGTCGGAGTGGGTTCGCCTGATGGCGAGGGTCACTGTTAATAGGGAAAGCTAACCCACACGCAAAATTCAGTCCAGCACTACTATAAAAATAGTGTGTATGGACTACGCTCGAGTTCAAAGCGAGCGAGCGCAAACCAAAAAAAAAAAAAAAACTTATAACTTTTAATGTGGCAACAATCGCCTTTGTCACCTTTACTGTGCCAATAATTTGGATGCGTCACTTTCAAATGACGTGGAATACAAGAAAAAGCAGCGGCTGCAGCAGGATATAACAATATGAATTGGAAACAAATAGGTATATTTGTATATTTAGCTCCTGCGAGAAGAAACGTACTAAACACAAACACGTTGCACATACCTTACAAGGAGATCAATCGTATACCGGTGACAATCCAAAATCAGAAGCAATCAATAAGTATATAAAATGAAATAATAAAATAAAAAACACACAAATACGTACAATACGACACACAGGACGGCCGACGTTTCGATTCTCAGAATCTTTGTCAAGGACAGGACAACACAGATAGATAAAACAACGGAAAAAAAAAAAAAAAAAAGCACAACTACTCGGTTCCCATGAGGGAGAAGAAATGGCCCAAATTGCAATAGATACTAATAATCATAATACGCACTTCAACTGCAAAAATAAACACAACAAACACTTTAATTGCGGTTAAATAACACGAAATAAACACGTTTAATTGCTATAATGAACCCAATAAACACTGTTATTGCTGTAATAAACGTTTCAAATCACGACAGCGCCTCAATGCAGAAACGATTGTACTTCGACGCATGACCAACTGGACACACCAAATTACTATAGACCAATCGGTTAGCGAGGAATGATGTGATCTGTATCTATTCCTGGTACCCATTTTAGGCTGGGTAGACCTGGGAGCGCAGACTGATTTGAAAAATCCGCCCCAGTTTGGACTCCAACCCATCGCCACCGGATCGGCAGGCGATTATCTAGTCACTACGCCACCGCGGCTCCCAACATATTTAATATCCACATTTTATTGCAATAATGAACACAATACCCACTTTTATTGCTATAATAAATACAACAAACATTATAATTACTTCTTATTGCTGTAATAAATACAATAACCAGGTCGTATATTGCTGTAATAAACCAATAAACACTTTTGTTGCTATAATAATAATAATAAAAAAAAAAAACTTTAATTGCTATTATAAACACAATACTCACTTTAACTGCTATAATACACATAATAAACACTCTAATTTTTATAATAAACATAAAAACTACTTTATAACTTGATATAATAATCATAATACACACTTCAACTGCAAAAATAAACACAACAAACACTTTAATTGCGATTAAATAACACGAAATAAACACGTTTAATTGCTATAATGTACACAATAAACACTTTTATTGCTGTAATAAATGCAATAAGGCCTATCCTAGAAGTTCCCTCCTGTCGGAAATATTCTCGATCCTTCGCTAGTTCCCCTGCCGTAAGCATGTTCCCAGCCCTGGTGTCTCCAATGTCATGTGTCTATGTCGTGTTGGTCCACCTCTGCTTCTTCTTCCAGGACTTACTGTTATTTCTGTGCACTATAATAATTGTAATGCCATAATACAGATTACTGTTATATAAGAAAAATAGACATTTTTATTTAATAAAAAATATAAACAACCGACATTATTTTAAAGTTTTAGTTTAATCGACGGATCAACACCACGTCACACGCGTGTAACCCATAAGTGCTCCGTTCTACTCCTAATTCAGGCCTGAGTCCGGAGAATCTCAGCTCAGTGCACGAACTCCTTAGCACCGGAGAGAATCCTTAAATGCTTTGGGTAGTTTTTTTAAACTAGAAATGTTGCCCTGGCAGCGCCATTAGGCTACTCTTTTTCAATTTCCAACTGCCAAGAGATTTTTCACGTGCGCAACAATACACACGGGCGTCCGATCTCACTACCCAGAGACCAGGGGAAATTTTGTAACTAGAAGTCCACTTGAATAAATCCCGGCCCTCACCGGGGCTTGAACCCGGGACCTCCAGCACTCGACGCGGATACCATACCTCGAGACCACTCAGCCCCCCGACATTACTGATGTGAAGAGATCAATAATACTGAAGTGGAAAAATTAACATTCATAATTTCGGATGTGAGAAAATCACCATTAACAATCTCAGATTTACTACAACCAACAACCATCTTTACTGATATAATAAAATAAACAATCATTCTTTTTGTGTTCGCTGGCTTTAAACTCAAGTGCAGTCCATACACTTGCTACTACTTCTAGCAGCACTAAACTGAATTTTGCGTGTGGATTACCCGTCCCTATTACCAGTGTCCCTCGTCATCAGGCGAACCCACTCTGACCTCAGAGATTGAACAGCCAGTGTTATTGATGCACTAAAATCAAACGCCAATTATTGCTTTGGTTTTCTTCTCGTATATCCTTTACAGGACATCGGTGTCAACATCAGCATCTTCCAACTGATAGTTGATTTCTTGGCAATATTACGCTAAGTAGTTTGCCATTGCTTTCTGAGCGACGGGCTCACATACCCCGTAAGTTACCAACGCAACGAAAACCGCTGACGATTCTCGCGCAGGTACGTTCCTAAAGTGGATATATGGGATTACGGAGAATGACGTTAGCTACTAGGCCAGGGAGACCGGCTCAATTATTGCTACAAAAATCAAATCTACAACTATTATTATTCTATATCTGTCTTTTACCCCCAACTGGGCATTTGTCCTCAACCAACTGACCCCACGCCGTCCTATCTTTGGCAAATTCCAGCAGTTTCCTCCGTCTTCCCCATAGTCTTCATTTGTCTCCATTTTTCTTCTCCGTATATTTTCAGGTCTTCATCTTTTTACGTGCACTGTGGGTTCCAGAGAAAGAATTTTCTAATCACACTATAAAGATGTTTTCTCTATATGTTTCCTATCCAGCTCAGCTCTTTTTCCTCATCTCTTGATTTGTTAAAATTTGTTTAGTTCTTTCCATACGCTCTGCAATAGTTATTCTATCAAATAATTTTAGTTGTTTTATTCTGCACACGAGTCTGTTAATGCATGTTTGTTATTTATTAGTAACTGGTTTATTTGTTCTCATGTTTCTGACCCGTACTACAGTACTGATTTGACTTTAGGGTAACTATTCTAGATGTGGTACTATATTTAATTTCCTTTTTAATTCCATAAATTTCCTAGTGCTATTATCCATCCATCCATCATGTGCCATGCCGGTAAGCGTGGGCGGTCATGTTCTGCCATCTCACCCGATCACCAGAGTCGTGGATCAGCTCCGTGTTTCTGTCTCGACTATGCCACAAGGCCAAGCCATCCAGGTACTTGCTTCTAGGTCTTCCCCTTGGTCTGTTCCCCTCGATCTTACCAGTTGTCACCAAATTCTCCAATCCATTTCTTCTCATAACATGTCCAAAAAATTTTGACTGTCTACGTCTAATTTCTCTAATCAATTTACGATCTTCAATTGTTTCTTGAAGGACTTGTTCATTGGTCTTTCTGGCTGTCCATGGTATTCTTTGCATTTTCCTCAGAAACCACATCTCTACAGCCATCAGATGTTTTTCAGCCTGACTGCTCATTGTCCACGCTTCACATCCATACAAAAGTACAGGCTCAATGTAGCATCTCAACACTCTCTTTCTCGTTTCAATTGACATCTTTTTATTGGTCAATATGTTTTTCATCTTGCTAAAGGCTACTTTTGCCATGGCGATTCTTGTTCTAATCTCTTCAAGGCATCTCCCATCAGATGTTATTACTGTTCCGAGATAATTGTACCTGCTCACTTGTTGAAGAATATTCCCATTTACTTGTATATTACATTGTGGTATTTCGTCCTTCCTAGTGACGACCATAATCTGTGTCTTTTTACAATTTAATTCTAGTTGTTCACTGTGTGTAACAATCGCATCTACTAAATTTTGCAGGTCCTGTTCATTGTCTGCAATCAAGACTGTATCATCTGCATATCTAATGTTATTGATGCATCGTCCCCCAATGTTGATTCCTTCCATATCTTCAATATTTCTGAAAATACTTTCACTGTACAGGGAAAACAGATCTGGAGACATTACACATCCCTGTCTCACACCCCTTTTAATAGGCTGATATTGGCTTACTTCATTATCAACTCTTATGGCAGCTTGTTGTTTCCAATATATGTTTTTTACGAGTCTAAGATCTTTTCCATCAATTTGTAGATCTTCAAGCATCCTTATCATGTTGACATGTCTCACTTTATCAAAAGCCTTTGTGTAGTCAATAAAGCAAAGGTGTAGATCTTTGTTTACTTCTATAGAACGTTCGATTATGTTTCTCAGTATATACACAGCATTTACTGTACCCTTGCCTTCCACAAACCCACATTGTTCTTCTCCTATTTCAGGTTGTATTTTCCTCCTAACTCTTTGCATGATAATTCTTAGCAAAATCTTCGTGATGTGACTCATTATACTAATTGTTCGATGTTGATCACATTCCAAGGCTCCTGATTTCTTTGGGATTGCAATAAATACAGAATTACATAACTCCTGAGGTATATTTCCAGTATCATATATTGTATTAAGCAGACTGGTAACTTGATCTATTCCATATTCTTCTAAAGCATTAATCATTTCTGTTGTGACGCTGTCTGAACCGGGGGTCTTGCCAGATTTCATATGGTTAAGAGCATTCTGAACCTCCATCTTCAAAATTGCTGGTCCTTCATTATTATTTTGAACATCATACTGTTCGTCTCTGTTGTCGTCATACAGGTTTTTCACGTAATCTGACCATTCATGTAATATCTGATCTTTTTCTATTATGACTCTTCCATCTTTTGTCTTTAGGCAGCCTGCTGATGTACGTGTTCTTTGATTAGTAAGCTCCTGAATTCTTTTGTGCATTAGGTTCGCATTGTTACTGTTGTGTTGTTTTTCAATTTCTCTGCAATTTTTCTCAAGCCATGTTTCTTTTGCCTCCTTACATAAGGTTCTCACTTTTCTGTGAATTTCTTCATATTTGGCAGGATTATTTTTGTTCTGTCTTCTTGTTTCCATTAGTTGTAAAATTTCTTCAGTCATCCATGTCTTACGGCCCACTTTCTTTACTTTTGGAATAGTTTTTTCTGCTGCGCAACTGATTGAATTCTTCATCGTTTCCCATTGATCATCTACATCTTGAAACAGGATCTCTAGATCAGACAATATATCAAATTTGTTCTTTACTTCTATGTTAAAATTATCTTGTATTTCTTTGTCAGTTTTCAATTTGCACCAGTCATATTTAGGGTTTCCTGCTGTATACTTGACTTTCTTTAACTTTACCCTCAATGTGCCTGTAATTAATCTGTGATCACTGTAACAGTCTGCATTTGGAACTGTTTTTACGACTGTTAACGCATTTCGAAACCTTTTGCTAATCAGGATGTAATCTATCTGGTTTTTAATCCTGCTGTCTGGACTCCTGCATGTCCATAATCTTCTAGGATGCTGTTTAAACCAGGTGTTTCTTACAACCATTTCTTGTTCTTTTGCCCATTCTACAAGTCTGTATCCTCTTTCATTTCTCTCTCCCAAACCATGGTTGCCTACACTGCATCCATCGCCTTGCTGTCCTATTTTTGCGTTGAAATCACCCATTATGATATTTATTTCTGATTTTTTGCAGTTCTTCAAAGCAGACTCCACGTCATTATAAAATTCCTCTATGCTTTCTTCACTGCTTTCACTTGTTGGGGCATATACTTGAATGACATTTATTTTAAAAGGTCTTCCGTTTAATTTTACTAATAGGACTCTGTCTGACACAGCATGATATCCTTTGACAGAATTTGATGTTTGCTTATCTAATATAATGGCTACACCTCTTTGCTGTTCTTCTCCCCCAGAGTAAATAATCTTACAATCCTCTCCTGTCCTTATCCCTGCTCCTTTCCATCTCGTTTCCGATATTCCTAATATGTTAATCTTCTCTCTCTTCATTTCTTTTTTGATGTTTTCTAACTTTCCATCTGCATTCATTGTTCTAACGTTCCAAGTTCCTACTTTCAATGATATTAATCTGTTGCACCTAGTAGCACCTAGTAGTGCTATTATAGTTCCTTTTATATTTTCATTGTAATATCTTTGTCTGTCCTTTCGTCCTTGTCTACCTTACTACCTAAATATGTGTATGATTTTGCCACTAGAAGTGTAGTTTCATCAAAGAAAACACAATTACAATTGTAACAAATTCAATAATCAATTTTATTAAAATTATAAACAAGTAATTTATTGCATGCAGTTTAGTTTTATAATTGTACTGTCAAGTATACTGTAATTCACCATTTCGGTTATAAAATTTGGAAAACCAGCGTTACTGCTATGATAAATGTCAAACGACTTTAACAACTCTAAAGATGAAAAAACAATACACAAATAATAATAATTTACTTACACATTATAATTAACCTCTTCATATTGTTGCAATTATAAATATAACAAACCACTATTACTTATGTAATAAAAATATTAGCAACAATTTGTGCTGTTATAAAATCAATAATCACAACTACTGACAAAATAAAATCAATTCTGTTAATTACTGATGAAACACACTCATCAACTCACTATCGCTGCAGTAATACAATCAACAACGACTACTATTAATACTTTAAAATATATAATAAAAAAATAAAATAAATACATTTACTATTATAATATAATACATTATTAATACTGCTACTAAAATAAAATCAATTACCAAGCATTATCATCAGCGGATGGCGTCGCGTTGGTTACTTACGGAGGTATGTGAGCCGGTCGTTCAGAAATCAATGGGAAACTTCTTCTTTTTTTTTTTTTTTAAATTCGCATATCCTTTAAAGGACATCGCTGCCAACAGCAGCATCTTTCAGCTGTCTGTTGATTTTTTGGCAAGATTACGCTCAGTAGTTTGCCATTGCTTTCTGAGCGGCCGGCTCAGTTATCCCGCAAGTCACCAGCGGGGGTAGAACCGCTCCCAGTTCTCGCATGCTACGAGACTCTGTGTGATAAACGGGATTACGGAGAAAGTATTGTAACTCCTCGGCCAGAGAGACCGGCAATGGGAAACTACTGAACGTAAAACTTGCCAAGACATCAATAGCAGCTGAAAAATGCTAGTGTTGTCTGCAATGTCCTGTAAAGGATATGCGAAAAATAAAATCATTATCATATGAAGCAGATCCTTGGTAGAAAATAAAATAATTTATCAATCAGTATTATTATGTAGCCGATCCCTTGTAGAACGTCGCTCTCATAACTGTCCGACTATGAGATTCTCGATCCGTAGCCAGTTCCCCTGCCTAATGCATGTTCATGAATCCATCTTCTCGCTGGCCAAACTCTGCTTCTTTCCTCTGGAACTATTCTTGTCAAATTACCATAACATTGAATATTGTCAAAGCACTTCCGTTTCCGAGACTTGATGCTGTTTATGAAGCAAGTTTTCCTTCATTTTCAGATCTTACACAGTCAGTATTTTTCTTCTTAGGAATTTGTGTGCAGCATACAAAATCCACTATTTTCTTTAGTAATTACTTTCCAGGAGCGGCTAACCGAGTGGCTAGAACGCCGGGTTCTCTTCCAGGAGACCCGGGTTAGAATCCTTGGTAAGCTGTGGATTTTTGTTTTCTGTCGGTGGCAAAACGAAAACCCTAGCCTGCACAGTTCGCGGAATCTGAACTAGCCAGGCGGCCTTTATTCCCCAGGCTCAAGATCGCCCTGTCCTACGCCGCAAGGTACCATAGGCTGTAGCAGACAAGCAGACAAGCAGGCAATGATGACGTTTTCATCAGTTAGTCTCCGCTGCCAAGTAGTCACGCCGAATGCCTCGTGCTCCGAAGGTTGTGGGTTCGATTCGGGACCACGTCGTTCGGATCACGAGTGCAATTTATTCGGAGACTACTAAGGGTCGTCGCTGGAGCTACGGATTCGTGCTTTATGCGACGCTTTCGGCAAAATCCAGTACATTAAAGTCGATTCTCTTGATATTTAAACTCTTTTTATTTTCGCAACGACACTGAGTTTCTTGGTATGGTCATGTGGTCAGTCATCAATACTCACGCTTGCCTGCCGGCCCAATGGTCCTGAGTTTGAATTTCCATCAAGGCTGAGTTTTAAAAAAAAAAGACTTCTTAACTTGTATAATATTATATGAATGTAAAACCAACATTTTAAGTAAGATACAGTCAAGAATAGACTTGCAAGTGAAATTTACTGTAAAACCATGAGTACAATAGACTCTAGCCTATCGGCTCCCTGGTCATGGGTGTGAATCTCCATGGAGGAGAATTAAAAACAAAGTTAGCTGAGGCCCCAGGTCGACGCGATCTAAAATGTATTCTGGTCAACATTCCCGAATGGATAAGAACGCGTGTTCTTATACATCCCGTGTGCTGATGCGAGGTATGGGTTTAACGCCTACACCGGACAATTGGACTAAAATGGTGACCAGTCGTCCTTGACTTGGAGACGTAAATTACAAGTGCCTCTGAAGTCGGAGTTGGTTCGCCTGATGGTGAGGGTCACTGTTAATAAGTAAAGCTAATCCACATGCAAAATTTAGTCCAGCACTACTAGAAATAGTGTGTATGGACTACGGTTGAGTTCAAAGCGAGCGAGCGCAAAAAAAAGTTTCACGGGAATTGTCTTGGAAGGTAATAGAGGCCGGCGTTATACTGACCACAGCACCCATCGAGTGAGGACCGATACATACAAATATGGGTATAACACACAATTCTAAAGAGGGCCTTTAAAATGAAAAAAAATAAACTACTATTTCAACAATACCGCACCCAAGTGTCTCCACGGCGAGGCGATTATGCCGCCTGCCTCGCGCTTCGAAGGTTCGATCCACGAGTGCAATTTTTACGGAGACTCCTGGGGATCGACGCTAGAGATACGGAGTTCGTGCTTTGTGCGACGCAGGACGCCCTGCGGAAAGAGACCGAGCTATATTGAATAAAACCCGGTGCAATGAATTCGATAATCTTATCTTTTAATTACTCCTAAAACACATAAGAACAGTATTGTACTGTAATATACTATAGAACTACTTTTTATAATTATAATACAACCAAGAACAGTATCACTATTATATTGTCGAACACTATTACTACTGTAATAGTATATATATATATATATATATATATATATATATATATATATATATATATATATATATATATATATATATATAAAGTGAATAGCATCCTCTTTACTGGACGTTGCTATCACTCCATAATTTTTTTTTGGCTGTTTGTAATTTACTATGAAGTTTTTACACTCAATTATTTGCCAATGCTTTCTGAACGACCGACGCTCATCCCATCGAAATCAACACAAAGCCATCTGCTTCCATGTAGTCTGCAGCCGTATTCGGACTCAACTCGGTATGTCGGAGAATTGTGGAACGCGTTGACTGCCCCTCAGCTACCGCGCAATATTATATAAAATTACGAATTTACTATGTGTTTAAAAATTCAAGAACACTAATACTACTGTAATGTAATATAAAAGTCCCTATTACAACCATGATACACCCTAGAAGCGTGTTATTACGTGTACCGTAATGTTCGTAGGCTGCTTGAATGTGAATCCCCGGGAAGGTTAACCCGGTCAACAAATGCCCGCAGAAGTCGGATGTGTCGGCGTAACGGCGCAAAAACGCAGCTCTGCTGTAAACAGACACAACGCAATCACGTCCGAAAAAAAAACTCCGGATGAACGAAGAAGAAGAATGTGAATCCTCTGAAAGATTGAATGTTAACTCTTTAAATCTTGCGTCTAGTGAGGCTAGCCTTGAGACCTTTCCCCCGACTCCACATCAATGTATCATCTAACAAGGGACTGTGTTACGGAGCTATACTTTCCCTCTCCAAACTTGGAGACTAGTGGAGTATACTGGACGGGTACGGGAACTTCACATCTGAGAAGAGGCACATTAGGATGTCACCAAGTCATGATTCAGCACAGCACATAGGGAATACCTGGGGCTGGGCCGCGGTTGGTGATGTTTTCTCTACGGATGTGAAGGACCTCACTGTCGACAACTTTAGTCCAGTCATGCCCAGGGGGAGATAGTGTAATGTAACATAACACTACTATAAAGATAGAATCAACCACCGCGGTGGGGGTCAGCTTGGCCCAATGGATAAAACGCGTGTTCTTAAACATCTAAAACATCCGGTGTGCTGTTGTTGAGGTGAGGAGTTCCACCCCTACACCGGAAAGTTGGACTTCTCGTCCTTGATCTGGGGACGTAACTTACAAGTACCTTTTAAGTCGGGGTGGGTTCACCTGATGGCGAGGGACACTGCTAATAGGGAAAGATAACCCACACGCAAAATTCAGTCCAGTGCTACCAGAAGTAGTGTGTATTGACTACGCTTGAGTTCAAAGCCAGCGAGCGAAAAAAAGCCAGTGCCGCGGTGGAGTAGTGGTTAGTGAGCTAGCCTGCCAAGAGAGTCATCCGGGTTCAACTCCAGCACAGGCAGGATATCATCTTTCTCTCTCTCCCCCCCCCCCTCCTGACCAGTACGGTGCTGGGGAGGACTCGACCTCGGCCTCGTCCAATTGGGTACTTGACAATTTTCTCATATTTCTATAAATTGCCTGGCAAGAAAAATCGAGGAGTACTGGCCACCTGACCTCATATGTTGTGATCTAGAATGTGTGAAGGCCCAACACTCACACCCCATTGGCACTATCTGCTATAGGACTTCCTTTACCTTGTAAAATCAACAACAGTATTACCACTTTAATGTGGAGGTCAGCGTCGCCGAATGAACAAGAGCGCTTGCTCTTATTTTGACCATTGTTCCCATGTTTTTGATAATTCATTGGAAATACCACCAGCTACTGGTGACTTTCTCATTTCAAGTTTTGGTATTGCTAGTTCCAGTTCGCTGATAGTGTTATGTGGCTCCAACGCCTCATGTACTACTTTAGTCTGTTCTGTATGTTGCCACTTCTCTCGAATCTCTTGTTGTTTCTCTGGACTAATTTTGATGGTGTTATCTCCTTCAATTCTCAGGTCCCATGGCTCCACGGGAAATCTGGGAAGGACCTCTGTTGTTTTGGCTGGACCTTTTCGAGGCATAGGGTCCGGTACTGCACCTGCCCGGGGGTCCACAGCAGGGCGAGCACCATAACGTTTTGTAGTAATCGACATATTTCATCGCGTAATTGCGGGGCATCCTGATTTCTGTGGTGCGCCTCTTGGCTGGTTGCCTCCGTTTTTAGCACCTTTTCTTTACTAGAGTAGACTGTGGTCTTACTCGAGTTTAGATATGTACATGTACACACGTCTGTGCGTGTATGTGCGTACATACATATCTAGAGCATTCTGTTTTATTTTAACGGCGCCAGAGACTCACCTCCGCCCCTTCTCCTGTTAGTTAAAACAGTTCCACCACGTGAAGGCGAGGAGTTGGACTGTTGCTGCCAGAGGTGATGAATGCACAAGTCATAGGATATTTATGTAAGGTTGGGCGCTCACCCCAACTCTGCTCCCCCGGCTATATAACAGCAATTTGGAACAAGTAATATTATTATTATTATTATTATTATTATTATTATTATTATTATTATTAGTAGTAGTAGTAGTAGTAGTAGTAGTAGTAGTAGTAGTAGTAGTAGTAGTAGTAGTAGTAGTAGTAGTAGTAGGATTAGTAGTAGTAGTAGTAGTAGTAGTAGTAGTAGTAGTAGTAGTAGTATGGAGGTTCAAAATGTTCTTAAGCATATGAAAGCTGGCATGGCCCCCGGTGCAGATAACATCACAACAGAAATGATTAAAGCTTTAGAAGAATTTGGATTAGAGCAAGTGTCACCAGACTGCTGAACACATTATATGATACTGGAGATACACCTTCTGAATTATGTAATTCTGTATTTATTACAATCCCAAAGAAATCAGGAACCGTGGAATGTGATCAACATAGAACAATTAGTATAGTGAGTCACAAAGATTTTGTTACGAATTATTATGCAAAGAGTGAGGAAGAAAATACAACCTGAAATAGGGGAAGAACAATGTGGGTTTGTAGAAGGAAAGGGTGCAGTAAATGCTGTGTATATGCTGCGAACAGTTATTGAACGTGCTATAGAAGTAAACAAGGATATACATCTTTGCTTTATTGACTACACAAAGGCTTTTGGTAGAGTTAGACATGCCAACATGGTGGATATGCTTGCAGATGTACAAATTGATGGAAAAGACATTAGACTTATAAAAGCATATATTGGAAACAAGCTGCCATAAGGATTGATAATGAAGTGGGACAATATCAACCTATTAAGAGAGGTGTTAGGCAGGGATGTGTAATGTCTCCAGATCTTTTTTCCCTATACAGTGAAAATATTTTCAGAAATGTAGAAGATATAAATGGAATCAGCATTGGAGGAAGAAACATCAATAACATTATATATGCAGATGATACAGTATTGATTGCAGACAATGCACAGGATCTGCAACAATTAGTAGACGCAGTTGTTGTACACAGTGAGCAGCTGGGGTTGGAATTAAATTGTAAGAAGACAAGGTTATGGTCGTCACTAGGAAGAACGAAGAACCACAATGTAATATACAAGTAAATGGGAAGATTCTTCAACAAGTGAATCGGTACAATTATCTCTGAACAGTCATAACATCTGATGGGAGATGCCTTGAAGAGATTAGAACAAGAATCGCCATGGCGAAAGTAGCCTTTAGCAAGATGAAAAACATTCTGACCAATAACAAAAATGTCAATTGAAACGAGAAAAATAATGTTGAGGGGGTACATAGAGCCTGTTCTTTTGTATGGATGTGAAACTTGGACAATGTGCAGTCAAGCTGAAAAACATTTGATGGCTACAGAAATGTGGTTTCTGAGGAAAATGCAAAGAGTACAATGGACAGATAGAAAAACCAATGACCAAGTACTACAGGAGACAAATGGAAATCGTAGACTGATTAGAGAAAGTAGACGAAGACAGTCACAATTTTTTGGACATGTTATGAGAAGAAATGGATTGGAGAACTTATTGACAACTGGCAAGATCGAGGGGAAAAGACCAAGAGGAAGACCGAGAGGAAAATACCTGGATGGCTTGGCCACGTGGCATGGACGAGACAGGAACACTGAGCTGATCCACGACTCTGGTGATCGAGTGAAATGGCGAGTCATGACCGCCCACGCTTTCCGGCATGGCACATGATTGATTGAGTAGTAGTAGTAGTAGTAGTAGTAGTAGTAATAGTAGTAGTAGTAGTAGTAGTAGTAGTAGTAGTAGTAGTAGTAGTAGTAGTAGTAGTAGTAGTAGTAGTAGTAGTAGTAGTAGTAGTAGTAGTAGTATCAGCAGCAGTGGTGGCAGCAGCAGCAGTAGTAATGGCAGCAGTTGAAGCAGCATAGCAGTAATAGCAACAGAAGTAGTAGCAACATTAGCAGTAGCAGTAACAGTAGTACTTGTTATTGTTTTGTTTTTTACATAATTAAAATAATATTCTCCAGCCATTATAATGTTGAGTCTAACCTTCACATAAGATCCCGAGACCAAAATCTGATGGCACCTCGGCCTTGTACGACTCCTTGACCTTACACGGCTATTAACACACAATAATGGCATTGTCCTTTTACTTCGTCACCAGGAGACTTTGGAGTCCAGGCGGCTGATTGACAGGTCCCTAAGACTCCAACCCCTCCCCCCACCCCACCCCCGAAAAAGACCTCCTGTTCATGGTTTGGTTGTGAACAGGGCGAGAGGTGAAAGATGAAAAAGGGGGTGAGTGAAACTGTTATTTGGCTGTGCTTTAAGGCACCATGTGCAATACTCCGTTCTAGATCAGGTCTGTTGATGTGGTTTGGGGGTTCGGGGGGGGGGGGAATCACAGAAACAAACAGTAAATAGTTAACGGGACATGCTTGCCTGCCAGCCGGCCGTCGAATGGTCATGGAATCGAATTCACATTATCTGAACTTTAAGGCCTGCCCAGCCTAAAACGAGTACCAAGAAATGCTTTGGAAAGTAAAGGCGGCAGACGTAAACTATTTGATTACATAATATCTCAAGTGGCTATTGTTTTATAAAATATGAGGGTAGCACCATGTGGCCAATATACCTCAAGGCATGTATGTATTAAGCCTTTTACTTTATAACAAAGAAAACTTATGTAAGTAGAAGAAGAGTTCAAATTAATTATTGTTAACCCAAATTTGACGATTTGTCTGCTTTTGGCCTGGAATTGAACACTTGCGTTAATAAAAAAAAAGAGACACTTGCCCCCCCCCCCCCCCCCCCCCCCCCGCCAAAATTTTTTTTTTTTTTTAACAACTGGTACTAGGAAGTGCGTCCATTTCTCAATGGACAAAAGACAAATCCAATTGTATAATGCAAACGTAGGTTCGATAGTGCACCGCTAGATGGCTAGGTTTTCATGGCTATGTGATCACATTAGTGCGTTCCAAATGTATCACACAACCGCCCGGAGAGGTGGATTCTTGAAATGGAAGTGTACAGTGTTACAGGCTATAGAATGATATTTGTATCAGTAAGGCAGCTGGGCTACATTCTATTGTTATAACTCTATTGCATGAACAATCCGTTACATGAAATAAGTAGTGTTTCTGTTATTGCAATGTTGTATGTAAACACTACCAATTCCATGTAAGGTGCTATAACCTAACTTTAAAGATTAACCTAACATAGTATTATGGAACTATAACCTAACTTTAAGACAAAATAAACACATTTTGAGGAATCAATACAATAGACATTAAAGGAAACGATACCAGAAATATAGAAGACAGATAAGAAGAAATGGATGACAGAGTAAACTATACAATTGATGGACATTAGAAGAATAAGTACACAACATTAAAATGAGTATATAAGAAAAAAAAATAATACACAGAGAGATAGTATGAAAATGTAAGCAGCGAAAGTACGCTGGCTAAAGAGTCAATGCAGGGATATTGGGGGAAAAAAACGAGAAGACCCAAAATCTATATAGCGAATGACAGATTTAATTATCGGGCATTTGAAAGCACACAGAAAGTAATTGTTTGAAAACAAAAGAAAGTAAAATATTAATGGACAAAGAAAAGCTAATTGAACGATGGACATAATATATAAAAGTGTTATTATTCATATGAATGAGCAAGCCCTACATGGGGCAAATGAAAGCTACAAACTGATTAGAGAAATTATACAAAGACAATCCACAAGTTTTGGGCACTTATGAGAAGAAATAAACTAGAGAACTTGTTGACAACTGACTAGACTGAGGGGAAAAGAACAAGGTTAAGGCAGAGAAGTATATGTACTATATCTAGATGGCTTAACCATGTGGCATGGACGGGACATGAACACAGAGCTGACCCATGACTCCTTTGATCGTGCAAGATGGCGAAATATGATCGCCCTCAATTACCGGCATGGCACATGATGAATGAATTATGAATATGATGGTAGATCAGAAACATTTAATTATGATCAATGTGTAGGACCACCAACATTGAAAGCAGAAGTTGAAGATGCTATACAACACACGAGGAAAAGTATACCTCCGGGGCGAGATAACATTAGTGTGGAAAAAATTACAACAGTTGGTGAAATTAGTTTAGCAGTAATAACAAAACTGTTGAATTATATCTATAACAGTGGGAATAAGACTCGGGTTGGTGTAGATGTAAAGTAAATCATCTGTGAACAATATTCTTAAGATAATTTTTCTTTTCTTTTTCCCCCCAGAGGGACCCGATGTTGTCATATACAACCACCTTCCAACGACAGTGGATTGAATATAGAGGTCTCTCGGACTAGGACCAAAGATAAGGAGATCCTAGCACATATTGTACATGTTACAATTCCATCGTCAATGGGACATCGATGCAAGAGTAGGCACAATGATGGTACCTTGGCCATATGTTTAAGGAGATACTGTGATGTCTCAAAAACATACTGCGCTGAACTCTGGTGGTCAGCCTACATACACAATATCTCTGCTTCTCAGTAAACGGATACAAATTCCACCACCAGCCTTGTCAGGATGAAAGAGGAAAATAGGCACACATTTCTCATATGACCTGGTATTACTTCTATGGGAGGATGTGATTTACTTCCATAATGTCAAAAGTCAAGGCATTTATTTTACATGACTTGAGGCAGTTTGTGTATATTGTGCTAGCCCCAAATGTGCATTATACAAATCGGCACTAGATGGATAATGTTGTCAGTATCATACTGGCCGCATTCACATTTCAACATATTCCTTGGTACTAATTTCGGGCTCTGCCGACCTGCGAGCCCAGGCCAATTTCATAAATAATACTGGATGCGAATTCGGAAACATGACCAATAGGTCTGCAGGAAAGCTTGCTAGCCACGGAGTTACCGCGACTCTCATTTACGCCTAAGTGAACCTGTTATTTATTTCTATGGTAGCTTGTTACTTACTTCTACAGGAGCCTGTAATTTAGCTCTATGGTAGCCTGTTATTTACTTCTATCCATTCATCATGTGCCAAGCCGGTAAGCGTGGGCGGTCATGTTCTGCCATCTCACTCGATCACCAGAGTCGTGGATCAGCTCAGTGTTTCTGTCTCGACCATTACTTCTATGGGAGCCTGTTATTTATTTCAATGGTAGCATGTTATTTACTTATATAGTAACCTGCTATTTATTTCTATGATAGCCTGTTATTTACTTCTATAGGAGCCTGTTATTTATTTATATGGGAGTCTGTTATATTCTTCTTCTTCTTCTTCTTCTTCTTCTTCTTCTTCTTCTTCTTCTTCTTCTTCTTCTTCTTCTTCTTCTTCTTCTTCTTCTTCTTCTTCTTCTTCTTCTTCTTCTTCTTCTTCTTTCGTTCGCGCGAAATATGTCTATAATTGCAATGTTGTCTCTTGTATGAATCTAACAGTATTTTTTAATTCAATCAGCGGCCCATAGAGTTTATCTTCCGCTGTTGTCTCTCTAGGGCAGAAGGTTTGCCTGGACATGTTGTATTTTGGGCAGTCCTGGAGTATGTGCTCTGTTGTCTGCGACGCCAAACCACATGTGCACATTGCTGAGTCACCTTTCTCGAATTTTGTATACATGTGGTTGCGTAATCTATTGTGATCTGTTCTGAGGCGCAGAAGAATGACCTGTTCTGATCTTTCCATAACGTGGTAGTCGTCTTGAATAGGTTTTGGTGGCCTTCCGACTGATTTAATCATTATTTTCTTTTGGTGGTATGTAATGGGCACATCAACATGTTCTTCTTTTGTTCCTTTCTTAACCAATCGATCAGCTCTGTCGTTTTCGGGTACTCCACAGTGGGATGGTATCCACTGTATGGTGACCTTATGATGATTGCTAAGTTCAGAAAGTAGTGTCCTTAGAACTGGCAAATTCCCAGACAGGAGCGCCTCTATTACTTATTTTGAACCTGTCAATAGCACCACAGGTTGTGTACCATGGTGTACTTTACTATATTTAGTAATTTCTCTATTGCTATCTTGATTGTCTCAATTTCATTATCATAGTTATTCTATGGGCGCCTGATATTTACTTCTATGGGCGCCTCTTATTTGCTTCCATCTGAGACTTATTTACTTCTATCTGAGACTTATTTACTTCCATCTGAGACTGTTATTTACGTTTATGGGAGCCTGTTATTTACTTCTATATGAGATTGTTAGCTACTTCTATCTGACTGTTATTTACTTCTATATGAGATTGTTATCTACTTCTATCGGACTGTTATTTATTTCTATCGGAGCCTGTTAATTACTTCTATGGGAGCCTCTTATTTACTTCTATGGGGGGGGGGGGGGGCTGTTATTTACGCCTGTACAAACAAACAAGCAAATAAGCAAGTACAGTAGTACAAACCTGCTGTGGGTATGTCAAGTGTTCACACAGTTTGCAGGCATGAGGGCATCGTGGAATAAATGGCCAGGCAGTCCCTCGGTAGTGAACTTCCAGAGCTGGCATCGAGCTTCCGCCTGATAGCTCCCTTGTCATTGTCAGCGTAACGCAGTAACCATTACACGAACGCACCATTTACGTCTATGGGAGTGTCATTTACTTCTATGGGAGCCTGCTATTTACCTCTTTGAGAAGTTCTTATTTACTTTTATGAAAGCCATTTACCAGGGGAAGTAATTAAGTAACAGGAATTTTACTAATAATGTTTTTGTTCCTTTACACTAGTTCGAACGTGAAATTGTGTGTGTGTGTGTGTGTGTGTGTGTGTGTGTGTGTGTGTGTGTGCGCGCGCGCGCTATTTCTCAAATGTAGTCCCCCTGGTTAACAAACATACCTGGTCCACCTGTTCACTGGCTTGCTGATACCATCTTGGAAACATTGTTTGGATGTGGCCTTAAATCAATTTTGCACCGCCTCCATTACCTCAATGTCTTCAGCAATCCTCTTACCCCACAAATGTTCTTTCAAGGGTCCAAACCAGTGAAAGTCTGATGTCTGTTGAATGTTTCAAGACCTCAAATTTCAGAGCATGTAGTGTATCCACTGTATGCGCAGCCATATGAGGACGAGCGTTGTCGTGCAGCAACAATACTCCTTAAGAGAGAATTTCCCGGCTTTTCTATAATATCGCAGGCTTTAGTGTGTTCGCTAGCATGTCACTGTTTCGAGCACTAGTCACAGATGAAACTTCCCTGGAAATGCACCCTTAATATCCTAAAAGATGATCATCATGACTTTCCAAGCGGATTCCTGTGTCATGAATTTTTTGACATTTTGTCGCCCATTGTGGAATCTTTCTACCCATTCATACAATCTCCTCTGACTGAAACAATTGTCTCCATAATAAACACAAGTTTTCTATAGATTTCACAAGGTTTCATACTCTCTTAAATAAAAAGCCAATAACGCCTCGTTATTATGCTATGGTACAAGTTAACGATGGGACAGCCATTTTGTAAAAGTTATTCGGCATGCGCAAATTGCTCGATCCTCACGACCCCCACATGGGGTATTGCTTGAGTGTATGTCCTTATATAAAATTGCCATGCACTTTGTAATAGCATTGCTGTTACTTGATAATTTTCCGTCATAATTACTTCTTTGTGACCTGTTGTTTACTGCTATAGGAGCATGTTATTTATTTATGTGGTACACACCTATTTACTTTAACTAAAATGTTTTCTTTCTGTCTAAAAGACGCTTTGAAATTCTCCTGTCTGCTACTCGGCTCAGCATTGAAGAAGATTTGGTTATTTAGAAAGCCAAAAAAAAAAAAAAATTAAATATTTTAGACACGTAAAAAGACATGAAAATCTTCTTGTTTTTCTTTCTGCCGACAATCGCCACATAGGGCATAGGCCTGCAGCTAACTCTGTCAAACTCCTTTTATCTTTAGTTATGCTATGTAGCCCTGTCCACCCCCATCCCATATTGTCCATTTTTGTTTCCATTTTTCTTCTCCGTGAATTTTAGGTCTTCATCTATTTCTTCTGTCCTGTAGGTTCCAGACTAAAGCTTTTCTAGTTATACTATTCTCGCGTTTTCTCAATGTATGGTCTACCCAGCGCCTGCGTATTTACTTTATCTCTTGGTTCATTAGTATTTGTTTGGTTGTCTTCAAGCACTCCGCATTGATGATTTGTTATATCATTATTATATTTCTTATATTTTGCTCAGACACCAATTAGTGAATGCTATTAGTTTAAGTGTAACGTTTTCGTTGTTCTCGTTTAATTTCTTTTGACTTCCACACATTTCTTAATGCTATTAAGGCTCCACTGGCCTCCTGTATTCTTGATATTTTTATTTGTTAAACCCACAATTCTGTTCTTGAAGTGAGATTTCTCCAAGAGAGATCAGGTTATCATTTGGTTGATTTATTCCAATTATTCGTGTTTTTTCTCTAAGCATTTTAAATGAAAGTCTAGAAAAGAAACGTGTACTGGGTAGGAAGACCACAACAATGATGGAATCTAGATGTAAGAGATACTTGACACACGACAACCAGCGAGACAGGACAACTGGTTTATGTTTTAGAGAGAACTTTCTAAAGACTGTTATAAGGAAGAAGGTCTGCACAGGACAGACCCTGGATAATGTTAGTTATCTCTTGCACTCCGGACACATCCATGGGTGTTAAGATCCCCCCCCCCCCCCCCCCGCCTCCCAATATGCATCAGCTTCCGGCAGCTAATAGTGCCAGTTCGCGTCTGACCGTTTAACTCTTACTCCCAAGTCTCTCATTATAGGTAACGATGTGGGTTCCAAATGTTGCTGTTAGGTAGCCGGGGGCAGGGTTAGGGTGAGCGCCCAACTTTGCATAAATACCCGAATGCAGTGGTTCAGTGGTTCTCAACCGGTGGGGAATTCCCCCCTCCCCCAGGGGGAATTTTAGGGGTTCCAGGGGGGGGGGGTTAAGATTATTTCAAGATCGAGTTAAGACAAGAACCGATTACTTGATATTGTTTTCCCCTTAATACTGTACGATTCTGTACGTCTCACCCTTCTAAAATTCATTTTATAAAGTAAGTAGACCCGCAAATCACGTTTTATGTGGACGTCCAGACTTGTTTTAGTATGTGCTATTAAAGCTTCCATTACTACGTATACTGTGTAGGGGCTGAGGCGGGATTGTTAGGTAGGAAATACGAAACGGGAGAATGGCGTTATGAAAATATGGCGAAGGGGTGCACGGGCCACATTTTTAGGTACGAAATACGAAGGGGTGGGGGGGGGGGGGTGGGGGGAATGACATTCTGAAAATATGGTGAAGGGGGGCACGGGCCCAAAAAAGGTTGAGAACCACTGCCTTAATGGCTCGTGCATTCATCACCACTGCAGCAAAAGTCCAACTCCTGGCCTTCTCATGGCGGACCTGTTTTAACTAACAGGAGAAGGGGCGGCGGCGAATCACTAGTAACGAAGAAATAACCAGAACGCTCTAGATGTGTATGCACGCACATGCATGCGCAGACACATGTGTGTGTGCCTACACACCTAAACTCGAGTAAGACCACAGTCTGCTCTAGCAAACGAAAGGTGCCGAAGACGGAGGCAACCAGCCAGGGGGCGCACCACAGAAATCAGGATGCCACGCAATCACGCCATGAAATATGTCGACTACTGCTAAATGTTATGGTGCTCGCCCTGCTTTGGACCCCCAGACAGGTGCAGTGCCGGGCCCTATGTCTCGAAAGGGTCCAACCCCAACTACTGGAGGTCCTTCTCAGATGTCCTGTAGAGCCAGGGAACCTGAGAATAGAACGGCTGGCCATACTAAACAAAGACTTAAAATAATGCACTAGAATGCGGAGGGAGTCGGCAAAAAAAAAAAAAAAAAAAATAGAATTAGAAAACATCTTGGACCAAGAAAAATGTAATCGTATGTTGCTTGCAAGAATCTCACCTCAACGAAAATATAACCTTCAAAATCAGAAGCTACCAATGTTACCGATCTGACCGAAAGGACTCGCGAAAGGGTGGGATACTGACCCTTGTAAAAAATAACATCACTGCTTCCCAAATTGAAGTTTACGTGGAAGGGCTGAGTATCAGACACTTAAACTTAAGACAGGCAATATAGACTTTCATCTGATCAATTACTACTGTCCAAGTGACTGCCTGCAGGCACTGGAACACAACCATTAAAAGAAAAAAATGACTGTGTGTGGCGTCTTCAACAGCCACTCGCAGAGCTGGGGCTATGATCACATGGACCAGAGAGGAGAGAGACTAGAAGACTGGCAAGATGAGAATAGATTCTTCTTGATTAAAAAGCCGTCCGACCCACATACTTTCTACTCGAGATCATGGCACACTACAACTACACCTGACCTGGCTTTTCATTGACCAGACCTGGAGATGAACATTACACAAATTGTTGGGAAACAACTTGGTGGCAGTGACCACCGGCCAGTCTTTCTAAGTGTAGAAAATGAGCTTGTAAGTGAAAGCAGCACCCTCTCGAGGTGGAACTACAAGAAAGTAAACTGGGCAATGTACGAGCATCGCACCAGCATACTGGTTAGAAATCTGAATACGGAGATAGACGTAAATAAAGTAGTTGAAGAGTTTGGGAAATCCATACTACAGGCAGCACGAGAAACAGTACCAAGAGGAGCTCGTAAACATTATAAACCCTACTGGAGTAGTGAATTGGAACAGTTGCATAATGATATGGAAGTGTGTAGAAAGCAAGCAGAGGCCACACCCAGCCAAGAGCACCACAATAAATACTAGCACGCAAAAGCCAAATTTCAAAGGGCCAAGCTGCAGGCTAGACGGAAAAGCTGGCAGGAGAAAACAGTCACTGTACTTTAAATGAGACACAAGGAAGTCGTGGAAGATAATAAAGCAACTTAACGATGAGGGCACAGGGAGAAACTCAAAAATCGCACTACATAAAGACTGAAACATCTTAACAGGAAAGCAAGCAGCTGACCATTTTGCGGACTCATTCGCACAAGATAACAATATTGAAATTAGCCCAGAGAAACAAGAGATTCGTGAGAAATAGCAACATACAGGACGGAATGTAACAGTACATGAGTTTCTGAAGGCACCCATCACAATCAGCGAACTGGAGCTAGCCATATCAAAACTGAAAATGAGAAAGTCACCAGGAGCTGATGGTATGCCCAATGTAATGATCATGAACCTAGGAACAGAGGCCAAAGCAAAGCTGTTGCAGATCTTCAATAACAGCTGGACCTTAGGCAGTGTTCCACAAGGCTGGAGAGAAGCAATCATGATACCCCTCTTAAAATCAGGGACAAATGGTTCCGTTTCCTCCAGCTACAGACCAGTTAGCCTCACCAGCTGTCTCTGCAAAACACTGGAGAGCATCATCAATCACAGATTGCAGAGGTACATTGAAAGTGAAAACACCATTGTGCCACATCAGGCTGGCTTTAGGCAGTGATACTCTACGGAAGATCAGACAACCTACCTCTCTCAAGAAGTTGAGGATGCATTCCTAAAGAAGAAGCTGGTGTTTGCTGCATGGATAGATCTGAAGAATTTCAATCCATTTCAATCCATTGTCTGCGCAGAGAATCCGCCTTCACCGTTCGGATAATGCTTATTGAATCACTTAGGACATAAACGATGGTATAATTCTGTGATTACAGCTACACGAAAGCCCGTGTCACTGCCATCATCTCCATCGTGGTCATAGAGTGGACACCACTGGCTTCTTGAACGGTTCGACACTCTGAACGTGCCGTGAGTGCCCACGCACTTCTTTGTTGCTGTCATAAAAAAAAAAAAAAACTGTCATTTACTGCCAATATAGTACCTTGCGGTATATGGCAGAGGGGTCTTTGAGCCTTTGTTGCTGTATACCAGATAAATCTGTATGGATAAGTAAATGGGAATCACGTGAATTTTCCTTGATTAGTGCGCTGACCTGAGCATTGACCTAATCTCTGTCGGGGTTAATACTGGTAAAACTGCAGACTGATAACCAACCCATCCGTGATTTATTCCACTTTAGTCTGTCACTATTTTATCTTAATAGTGTCTGATGCAGAGGATGCTGCCATCTGCATTTTCAAATATGCACGAGCCCTCCAGATATTGATCGTTTGGTTCATTGTCGGAAAGTCAAGGTTGAATGTATCTCATTGCTGCACAGCAGGTGTCCCTTTTACTACCAAAAATAATGCGCATGGCTCATTTTGTATCTTTTCAAGTTTTCTAATCTGTATAGGGCTGACAGTGTGTAAGGCCATGACATACTCGATGGGTGAAAGTACCAGTCTTTGGACCAGAAGTATTAACCGCCTTTGCTCGATATTGAAGGCAGATGTGACTCTCATTGCTGACAGACCTTTTCGAGATTTTTAAATTGTTTTATTCGACATGTTCTGTGAAGGACAGACTACTATCAAACCTCACGCCCAGATATGTAATCGACTTGGTTCTGATAATACTTTCCCCGTCCATTCTCATGGATAGCATGTCTGTTTTAACAATATGATTGTTTAAGGAGAAACAGGCAACTGATGCCTTTGCGGGGTGACAAGGACACTGATATCAACACACCGGGAGGAAATGCGATCAAGTTTGATCTGCATGACAGTGAAATCTACTGCCTATCTCTATCCTGTCGATACACCAGAATGTTATCAGCAAGTGACAGAGTCCTGCGTCCCCCCTCCCCCCCCCCCCCCCCACACCCAACCCATCCGCCCAGCTATTGTTCAGTAATCGGCACCGTATACACATTGAATAATACTGTTGCCAGAAGTGAACCCTGCAGCAATCTTGGACATATCGTTATCTGCTCGGAAGACCAACTCCCATATCTTAGCACTACCTTATTTTGGGGCAAAGGATGCAACTATCCATCGTATAAGGTAAGGATATACTTCCAGTCTGAGGAAGGTTCGCATCAAGTACTCGAAGGATACTTTATTGTATGCAGCCTTTAAGTCACTGGCGAAAGCAATTGTCTCTTCTCTGACCTGACGTCCTTCGCAAACATCATGGGCAAAGACCGCCTAATTGAGCCTTGATTCTTTATTATAGCTGTATCTTCCAAGTGTGGGCGGGTACTGGATGATGCTTTATCCCCCAGTGAAGACAAGTCCCTCAGTCATGCTACGCTCTCTTATCTTTTATCTTTTCTGAAGATTTGTTCGCTACTGGTTGGATTTTGCAGCCAAGTTGTCTCCGGGTCGATCTAGTCAACCACACACCAAACGTAGACTTTTATGACACACTTAGTAGGTTATGGGGCTACTATTCTTTGCTTCCTTTAAAATTTGACTACACAGACGTGTTTAGACTGATGAATTAATATGTCTTTCAAACCTCCGATTTCACCAGGTACTTTCCTTTGCAAAATCATTAATAATGAAATTTGTCAGTTTTGCTAAACTAAGTAAAGAACACGACTATGGGTTAATATTCGTGTACATTTATTTGTTGATTCACGTTCTTATGCGATTTTGTTGCACCAGACGCCTATCTGTATGTCTTAGTTGGTGGACTATTAAACGAGCTATCACATTGAGCAAATCACATTCAGAACTTAATTGTTTGCCAGTTTACCCTGGCTTGATAGACTGCTATTTTATGTTATCTTTACTGTAATTTTCAAAGTCGAATACAAACTTGTTAAACGTGAACACCTATTTATAGATTCATCAAGGAATCTTGAGCACACGTAGAGTCGAGTTTATTCTTGTTATATTTTCATAAAAATCTAGCCATGATTAGCTTCAGTGTCAAACGTCTTTCTATTTTTCTGCTTCCGATGGAGAGTTGCTTGGACTATATGGCAGTGTTGTATTCAGTCTTCGATTTCTGTACGCCATGTTGAGTATACAAATATTTCTAATCCTCCAGCTAAGCTTTTTAGTCTGTATTCAGCTGTCAGTTTGATCTCTGCGGGAAGCCAATGTGTTCGATCAGGTGATAGTTTTTGCCGTTGTACAATAGCATATTCCTAGGTTCCCAAACTGTAATTTTTGTGTGTGTTTGCAAATAGTTTTATTTGCAATTTCACTGCGAACGGTTTTAACATTTACGTATTTCATTATGCCTACACTGTGCTCGCTGTAGCGCAGTGGTTAACATTCTTGCTTTGTGGCCCCCTGGTCGTTTGTTCGAATTTTCATGAAAGCGAGGATTTAAGAAAAGTTAACCTCATCTCCCAGGTCGACCTGCCTAAAATGAGTACCAGGAAATGAAAGCGGCCGACGTAGTTTTGTCCACATCCGGCTTCGAGTGTCGAATGTTCTATAAAAATATGAGGCTAGTGCCTCACGGTGTGGAAAAGAGTCATTGATTTATGTTTACCCATATACTCAATAGACAGGCGTGGAAAACGAGTCATTTACCTTACCTTATACCTATAGAGTGATATTCTACAAGGGGTTGCAACACTGGTTATAGATAGATTTAAGGAAGCGAAGTTTACACAAAATACACATATTACAATTCATATATAAATTCAAATTAATTGTCTGGTGCTTATTGAAGTTAAAGAAAGAAGGAGGGACTAGCAAACACACGAGACAACATAAACAAATTGAAAGCTTCGTGATTATCGGGTTTATCTTGCCAGTTATTTCACTTACCTACATGGTTATCATGTGTATGAGCAGTTATCTCGCTTACCTACGTGATTATTGGGTGTGTATGAGCAGTTTTCTCGCTTACCAACATGATTATCAGGTGTGTATGAGCAGTTATCTCGCTTACCAACATGATTATCAGATGTGAAGGAGCAGTTATCCCGCTTACCTACGTGATTATTATGTTTGCCTGTACGGTTATCTCATCTAGCTATAGGGTTATCAAGCAAACATGTACATTTATCTTACTTATCTGTACGGTTATTAAGCTCACTTGTACAGTTATCTCACTTATCTATATGGTTATCAAGCCCACGTGTACAGTCATCCCACTTATCTATATGGTTATCAAGCTCACAATTACAGTTATCTCACTTATCTATATGGTTATCAAACCCACATGTACAGTTATCTCACTTATCTATATGGTTATAAAACCCATGTACAGTTATCTCACTTATCTATATGGTTATCAAGCTCAAAATTACAGTTATCTCACTTATCTATATGGTTATCAAGCCCACATGTACAGTTATCTCACTTATCTATATGGTTATCAAGCACACATGTACAGTTATCTCACTTATCTATATGGATATCAAGCTCACAATTACAGTTATCTCACTTATCTATATGGTTATCAAACCCACATGTACAGTTATCTCACTTATCTATATGGTTATCAAGCTCACAATTACAGTTATCTCACTTATCTATATGGTTATCAAACCCACATGTACAGTTATCTCTCTTATCTATAAGGTTATCAAGCTCACAATTACAGTTATCCCACTTATCTATATGGTTATCAAGCTCACAATTACAGTTATCTCACTTATCTATATGGTTATCAAACCCACTTTACAGTTATCCCACTTATCTATATGGTTATCAAGCCCACATGTACAGTTATCCCACTTATCTATATGGTTATCAAATCCACTTTACAGTTATCTCACTTATCTATATGGTTATCAAGCCCACATGTACATTTATCTCACTTATCTATATGGTTATCAAGCTCACAATTACAGTTATCTCACTTATCTATATGGTTATCAAGCCCACATGTACAGTTATCTCACTTATCTATATGGTTATCAAGCTCACAATTACAGTTATCTCACTTATCTATATAGTTATCAAGCCCACAATTACAGTTATCCCACTTATCTATATGGTTATCAAGCTCACAATTACAGTTATCTCACTTATCTATATGGTTATCAAGCCCACATGTACAGTTATCTCACTTATCTATATGGCTATCAAACCCACATGTACAGTTATCTCACTTATCTATATGGTTATCAAACCCACATGTACAGTTATCTCACTTATCTATATGGCTATCAAACCCACATGTACAGTTATCTCACTTATCTATATGGTTATCAAACCCACATGTACAGTTATCTCACTTATCTATATGGCTATCAAACCCACATGTACAGTTATCTCACTTATCTATATGGTTATCAAACCCACATGTACAGTTATCTCACTTATCTATATGGTTATCAAACCCACATGTACAGTTATCTCACTTATCTATATGGTTATCAAACTCACCTGTACAGTTATCTCACTTATCTATATGGTTATCAGACCCACATGTACAGTTATCTCACTTATCTATAAGGTTATCAAACTCACCTGTACATTTATCTCACTTATCTATATGGTTATCAAGTCCACATATACAGTTATCTCACATATCTATATGGTTATCAAACTCACTTGTACATTTATCTCACTTATCTATATGGTTATCAAGCCCACATATACAGTTATCTCACTTATCTATATGGTTATCAAACTCACTTGTACATTTATCTCACTTATCTATATGGTTATCAAGGCCACATGCACAGTTATCCCACTTATCTATATGGTTATCAAGCCCACATGTACAGTTATCTCACTTATCTATAGGGTTATCAAACTCACTTGTGCAGTTACTCACTTATCTATATGGTTATCAAACCCATATGTACAGTTATCTCACTTATCTGTATTGTTATCAAGCCCACATGTACAGTTATCTCACTTATCTATATGGTTATCAAGCCACATGTACAGTTATCTCACTTATCTATATGGTTATCAAGCTCACAATTACAGTTATCTCACTTATCTATATGGTTATCAAGCTCACATGTACAGTTATCTCACTTATCTATATGGTTATCAAACCCATATGTACAGTTATCTAACTTATCTAAGCTGAGTCCTAATCCAAAACCAATCCACACGTGCCGTCCTTAAATATGACCTAGGGACATCAAAGATGCCTCTCCGCAGATGTGAAGATCCAGTATCAACATAGTACATCCCGCTATTCTCAGTTTACAGAAAGGAAAGAGAGCCCTGTAATACAGTCCCCGCGAAGACAATGTATTGGTAAGTCGTCGGTGGTGGAGCGACTACATCGAGGTTACTCCGACATATTTAAGCCCTTTCGGTGCTCAAACCATTTTAACAGTATCAAACTTAAGAGTTACAATTAAATCATTCAGAGGATTCAACAACCAGCCAACCAAAACTCTCGCCAATACATTCATTTGTTTAATTGTTTTGTTGGTTTCAGGCTTTCCCTATTGTTCGCTATTTCGGATGCAATAAAACACCTGAAGGAAGATACCAAGAAGGAAACGATGAACTACATATTTCAGAAAGAGATATCGCTAACGCCATAGAAGCATCGCAGAGACTATGTAAGTCAGTAGAAACACATGTTTACAACCTTTAGTCAGAAACAAAATGTAAGACCTGTTATTTTCTAAAAGAAGATATTTGGCATATTTAGTATAAAGATACACGGGAAAGGTACCATTTCAAGAATACAACTAGAGATTAAAACTTTCATACCGACAGTTCCACTTTAAAGTGTACACATACATGGTTGCCTTAAGACCTTAAACAGACTGCAGATTTGGATTTTTAAAACTGACCTCGTCGACAAAGACCAAAATGAGTACCAAGAAATGTTAAGGGAAGTAAAGGTGCTCAACGTAATACTGACCATACCACGCACCAGGTTCCGTGTGGTCTTTAAAAATATGGGGCTACCAAAGTATGCCCAGTACCCATAGACACGCGTGACAGGGAACTTTACATTAACTGGCATTAGAAAACTGTCACAATTGTATCCGAATAATGCATTGACTGTGTGAGCAGAACATCTTGAATAGGTTTAATATTGCTAAATAGAAGAAGATTAATACAAGCAATTATATAACATTTTGTCAGAGGAAACATTTTACAAATAATCATTGCAAGAAGTAACGTAAAATATTCAAAAGTAATAACATGTGGATTGTACTTGTGAAAAGGTATTAAACAACGGGAGGTGGAGCTTGAACAAAGTGTAACTATAAGTTGATAACAAAACACGGCCGAAAACTATTGGTGCATTAGAAGAAATACAGAGTATTTAAGGCAGAAAACGGGGCCTCGGCACGGTAAATAAACAAATAAATCGGTAAAGTTGTATTGATTAGCACTCATAACATGTGGATTAAAGCCATTTTATGTTATTTGTGTTGGGATTAAATCAGATAATCTATCTTATCCTGAGGTATAGAAACTACACAGAATCCTTAATCCTTGAACGGGTCGGTAGAGTTTATAAAAGAGCATTAATAACATAACCGCGGGAGTTAATGGATTCCTTGTATCAGATGGTCGGGTGTGATAACAAATAAGAAAGTATGAAATACACACACACACACACACAAACACACACACACACACGCGCGCACACGCACGCAGGCACGCACACACACACACACATATACAGCGATAAACTGAGTTCAAACGGAGCATGGCGATGGAGAATGCACCAGGTAACTACACCAATACAGGCCTAGCCCCAGCTGTGCTCTGTTGACATCATATTACGCCTATTCGTGGAGTTCCAGTTCCAGCTTTGAACACCCTGTTGGTTTCTGAGCCTGGATATATACATGTTTAAAGTGAAAACCTTAAATGTTTTTTGTATGTGAATATATTCTGAATAAAAATGTAAACAACAAATGTTTCATTTCTCGATGTAGTCGCCACTGTATTCAGTGCGTGTCCTCCAGCGCCGATAAAGTGCTTGGATTCCTGTAGAAACAAATTCTCTAGGGTAAAAACTCGATGTTGCTGATCCGGCCGTGAACAGTCTGTCACAGAAGTCACGCCATTTTGAAACTTCCTACTCCACTCATTCACTTGCTGGACTGACAATCAGGCATCACCATACTGGACCCTTACTTGCCGATGAATTTCTGTAGGCTCCAGCCCTTAACTGATTAAAACAAAAATGGTTAACAGAAAACTGCTACTCTTTGGTGTATGTCAAAAGTAGGGCGGACATCTTTAAACTGTCCTTATGACGTCACTATGTTCGCCTGCATCGTGATGTCACGTGCCTAACTCTCTTAACATTCTTAACCACAATATTGACAATTTACAAGTCAATGGCGTGGTTATTATAATTTCTATCTGAGAAAGAGTGAGAGAGAGAGAGAGAGAGAGAGAGAGAGAGAGAGAGAGAGAGAGAGAGAGAGAGAGCGAGAGAGAGAGAGAGACAGAGAGAGACAGAGAGAGAGAGAGAGAGAAGAGAAGAGAAGAGAAGAGAAGAGAAGAGAAGGGGGAGGGGGGAGATCTGCAACACATCACACATGGGGGATGGTGCTTTGGTACCTGACCGGGAGAGAAATCTTCAAACAACTACTTTCCGGTAGATAAAAATCTCTTTTCAGGGCTCAGACGACCACAACACCAATCTACCAATATTAAGAATTAAGACTCAGTCTCCCGGAAGATTCTAAACCAACGTGATATTGTAACGAGAACTCCAATGATGGCTATCTAATATTTTCTGTCATATGCTATATTAACGAATTCTTCGATGATGGGTCTCGAATATTTTCTGTCGAGTGATATTTTAACAATATCTCTTAATTGTCGCGCAGCCATTTAAACTATGGAAATTCATCTATTTATCTGTCTTATTTCTGTTCTTGCTTCTGGCTGTACATTGAATATTTCATAAATGGGATGCACCTTCAAGAAAACAAAACAAGACAGCTTAATCAAATATGCCTGAAACTGGTGGTCAGTAAGACATAAAATAATATGCATAAAGAGAATGTTAAACAAATTTACAAAAAAACAAAAACAACAACAACAAGTCGAAGAGGCAGGAGAGATTCGAACTGCATGGATATACTTTAAAAAAGTAAAGAGTGTCACATGACAGAAACTGCCTTAAGGGTGTTAAGTTTTAGGCTTTTAATATTCTATTACTGACATCTTGCCTTCTTGACAGATAACACTTTGCTATATTGTGCTTCAAAATAAACAAACATGTGAACAACAGCCCATGACGGTAGCGATCGTGATTGATTATACCAATTTGCTCAATGAATGTTCGTCCACAATGGATGCTTGTGAACACATGGTCATTTCCGCCATCATGCACCATCTGACGTCTCAAACGCACCATCTTTGGCCTATCTGCAATCATTTTCTCCTTTGTTTTTATTTCATTTCTTATTGTTTAACCCCCCCCCCCTCCCCCCTTCCGTTGCAAGACTATTAGCAAGGTGCAATATCATTGCCTATTTCAATCATTTTCCTCTGCACACACATTTATACCGTAGTAGAGGCTCACCCGAGATCTTTTTTTTTTTGGCATATCTTTTACAGGACTTTGCAGTAAACACATGCATTTTTCAGCTGCGGTTGATGTTTTGGCAAGTTTTACGTTCAGTATTTGCTATTACTTTCTGAATCACCTGCTCACATATCTCCTTAAGTAACCAGCACGACACGATCCGCTGCCGAATCTCGCGCAGCTGTGTTTCGTACGTGAGTATACGGGATTACGAACACCGTCCTTAACTCCTTCGCCAGGAAGACTGCCCGAGATCTTTTACTCATATGTAATGCACCAAAGAAAAAATGTCCTTTGGTATTCTAACATCGTCTATCCTCTTAATATGGCCTATACATTTAAGTCAACGAAGACATAACGAGGTGTAGCCGCAAGCTCCCTTCCTCGTTGCCTTTCCTTCCCACACAATTCCCTGACAATTCTCTGGCTCCAAGCGTATGAGGCAGTATCCACCCCAGGTCTATACTGATCGGAGAAATAAATCCACGGATCTGTTCATCGTGAAATGCCCCTAATCCGAATATTTATGTAAGGTAGCTTTAACTCCGTCTCCGTGGCGATGACGTTGCGTACGTGATTCGTAATGCCGCTCACCCGCGTTCGAAACACAGCGGCCTCCGATTTGGCAGCAGACAGTGTTGTGCTGGTTTTAACGTGCTGGTATGGGAGCCGGTCGTTCAGAAAGGAATGGCAAACTACTGAACGTAAAAAATTGCTAAGACATCAACAACGGCAGTAATATGCTGGCGTTGACTGCAATGTCCTGTAAGGGATATGTAAATTTAATAATATAACAGCTTCACTGCGCATTTGGGCATATGTTACTAGGCCCATATTGTTATAAACCAATGGGCTGGCCGTGGCTGATGTGGTCTGTATCACACCGTTGCCTTTACTTCCCAAGACATTTCCAGGTGCCGATTTGAGGAAGCCAGTCCAATATTAAACATTATAATCTGCATTTTTGAATATTTACACAAGGGAATTCGCTAGGATATTAACACTTTAAAATATATGGTTCAATTAAAAATAATTACATAGTTATTCTTATACCTCGACGAGAACATGGAATTGTATATTGTTACCACAATATTGATTATTTACTGAATGCAGTTTTATTGTAAATTTATTTCGGGTGAAACTGGAGGGTGTAAACGGTTGGGGCAGTATTGGCGTAGGCTGCGTGTCCAGCCAAGTGAAAACATGCCCTGTGGGTCTGCGATGTAAAAATGTCATCTCATTGTTAGGCTTGAGTCCACAGAGCAATAGGTGGTCAGTCTTTTCCCTCACTTAGCGAGACGACGAACGCACTCGTCCGGTCACGATTATCAGTGTAGCCTCCTATCAACTATGCTAGAGCACCTTCTCTAGCCAAGTAAAGTGTTAGTACCGTGTTGCATATTTCCCTTGTGGACACTTGGACTGATTCGTGTAAATACGGTAATGTATTAAATTATAAGAAGATTGCCAGCCGCGACAGCGCAGTGATTAGCCAGCTTGCCTGTCCGCCCAGTGGTCATGGGTTCGAATTCGAATTTTAAAAACTGACCTGAACTGTCTAGTCCAGCCAGAATAAAACGGATTACAGGAAATGTCTTGGAAGTAAAATCGGCTGAAGTGATAATAATCACATCATCCCACGAGTATCGATTGGTCTCTGTAAATACTGGGCTAGTTAACGTTCAGTAGTTTGCTATTGCTTTATGTGCGACCGGCTCCCATACTAACACGTTAAAACCTAGCACGACACGGTCTGCTGCCAAATCGGTCGCAGATGTGTTTTGAACGCAAGTAAGCGGCCTCACGAATCACGTCCGCAAGACCTCAGCCAAGGAGACCGGCATGAGACGAACTAAAGGCCAGAAACAGTGATCGTTAGTGCTGATTGTAAATAGCAAGTGTCAGACCAGCTGAATTGAATACAGCTACGCGACTCAGTTTACGTGCAAGAACGGATCAATAGAGCTGGATAATCTTTCATCTTGAAGTTAACCAGAAGTAGTTTCTGGCGATGTTCTTGACCAACAGCGGTTGTCGCGAACCCCTTCAAGATTAGCAAGTTCTGAGGCAGTCGAGGTAATCGTGGTTATGTAGGATTTGTTATTTACAAGACTGCCATCTACACAATGTAAAACTGTACTGTTGTACAAATGTGTGAATGTCAGAGCCGTTGGAAATAGCCGGAGAAGTGCTTGTTATGTTTTCCGTACAGACATTAGTCAACTGTGGCCTGTTGTTCTGTGTGAATTCGAATGTTGGACAATGGAATGGTGAAGGAACTAGAGGCAACGGAGAAGTGCTTCTGGAGAAGATGTTGAGAATATAGTGGAAAGAGAAGAAAACAAAAGCTGAGGTCATGAGAGCTGCAGGTGGCACAGGGTCAGTGTTCAAAACCGTAAGGGAAAGGCAAATGAAAGTTGTACATTGTTTTTCGAGTGCCTACCAGCTTTACTGCTGTGATACGCAACAGTTTTGTTGCTGAAACTGTTGCTACATAATCGCCATTGCTTAAACCAACCCTTCTGAGTGATATTTTGGGATATATTGTGCCAAATGCTATTTTATTTCACTATTTTGTTTAAATATTGAGCACAACCCACTACCGGCAACGCCGATCGCATTCTGGTATGAATCTAAGGCCTATCCACGTCAATATGGAAGCACTATACTCGAGTTTCGCCCTCATTTGAGCTCGTCAGTAGTGCATATCCCTGACCGGATCCGGAAACAGTCCCAGATCACACGTGTGAAGCGGGTGTGTAACCACGCGGCACACACTGGACACACCAAATTATCACAACAGAACATCACAACGCTACCCATCGTAGGCTATGCTCAACTATTTTGTTTGTTCATTCGTGTTTGTTTTTCCGTGTTTGTTTTTGCGTGCTTGTTTATTCATTTACAATATTTATGTCGCCGCTGCCATTTTATTCACGCGAATTGCATTGCTATACTTTCTCTCCCTGTAGTTAATATGATCTTGTTATTTTTCATTTTTGTCCATTTATAGCAGTGCACATCGGTTTCACTATTATATCATCTAATCTCTGGAATTCTGTAAATATTTCTTTTTGGACTTTATGCATAAATGTACATGACTGGCACCTGGCCGTCCTGACAGACGATAGTTTGTAAAATAGAGTTATACCTCTCCATAACACAAAGCCTGGGCTGAATTTCGAGACCACGTGTTGCCATGCAGCATGATCCCTCTCTCGGCCTGCCTAGTTTACTCCAGAGGAAAGATAACACCAATACGTCTGGAACAAGGCAATCTAAGGAAGCTGTCGGATCAGCAAAAAAATATTCTAACTGTCCCCCTGTCGGAGCTTCCATCCTAGACCAGTTTGCCGACCGAGGCTTAGCGCCTGGTCTGTCCTGCCATGACGTTTAGTCTTTAGGTTGCATTTCCTCGCACCAGGGTAAGGCTTGTACCCTCCCAAATTGCACTTCGCCCGAAGCTGATGGCACAATGTGGGGTGTCGGGTTTGGTAAGCGGCGGCCAACATTCGGTGCTAACAGAAAGCAGGTAGTACAGTCTGCTATATATATATATATATATATATATATATATATATATGCGGTTGTTGCACACAGTGGACAAATAAGGTTATAATTAAATTTTAAGAAGGCACAAATTATAGTCGCCACTAGAGCGAAGGAAATACCACTGTGTAATATACAAGAAGAAAAGGTTGATACCAAAATGTGAAATAGAAATAGAAGAGAAAATTCTTACCAAGTGCATATTTGTAAATAAAGTCGCTTAAAAGTCGACAGGGTCGACTTAATCGCACCAGGTTTTATCCCATATGGCTCGGTCTCTTTCCGCAGCGCGGAAAGCGTCGCACAAAGCACGAGCTCAGTCGCTTTTAGCGACGACCCACAGGAGTCTCCGAAACATTTAACTCGTAAACCGAAGGGCGCGGCCCGGAATCGAACCCACAACCTTCGGAGCGCGAGTCAAACGGCTTGACCACTTCGCCACAGTGACGCATATTTGTAAATACCCATGGACATTTATAATATCAGATGGAAGATGCACAACGGGGATTAAGAGCAGAATAGGGCAAGCAAAGTTTGCATTTCGGGAAATGAAGAGTATCCTATGCAATAAGTCACTATTATTGAATGTAAGAAAGAGAGTGCTAAAGTGCTATATAGAACCTGTATTGCTGTATGGCGGTGAATCTTGGAATGCAAATGAACAAATTAGGAAGAACTTGGAAGCAATAGATATGTGGTTCCTAAGACGAATGTTGCGAATTCCTTGGAATGCCATAGCGTCTAACAACGACTGCCTAAAAGAGGCTAACGAAACTAAAACATTATATACAACAATAAGAAAAAGACAAACAGCTTTCTTTGGTCATGTGATGAGAAAGGAGGCATTGGAGAACAACATCATGGCAACTGGAAAGATCGAGTGGAAGAGAGGGAGAGGCAGACCAAGAGAAATTATGCTGGATGGATTGAGACGGTGGCATGGAGGAATATCATCAGCGGAGTTGATCCAGAAAACCAAAAACCGAGAACTGTGGAAAGTCATGAACGCCCACGCCAGTCGGCATGGCACTTGATGATGATGCTGATGATGGTTATGATGATGATGATGATGATGATGATGATGATGATGATGATGATGATGATGATGATGGTGATGATGATGAATATACAAGTAAATGGGAATTTTCTTAAACAGGTAAATCGGCACAATTATCTCGGAACTGTCATAACATTTGATGGGAGATGCCTTGAAGAGATTAGAACAAGAATCGCAATGAAGAGGGTAGGTAACCTTTTGCAAGATGGAAAACACATTGGCCAATAAAAAGATGTCATTTGCGACGAGAAAAAGAATGTTGAGGTTCTACATAGAACCTGTTATTTTGTATGAACGGGAAGTGTGCACAATGAGCAGACAAGCTGAAAAACATCTGATGGCTGTGGAAATATGGTTTGTAAGGCAAATGCAAAGAATATCATGGGCAGACAGAAACACAAATGACCAAGTCCTACAAGAAACAAATGAAAACTGCAAACTGATTAGAGAAATTATACGTAGTCACAGTTTTTTTTCTTTTTTTGGACACGTTATGAGATGAAATAAATTGAAGAACTTGGTGACAACTGGCAAGATTGAGGGGAAGACAACAAGAAGGAAGCAGAAAAGTAAATACAGAGATGGCTTTGCCACAAGGTCTGGTCGAGACAATAACACTGAGCTGATCCAAGGCTCTGATGGTCGTGTGAGGTGGCGAAACATAGCCGCCTACGCGTATCGCATGGCACATGATATATATATATGTGTGTGTGTGTGTGTGTGTTTCTGTGTGTGTGTGTCTGTTTGTGTGTGTGTGTGTGCGTGTGTGTGTGTGTGTGCGTGTGTGTATGTGTGTGTGTGTGTGTCTGGGTATGCAATATTGATATACTCAACATCAAGAAATAGATGCAGGAGTTTAAGTTTAGTGTTGGCTACTCATTACAGTTTACCTTTAGTGCAGAGATGGTGCTTGATGATGATGATGATGGTAATGATAATGTAATTCTCTAGGACCGTATCTCCTTAACTATTTGCGTTCATATAATGAAATTGTATATTATACTTAAAACATAAAGGTTAAGATGTAGATATTTGAGAATTACTAGATTTTTTTCATTGTTGCGTATCCCTTTCGGGATACTAGATACAGGTTAAGAAATAGATATTAGAGATTGATTGATTGATCTAGGAACCGACATCACAGCATTCGGGGCATTCCTGCAGGCGCTCCGTCCCCATTCTCAGCAGCCAGCGAAGAGTTCCAACACCAATAGTACCAGTAGCAATCTGATTATATGTCCGTCTCGCCTTTCCTCTGAGCGTCGAGCGTCGGCCAGATACCCTCGTCACTCCTCGCTACCTCATTCTTGCCAGACCATGATGATCAATTTGCTCCTCCGAGGTGTACACGTGCTCCCACAAGGCCGCAACCACGTCTGCCTTGTCATGCATCAATATTCCACCAAATTTTGCAGAGCCAGCCAATGTGTCCGCCTGTTCATTCCCCAACACACCGGCATGCCCCGGAGAAAAGATCCAGGCGATGCTTGCCACCGTGACCTCCGAAGCAATGCAAGCCACTCCGCACGAAGTCCGCCCGTCCTCACCTTCCTCTAAGAAATAGATATGAGAGAACTACTAGATAGTTTCAAGAAGTAGATATTAGAGAATTACACTATACAGGCCAAGAAGTAGAGACTGGATAAATATAGTATACATTTCAAGCTGTGGGTACTAGATAACTGAACGATATAGGTCAGCGAGTTAATATTAGATAACTATAAGACAGTATAACAAACAGCATTTTAAATAAAAACAGGTACCAAATGGTACCAGAAAATATCATGAAAAGCAAAGACAAACGGTTCGATATTTCGATTGATTTATATAAAATTAGATTAGATTCATTAGACGTAGACAGTCAAAATATTTTGGACATGTTATGAGAAGAAATGACTTGGAGAACTTGGCGACAACTGGCAAGATCGAGGGGAACAGACCAAGAGGAAGACAGAGAAGTAAATACCTGGATGGCTTGGCCACATGGCATAGACGAGACAGGAACACTGACCTGATCCACGACTCTGGTGATTGAGTGAAATGGCGAGTCATGACCGCCGACGCTTTCCGGCATGGCACATGATTGATTGATTGAGTGCGTCCACAAATGTTTACTCCTCGCCTTCCCAACAGTAACCAACAAAGGGAAAATAATGAGATTTAGCATATTGCCTTATCATTACGTACTCCCAACAAAAAAACTGTGTCGTTGGTATATGCGGTATATAATTTACGAGTCAGAGATAAAGTGCATTTTATGAAATGCATTACATCTTCATATGGAAACATCAGTGTTCAACAAAGAATATTCTCCGTGGTGCACGGAAATTTCCTTATGAGAAGCACATCACATAGTGGAACAGATGTGCCATTGGTCGTTAAATGAATTGACGTGAATTATTGTAAAACAAGTTTGTTATCGTGAATTCAATACATTTTCGCCAAAACATTAAAGACATTTTGCCGCTTTCCGTGATTTCAGTTGCCTTTGGACCTATCAAAGACTCCTTAGGTGCGAGTATATATATATATATATATATATATATATATATATATATATATATATATATATATATATATATATATATATATATATATATATATATATATATATATATATATATATATATAATTGCCGCTTAAAAATGTTGCATGCCCGTTGTCGGACGTTGCGATTAACTCAAGGTTTGATTTCCTAAGCAATTTTACGACAGGTAGTTTGCCATTAGGCAGTCTTAATGGCGAAGGGGTTATGGACGCAGTTCGTAATCCAGCTTACCAGCTTTCGAAACACAGTGGCGCGCGATTTGGCAGCAGGCCCCTTTGTGCTGGGTTTTAACGAGTTGGTATTGGAGCCGGTCGTTCAGAAAGCAATGCCATACTACAGAACGTAAACTTGTCAAGACATCAACAACAGCAGTAAAATGCTAGTCTTGACAGCGATGTCCTTTAAAAGGATATGCAAAAAAAAAAAAAAAGTTTGCCATTGCTCCCTGAACGAGAACTCAACGTTTAAGTCCAATGTAATGCTGGTGTAAGGACTGAACCTGCTTACCCCCGCTATCTGCGCACCGAAAATTTACAAACGAACGCTCCTATCCTACGGCAATGGTGATTCATTGTATACAGTACTACTCGGGTATTTTTTATAGATATAGCATCGATGGTTGATGTAATCAATATCACACCTGCTGCCTTTATCTTCCATGACATTTCCTGGTGCTAATGATAGTTGTGGTCGACCTAGGAGCTTATGTCAATTTAAATGTTCCGTCTTAATTGAGGCTGGAACACGTGGCCATTGTGCTAGCGGGCAAGTTGACTAGCCACGGCGCTAACGTCTCGTAGTTGACAAGACAGACCGGAAATCACATGTCGCCTCCAAATAACCAGATACCCTAATAATACTAGGGACAAGGTCAGGGTACCAACAGGAAAGTACTACCATAACTATGATGCAGAAATCCAGGCAATCAAGATAGCAAGAGAGAAATTACTAAATACCAACCATGGTACACAGCCCGTGGTGCAATTGACAGATGCAAAATCAGTATTTGAGGTGTTCCTGTCTGGGAAATTGCCAGTACTACGGACACTACTTTCTGAACTTGGCAGCCAGCGTAAGGTCACCTTACAATGGATATCATCTCACTATGGAGTACCCGGAAACAAGAGAGCTAATGAAGGAGCAATAGAAGAAAAACCTGATGGACCCGTTACATATCACCAAAAGAAAAGAATGATCAAATCCGTCAGAAACCCAATAAAACCTGCTCAAAATGCCTCCTACCTTATTCTACAATCTTAGACAACAAGTCATTATTCTGCCTCTCAGAACAGGACATAGTAGATTACGCAACCACCTGTATACAAAATTTCAGATTGGCGAATCAGCCATGTGCACATGTAGATTGGCGCCGCAGAAAACAGAGCACATACTCCAAGACTGCCCAAAATATGACATATCTAGGCAGATCTTCTGGCCTAGAGAAACAACAATGGAAGATAAACTATATGGATCACTGAGTGAACTAAAAAGACAGTGAAGTTCATACAAGACGCAACATTGCAGTTATAGACACATTTCAAGCGAACAAAACAAGAAAGAGAAGAAGGATAATAATAAGAAGCTTCCAATTAACGTCACAGCTTCACAAAAGGAACAGATGTACTTCGACGTTCGACCAAACAAAGTAACATGTTTGAATCCCGGTAACCCTATATATATATATATATATATATATATATATATATATATATATATATATATATATATATATATATATATATATATATATATATATATATATATATATATATATATAAAATTAAATTTTCCCTTTACTCTCTTTACTTTTTTCCTTCCCATCTATAAACACAAATCATTGCATGCTAATCTATTTCTAGTGTTATTTAAAAGCCTCATCAACTCCCCGCCGACAAGTATTTTCCTGTAGATTGTCTATGAGCATGACGTGAAGGGACATCACACCGGCCCAAACTGACACATTCGGACGTTAGACTAAGCTCGGATAATTACATTCAGCCCTCTATTATGTTCGCATATTGAAAGGGGCTGCTTCTTGTCTGCGAACGGGCTTTAGATGTTTCAGAGCTAATCTGTATAATAAACCTAGGTGAAATGTTTTCGTAGCCCCACTGTGTGTATTTATAGAAACGCAGTCAGGCAAGATGAAAACTGTTTGGACACAAGGCTAAAATCCACCATATTGGATTAGCCTCTGGGAAGAAGAAGAGAGCGGGAACCCGATATAACGTTATTAGATAGTGTCAGATCTTATTGACCATGTCCCATTTTACTCAACGCTCGACCGGACCTGTGACCTTTTGATGTTCTGAACTGAACGTCAGACGGTAATCGAATGCTTTAAAAAATCCCCGCAGCATTTCTTACAAAAGGAGAGCATTGTAAGATGGCCGGATGGAGAGTGTGACACAAACATATATAGCTATAGCATTACAGACAAAAGGGGAACACAAAAATGGCAGGGAAATGAGCAGTGAAATGGGAAACAAATTGTATTATGTTCTGAGAGCTACATGAAATCCATGGTTAGACTGTAACAAAAGTCTTAATTTACTGGCAAAAGAAACCTTGCCTTGACTGAGAGTCTCGTTGTCCGCCTCGTGCTCAGGAATACTAGGTTCGAATCCCAGTACAGGATGTTGATTATTTAATGATTCAAGCGGGTCTCTCTGTCCTAGGGGTTAATTAACTTTCTCCGTAATCCCGTTTATCCACGTATGGTAACGCAGCGCGGGAGAATTGGCAGCCGTTCTCGCCGCGTTGGTGACTTACGGGATAAGTGAGACGACCGCTCAGAAAGCAATGCAAACTACTGAGCGTAATCTTGCCAATAAATCAATGACAGCGGTAAAATGCTGGTGTTGACAGCGATGTCCTGTAAAGTATATGCAAAAAAATAAATGATATTAATATTCCTTTCATCGCAGGAGTAGTGAGAACGGATTTATGTGTATCAGAAGAACACAACCTTTAATGGATAAGCATGAAGAACAGGAGGTTCTGTGTGCGACTTGGGGACATGAAACATCCCACGGCGTTGTGCAAATCACACTGAGAGGGCCATAAGACCGCTGTCCTGGCAACATTGTTATTTGGAATAATGAAGACTAAAAACAATAAGTTGTACAATTTATTTCTCGGCATATTCTGCTGTAGTAACTCTGAGGGTAATGCAATAAAAGACACACAACAATAAAATAAAGCAAAATAATGAACCTTTCAAGCGAAATTACAGTTATAATTACCATGGGAATATGTGTTTTACATATTTTATGTTTAGGAAACTGTAATACTTTGGCCACATAAAATGTTACAGTGGTTTAGAAATAGGAGAAATTACAGTCATGGGTCTTGGGAAACCCAGCAGGGACCAACCAGCAGGGCGGTGGGTACAGTACATTTCAGGCACTATCGGCATGAGAGTGTTCGAGGCCGGGTAACCGGATTAGGTTTGAAAGTATTTTCAGACGTGATGTGATGAGAGCGACGTCCTGCTAAGCTGATGCTGGCATCCCACTTATTTATACATCTATGAGTTATCAACCAAAAGTTAATCGTTACTTGCATATTGTAATGTTGTGACTTCTAGGTCCTCCTGTTAGTTAATGTTAAGTGCCATGTGTACACATTAGCCGGCGCTAGGACTAAGGAAATAGTGAGACGCGCAGTTTCATGATTCCATGTCATACTGAGTCAAAGCCGGTTCCGTGGCAAGGATTTACGGAGGCAATTCGTAATCCTGCATACCGCATTCGAAAAACAGCAGTGAGCGATTTGGCAGCAGGCCGTCTTGCGTTGAGTTTTTTTTTAACGAAATGGTACGGGTATCGGTCGTTCAGAAAGCAATGGCAGACTACTGAACGTAAACTTACCAAAAGATCACAAACAGTAAAAAAAATGCTAGGGTTGACTGTGACGTCCTGTAAAGGATATGCAACTAACTTAACTGAGTCGAACGATCAAAATCAACTGAGGAAGATTTGAAAACAGGTCGCTTTCCGTTGATTTCGATGGTAGGAGGTGTCGGTTTTTGCCAAGTAAATCCCAAACAGCCAAAAAATGCTGGTATTAATTGCGACGTCCTGCAAAGGACATGCAACTAACTTCCGTTTTGTCTATTCCGTTAATATTCGCCTTGACTCTCGCTTTGAGCTTGCTTCAACAGCGATAAGAACGTTTTGTAACTGGATTTAAACTAACAACGAGAAAATTCAAGAGAACAATGAAGTGTTAATTATGCCAACCTCATTTTCATTCTGAGGTCAAAAACTGGCTTCATGTTGAGGACCGCACTATTATTTCGCCCAGATCGTTAGTCCCGAATGGAACAAAGCCACTCTGTAGTTGTCCAAGAAGGTGCGAAAACAAGTAACATTTTGGTCCCGTCTGAATGCCTTTTCTGAAAAAACTGAGGAAACTGGATAGCTGTAGGGAGTACACTTCACTGTTCATCTATTGGTTGTCGGCAGCCTCTTTGCTCGTGCAAGGTCCCAGAATGACAGTGTCAGCTGGCTGCTAAACACGCGTATGTTGTGCTTGTATTTGTTCTAGTGGTTGCAGTAGTGGTGAAGTAGCTACCATTGCAGATTTCATCCTAGGTGTGTGAAAAGATCAGCTTTCACATGTTATGTCACAACCTTAAAATGTGAAGAGATCAGCTTTCAGATATGTCAAGTCACAATCTTAAGAGGTGAAGCCATCAGCTTTCAGATATGCTATGTCCCAACTTTAATTATTGGGATTAGCTTTCGTATTTTCTATGCCACAACATTACGGGAGATAGTTTTCACATATGATATGTCACAATATTAATATGTGTGGTCAGTTTTCACATATGCTGTGTCACAATATTAATATTTGTGGTCAGCTTTCACATATGTTATGTCACAACATTAATTAGCGGAATTAGCTTTATTATCTGCTATGTCACAACATTAAGCTAGGCTAGCTTTCACATATGCTGCGTCACAACATTAATATGTGTGGACAGTTTTCACATATGCTATAACAACATTGATATGTTGGATTATCTTTAACATATGCTATATCACAACATTAATAAGCGTAATAATCTTTCACACTTTCACATAAGCTATGTCACAACGTTGTTTAGTGAGATTCGCTTTCATATATGCTATATCACAACATTAGTACGAGGGGTGAGTTTTCACATATGATTTAACAACATTAATAAATGAGATTAACTTTCACATATGCAATGCCAACACAATAATTAGTGGGACCAGCTCTCACCTATGCTATGTTACAACATTAAGAAGTGGGATGAGCAGTTCCTATTCTTTGCTTTCCAAGAGATGTCATGAAATGACATGTACGTCGTGTAAGATACACGATATCAAGTCGTGATCATCATAGACATCACATTCATCATCATCATCATCATCATCATCATCATCATCATCATCATCATCATCATCATCATCATCATCATCATCATCATCATCATCATCATCATCATCATCATCATCATCATCATCATCATTATCGTGTGTCGATGCAAACGATCATTTTCCTTCACAATATATTTTCCATGCAGCTCTGCCACACAATCCAGCATTTTCTCCATCCGTCGGCATCTATTTCTTCTTCTTCTTCTTAGTCCGAAATGTTTGTTTTTGGCGTTATTGCCCTGTCATTTTACAACAGAGCTGCGATATATGCGCCTTTCGACCGACACTTCCGACATCTTCAAGCATTTGTTGGCCAGGTTATCCTTCCCGTTATCTGTTTCTTATACTCTCAGTTTTCCCGGTTCTCGGAAAGGTCTCCAGACACAGTCTTCACATCAGGATAATAATCTGTCTTTGGGAGACAGCTGTAGTTCTTTGGTGCCGGCGTCTGTGGCTTAGGATAGTGATCGCAGTTTCACAATCTCACCATACCTGGTTCGGAGTCAGTCGTAGGTTATTTTGGAAGCCGACTGTATTGCGTTGATGTTAGAAATGTTACGAGCTTCGGCCGTTCAGAACACTAAACAAATGAACGTAAAATTGCTGAGAACATAATAAACAGTAAAATAATGCTAAGGTTGATTGCGAGGTCATGCAATGGCATGCAGCTTAATAGCCCATAGAAGATTGGTCATCTTAGCTGACCAAACAATGCCCGCCATTCTACTAAGTTTAGGTTGCCATGCCAAAATAAATAGACAAGTATACTGCTGGGCATTCCTGTGAAGAAGCTACATTTGGTCGGGGAAACACAAATAAAAGAGCTAAATACATTATATGAAATTATAACTTAGAAATATTGCCTTTCATTTCACAGGACGTTGCAGTCAACCCCGGCCGTTACTGGTTGTTATATATCAGATAATAAAATTGTGTTCAGTAGCCTGCCATTTAAGTCCAGCTGACTGGTGTGTGGAATAAACCCACTACCCCACCGTCAGCAGAGACAGTTAAAGCGCGACCTTCTATGGCATCAGAAATGTGGTTTCTGAGAAAATACACGGAGTATAGTACACGGGCAGAAAAACAATTGTGACTGTCATTCAAGAAACAAATGTAGACGGTAAGTTGTACAGAGTAATTAGACGTGGACAGTCAAGCGTTTTTTGGGCACGTTATGAAGAAAAATAAACTTACAAAACTTTGTGTTAATTGCCAAAATTGATGGCGAAAAAAGCAAGGCGAAGCCAAAGACATAAATACCGGGATGGTTGGCCATTTGACGCATATTTTTTTTTCCGCGTTTCCATCCTGTTTCAGGATATTGCGGTCAACATCAGCATCTTTCAGCTGTATGTTGATTCCTAGGCTAGATTACGCTCATCAGCACGCCACGACTTTCTGAGCGACTGGCTCCATACTCTCATACGTCACTTTTGCGATTCGAACCAATTGACACATATGGGAACAAGAAAACAGACCTGATACAAGAATCTGGTGATTGTGTGAGATGACGAACCATGACCGCTTACGCCTGCCAGTACGGCACATGATGATGATGAAATATATACGTATGTTCCCATGGTAGATATACCAGTGCTCATTGCACAGAGATACCATTGCTGCGGTAGGTCGTTGTCGCTAATAATATTGGTGTCAAAAGGGCACACGAATATAATAGCAGCAGTTGTCAAGTTGACACCTCTATTGTGACCTATACAGAAAGCCTGATTCTGCTGAATTTGTCAAACTAGAAGGGTGGTATGAAACAAGGCGGCGGCAGAAAAAGCCGTGTCATCAATGTGGAGAGAATAGGATGTGTGCTGTTGTGTGACTGTTTAGGCCAAGTTTAAGGCATTTAATGGTTAAACAATCAGTTGCATATCCTTTATAGGACGTCGCAGTCAACCCAAAATGTTTTGGCTGTTTGTGATTTCAAAGCAAGTTTACGTTCAGTAGTTTGCCATTGCTTTCTGAAGGACTGGCACTCATACCACTGTATGAAAACCAAGGCAAAGCGGCCTGCTGCTAAATCGCCCGCTGTTGTGTTTCGAACGCGGTATCAATCAGTCAATCATGTGCCATGCCGGAAAGCGTGGGCGGTCATGACTCGCCATTTCACTCGATCACCAGTGTCGTGGATCAGCTCAGTGTTCCTGTCCCGTCCATGCCATTTGGCCAAGCCATCCAGGTATTTTCCTCTCGGTCTTCCTCTTGGTCTGTTCCCTTCGATCTTGCCAGTTGTCACCAAGTTCTCCAATCCATTTCTTCTCATAACATGTCCAAAAAATTTTGACTGTCTACGTCTAATCTCTCTAATCAGCTTACGATGTTCATTTGTCTCCTGTAATACTTGGTCATTGGTTTTTCTGTCTGTCCATGGTATTCTTTGCATTTTCCTCAGAAACCACATTTCTGCAGCCATCAGATGCTTTTCAGCTTGACTGCTCATTGTCCAAGTTTCACATTCATACAAAAGAACAGGCTCTATGTATCCCCTCAACACTCTTTTTCTCGTTTCAATTGACATCTTTTTATTGGTCAGAATGTTTTTCATCTTGCTAAAGGCTACTTTCGCCATGGCGATTCTTGTTCTAATCTCTTCAAGGCATCTCCCATCAGATGTTATGACTGTTCCAAGATAATTGTACCGATTCACTTGTTGAAGAATATTCCCATTCACTTGTGTATTACATTGTGGCACTTCTTTCTTCATAGTGACGACCATAACCTGAGTCTTTTTACAATTTAATTCTAACCCCAGTTGCTCACTGTATGCGAGATTACAAATTGCGTCCGATTTAATGGTGGCGGTAAAAGTGACATATTCATAACAATGTAAAGTTAGATGCCCCTTGTTACGTTAAGAGGTATAATAGGTAAATACTGGTAGTAGCCAATTGTTAGACACATTGCCATTTGATGAATAATCAGGGCAGAGCCAAGCCGAACGCCCCTGCTTCCTAGGAAATTCCTCCAACTCATGTTAGACTGCGTTCATCTGGGCGCACAAGTTACTGGAAAGGGCAAGAGGGGGGGGGGGGGTGGAGAAGAAGGGTATCTCCCGTACGAATGTAGATAGTTACTCATGGTCCCGGCTAGGAGGTTTTGACCGAACTGTTTTTACCCCAAACAGCGTATGATTCCTGATTGTCTCATCCCTACGATATCACTACCATTGTATAACACGTTCTCATAGTTCAGTGTATACTGAAAAGATCTGACTTCTCCTTTGACAACTTCCACTGTGTGTTATTCATCTTTAAAAGTAATACGCTCGCATTGTTTCATAATGGTAATGATCCTGTATAGGCACATAATGATAATGAAAATGCTAATGGAATTCACATTATTAACTGGCATATTTATTAAATGTACTATCGGAGTCGTGGCAAAGGCGATACGGACGCGTTTCGTAATTCCGCTTGCCTGCGTTCGAAACACATCTGCGACAGATTTGGCAGCAGACCATGTCGCGCTGGGTTTTAACGTGATGGTATGGGAGCCGGTAGTTCAGAAATCAATGGCAAACTACTGAGCGTAAACTTGCCAAGACATCAACGACAGCAGTGCTGGTGTTGACAGCGAGATCCTGTAAATAGGATATGGAAAAAAAAATATCGGAGTGGGGAAAGCCGGGTGGCGGGGGACACTGGTCATAGGGAAAACTAGCGCACACGCAAACACCAATCCAGTGTACTGCTGGGTAGTAGCAACCACCAGTGTTAACAGCACGCGAGTGAAATACGCTCGAGTTCAAAGCGAGGGGGCTAAATGTAACAAGCAAATGTGTCTTTTCCATAACCATTTAAATACTAGTTCTTGTTAACTCACTCCCAGATATATTTTCCATAACTATTGAAGTCCCATAACCATTGAAATACTAGTTCTCGTAAACTCACTCCCAGATATATTTTCCATAACTATTGAAATCCCATAACCATTGAAATACTAGTTCTCGTAAACTCACTCCCAGATATATTTTCCATAACTATTGAAATCCCATAACCATTGAAATACTAGTTCTCGTAAACTCCCAGATATATTTTCCATAGCCATTGAAATACTAGTTCTCGTAAACTCCCAGATATATTTTCCATAGTCATTGAAATACTAGTTCTCGTAAACTCCCAGATATATTTTCCATAACCATTGAAATACTAGTTCTCGTAAACTCCCAGATATATTTTCCATAACCATTGAAATACTAGTTCTCGTAAACTCCCAGATATATTTTTCATAGCCATTTAAATACTGGTTTTCGTAAACTCCCAGATATATTTTCCATAACCATTGAAATACTAGTTTTCGTAAACTCCTAGATACATTTTCAATTAAAAATACATTCATGTTTAGAGGACAAACAGTTGTATGCGTCCGTGTACAGATAACCATATAAGAGCACTCTTTACCGTAGGCACTGATATTAGTTTATATAGCTCATTCTGGCAGCAGTATTGACCAGTTCTGGGTGTGGCAAAGGTTCTGTCTCAAAATATCGGGTTTCTGTTCCTAAACGAATTTCTCCGCCATTTGTTGTAAATTTAGGAGTTCGTGTTCTTTGTGAAGCGTCCTCTAGGGAATTCGGTGTGAACGCTTATCGCGCTCGGAAGAGCCAGTTTCGTGGTCTTTTTTTTTTTCCGGTCTTTTCTTTTTAAATGTTTCTGTTAGTTTTAGTTCTCCATATTTCCACTCCCCTACCCATGTCCGGCCCGGCACGAGATGGCACCGTGAGAGCATGACGTCTATAGGCGCTCGTCTAGAGAAAAAGACGGCCAAATTGAAACATATGGGGCACGCAATTCACATCACGGACACCGGCCTTTTCTGTCTACACTGCCAAGGGCGTGGCGATGGAACTAAAACGCGTATGTTGAATAGAGAATAGACTATTCTCTGCGTGACCGCCGGGTGAATGTAGTCGCGCGGATTGAATTGATACTTTTTACCATGGAATAAATATGATCTGATGCATTTTTGTTTAGGCTTAATCCCACCCACAATGACTCCGCCCAAAATAAACCCCATTAATAGCCACGGCACCTGCTCACTTTCTGGAACTTTTAGTGGTCATCCGCATTCCACCCTACCCACCGTTTATGCATATATAACCGTAGGACGGCAGAATATTTCATTTGATTCCATATGTGATCTTATTCTTGTTTAGTATGTCATTATTTTTTAATGTCAAGTATCAATCAATCACAGACGGAGAAATATATATATCATGCCCCTACCGGCCAAACAGTTCATCAAATTCTTTTTTTTTTTTTTTTTTTTTTTTTTTGCGCGATCGCTCACTTTGAAATCAAGCGTGGTCCATACATACTACTTTTCGTAGTGCTGGACTGAATTTTGCTTGTGGATTAGCTTTCCCTATTATAGTGTGTTTTTTTTTTGGTTGCCTCAATATAAAATTCAATATCTCAGTAACCAACTGAGAGAAAATGATGAGATTTAGTATATAACCTTATCATTATGTCCACCCAACAAAAAAATTTTTGTTCTGGAGATTGTACAGCAGATTTCAATGTTTATTTATATGCGGTATATATTTTACGGCCTCGCCATTAATGCCAGCAAGACACATTCGCGCTATTTTTAAAATTGTCTGTCGGTCTTTCGTTTTTGCACAGACTGAGTGTTATAGTTCAGAGGTGTCGTCAAACTGTGGGTTCTTTCATGAAACGTGATTACATAAATAAACTAACTGGCTCGGCCCGGCTCCTGGCGGGGATCTATCTATCTATCTATCTATCTATCTATCTATCTATCTATCTATCTATCTATCTATCTATCTATCTATCTATCTATCTATCTATCTATCTATCTATCTATCTATCTATCTATCTATCTATCTATCTATCTATCTATCTATCTATCTATCTATCTATCTATCTATCTATCTATCTATCTATCTATCTATCTATCTATCTATCTATCTATCTATCTATCTATCTATCTATCTATCTATCTATCTATCTATCTATCTATCTATCTATCTATCTATCTATCTATCTATCTATCTATCTATCTATCTATCTATCTATCTATCTATCTATCTATCTATCTATCTATCTATCTATCTATCTATCTATCTATCTATCTATCTATCTATCTATCTATCTATCTATCTATCTATCTATCTATCTATCTATCTATCTATCTGTCTGTCTGTCTGTCTGTCTGTCTGTCTGTCTGTCTGTCTGTCTGTCTGTCTGTCTGTCTATCTGTCTATCTATCTATCTATCTATCTATCTATCTATCTATCTATCTATCTATCTATCTATCTATCTATCTATCTATCTATCTATCTATCTATCTATCTATCTATCTATCTATCTATCTATCTATCTATCTATCTATCTATCTATCTATCTAATCTCTGTCTCAAACCACTACCTTCAATATTGGAGTACCACAAGGCTCTATTCTTGGCCCTCTACTATTTGCCATATATATTAACGATCTACCTTTGCATCTTTCGTCGTCCTGCGATCTATTTGCAGACGACTGTACAGTGTACACAAACGCTGAAAACTGTATTTTACTTGAGTCGTATTTACAACAAGAATTAAATAATGTAGTTAGGTGGAGCTATTCAAACCGTATGCAAATTAACATCACTAAAACAAAACTAATGTTATTAACAACCAGACAAAGACTTCAGACTCTAAGCTCACACACAACACTTCAACTTCACATCGATAACATGCCAGTAGAAAGTGTAATTGAGCACAAAACATTAGGCCTAATCATTGATAGAAACCCAACCTTTAATTCCCACGTTCAAGTGCTCATTAAACAAACAGCGAAAAAAGTCTACCAACTCGCCAAAATTAAAAACTTCCTTGATGAGGACACAAGGAAACTACTCTATACTTCTCATATACAGACACACTTTGACTACTGCTCTACGATCTGGGACGGTTGTTCTAATTCAAACACTAAGCGACTTTACTCACTCCAGAAACGGGCCATGAGTCTAATTTATAGCAAACATTTAACTGACAATCCTAGCCTGTATAAACGCCTTCAGTTACTACCACTCCGTAAACGCCTGCTTTTCAATAAAGCTAAACTAATTCACAAAATCCTGCATCGGAATGCCCAAGATTACCTTTGGCCATTGTTTAAATATAATGCTAGACACAGTAAACGTTTAAATATATTACACATTCCGAAGCCTAGGATTGACTTATACAAAACAAGCTTAACGTACTCTGCAGCTCAGCTGTGGAACAATCTTCCACAAGAAATCAAAGACATCACCAATCCCTTTTCATATAATCGCAAATTATTCGAACACTATCTCAATATGGATTACCTTCCCCCTTAATAATAGAGATAATAATAATAATAACAAAACCCTAGTATAACAGCCAGTCCCCTTTTTGTAGGCCAGTATATTCCACATGGCTAACAACAAGTGTCAGACCATTATCTAATATTACTGTGTCGTGTAGTTTTGATGTTCGCATTTTGCCTATGCCTTTATAATGCATATCCTTTATATTGTTGTTGTTCTCTGTTAGCCTTGAATGATGTGTGAATGAAATAATGTATGAAAGAGAGTGATAGAAGGGCAGAATGTTAGACGGGCCTGCGTGCCCAATTCTTAACCCTTTGAAAATAAAGTTTGTTCGTTCTATCTATCTATCTATCTATCTATCTATCTATCTATCTATCTATCTATCTATCTATCTATCTATCTATCTATCTATCTATCTATCTATCTATCTATCTATCTATCTATCTATCTATCTATCTATCTATCTATCTATCTATCTATCTATCTATCTATCTATCTATCTATCTATCTATCTATCTATCTATCTATCTATCTATCTATCTATCTATCTATCTATCTATCTATCTATCTATCTATCTATCTATCTATCTATCTATCTATCTATCTATCTATCTATCTATCTATACCGACCGACCAACCGACCGACCGACCGACCGACCGTCCGACCGACCGACCGAACGATAGATATCTATCTATCGATCTATCGATCTATCTATCTATCTATCTATCTATCTATCTATCTATCTATCTATATATCTATCTATCTATCTATCTATCTATCTATCTATCTATCTATCTATCTATCTATCTATTTATCTATCCATCTATCTATCTGTCTGTCTGTCTGCCTGCCTGCCTGCCGACCCACCCACCCACCGGCCCACCGACCGACCCACCGACCGACCGGCCGACCGACCGACCGACCGACCCACCCACCCACCCACCCACCCAGCCAGCCAGCCAGCCAGCCAGACATCCACCCACCCACCTACCTTTCTGCCTGCCTGCCTACCTACCTACCTACCTACCTACCTACCTACCTACCTTTCTGTCTGTCTGTCTGTCTGTCTGTCTGTCTGTCTGTCTGTCTGTCTGTCCGCGCTATTAAATATTGATAAAAGTTACTTTAAAAAAACGTCAGGACCATGTATTGAAAGAGGAAGAGGACTATTGGAGAAAAAATGGATTGAATTTTATGCAACCGAGAGCAATCATCAACCTACTGGAATCGTCCGACACAGATTAAGGGTTGAGCAGATAGCAGACCTTAATCTACGTACACACCTACTGGGATATTTTGCTCCAACTATTCAGACGAATTGCAGGCCCTAAACATTACAGTATCAGCATCAGCTAAAGAAACAAGAAGGAAATGAAAAATAAGGTAAGAAATATAGTCCTTCTACTTTCCTGTTAATTTACAAATTATTTACCCCGTGCCTCTGTAAATTCTCTGTCTTTACTAATATTACACATTGCACCCCTCTCGGGATTCTCCGTGGTGAAGTGATCAAGCCGTCTGACTCGGGCTCCGAAGGTTGTATGTTCGATTCCGGGCCGCGTCCTTCATTTCACGAGTGCATTTTTTCGGAGACTCCCGAGGGTCGTCGCTGGAGCTACGGAGTTCGTGCTTTGTGCGACGCTTTCCGCGCTGCGGAAAGAAACTAAGCCATGTGGGATAAAAATCCGGTGCAATGCAGCCGACCCTGTCGATTTTAAGCTAGTTCTTTCATTGCACCCACTCCCATACGAATCCGGATACGCCTTTGTGTGTCATCAGAATTTGCAGGTCTCCCATTACCGTAAAAATAACTTTGTTAGCAAGAAATCACTAGTTTTTCAGAAAAACATCAAAGGAATTTTGCCGCTTTCAATGATTTAAGTTGTTTTTGGACCTATCAATGACATATTCCTTGGGTGGGGGTAAATATAAGACGGCTGGAAAAATTTTATAACGATGCAACAGACAGTTTTCAAAATAATTGATCGTGAATGAAGGCAAACAAATGTGGACATACTATAACAGTGTCCCTCACCATCAGGTGAACCCATTCCGACTTCAGAGGTACTTGTAATTTACGTCCCAAAGTCAAGGACGAGAGGCCAACATTTTAGTCCAACTGTCCGGTGTAGGGGTTGAATTCTTTACCTCGGCATCAGCACACCAGATGTTTAAGAACGCGAGTTCTGATCCATTCGGCAATGCTGACCTCTCTGTCCCTCAAACTGAGGCTATGGAAATGGCATGGGCAATACATTCTTAGTGTTGATCGGCACTCAGACGTGTAAAGGAAAGAAATAGTGATTAGAAGGCACATTGAAATAGTTATTAGAAGACACACTGAACTAGTTGTTAGAAGACACAATGGAATAGTGATTAGAAGACACATGGAAATAGTTGTTAGAAGACACATTGAAATAGTGATTAGAAGGCACATTGGAATAGTGATTAGAAGACACATTGGAATAGTGATTAGAAAACACATGGAAATTGTGATTAGAAGACACATTGAAATAGTGATTAGAAGACACTTTGAAATAGTGATTAGAAGACACATTGAAATGAGTGAGTGAGTGAGTGGCACCTTACAGTCTTGACAGACCAAAGTGTGTGAGTTGGAATGTGGCCAATATTCCATCACAATGCCTAGGCAGAGCTTCAGAGAATCATGTGGCGCCCAAACGACATGTCCCCTCTCTCGGCCTAGTCTTGTGTATTCCAGAGGAATGGGTAACCAATACGTCTAGCACAAGGTAGGCTGCAGACGCTGGCGGATCAGCGTCAATCCACCGAGACCTCACCACCACGAGCCGGTGGCGAGTTATGGCCAGACCCTGACACCCAAGGGACCTGGCTTAGAGGCGTTCAGCCAAGTCCCACAGGTGAGGGCCTTATACGAGCCCGGACCATAAGGGCGCGCACATCTGTCGATCACAAGTGTCCGGACCTGTGTAAAGCGTGCACTATCTAAAGACTCCCCACCTGACTTTTAGCGGTCCCCGCGACCAGCGGGAATAGGCCCGCCATAGCTACCGCAGGAGATATTGCCTGTCTATTTGCAAGCAAATCTCCCATCCTTCCACTGTGCGGATCTCGCGACCAGCGAGAATAGGCCCGCCGGAGATTATGCTCGTCTGCTGCGAACAAATCTCTACCGAGGCTTGCGCTCCCACCTATGCTACACCCTTCATGTGTCTTCACAAAGTCGGACTAGAGATAAGCTCAAGAATAAACACCGAAATAGTGATTAGACGATACATTGACATAATTATTTGAAGACACACTTAACTAGTGATTGGAAAATACATTGAAATAGTGATTAGAATAAACACTGAAATGGTGATTAGAAGACACGATGGGTAATGTAGAAATATTGATTACAAGACACATTGAAATAGTTATTAGAAGACACATTGAGATAATAATTAGAAGACACATTGAAATAGTGATTAGAAGACACGTTGAAATAGTGATTAGAAGGCTCATTGGTTTTTGTAGAAATAGCGATAGAAGACACAATGAAATAATGATTAAAATACATACTGAAATATTGATTAGAAGTCATATTGAAATAGTTATTAGAAGACACATTGGTTAATTTAGAAATAGTGATTAGAAGACACGTTAAAATAGTGATTAGAAGACACAGTGGGCATTGTAGAAATAGGGATTAGAAGACACATTGTGTAATGTAGATATAGTGATTAGAAGACACATTGGGTAATTGATTTATTTGGTTTTTTCCGGGATGTGAGATTTAAACATTGAGCACAAACCACTACTGGCAACGCTGATCATATTCCGGTACGAACCTAACGCCTTGCCCACGTCAATTTGGAAGCACTAGACTCGAGTTTCGCTCTCGTTTGAGCTAAGCAGTAGTGCTTATCCTTGACTGGACCCGGGATCAAACCTGGATAACTGGCGTGTGACGCGTGTGTGTAACAACTAAACCACGCGGCACACGCTAGACGCGACCAAATTATCACATTAGAATATCACGTCACCCATTATAAGCTATAGCTCAAAATTTGCCCGATCGCCGTGACTGACATCCGCCAATCGATGTGGCCCCAAATGATCAGGTCTTCTCGACTGGTAAGGCACACAGGTCGCCTAAAGTTCAGCGAGAAATTTTTTTTTTTTGGAGGGGGGGGGGAGGGGGCGGGAGTTATTATATATTTATTTTCATTGGGTAATGTAGAAATAGTGGTTAGAAGACACTTTAAAATAGTGATTAGAAAACATATTGAAATAGCGATTAGAAGACACATTGGGTAATGTAGATATAGTGATACGAAGAGATATTGAGTCATGTAGAAATGGCGATTAGAAGACACAATGGGTAATGAAGAAATAGTTATTAGAAGACACATTGGTAATATAGACATTGTAAACTATTTTGACATGTAAATAATCTATATTCTACACTTGACACAGATACCTTGGTATGTCAGAGTAACTAAAACAACAGCCTGCAAGAGACTCATGAAAGTAGAATATTGAATACAACTATAAGCAAGACACTAACAGCATGCTTTGGTGAAGTAATGAGAAGAAAGGCATTTGAAAACATCGTGACGACTGGAGCGATCAGTGGGAGGAGAAGAGGCAGATGGAGAGAAATATTGCTTGGAGGACTGAGGCAGTGGCATGGAGGAATATCATCAACCGAGTTGTTCTATAACACCCAGGACTGAGATCTGTGGAGGGACATGATCGCTTATGGCAGTTAGCAGGGCACATGATGATGATAATGCCGATATGGTGATCACATACGGGATTCAAACACGCCGCATTCAAATGACGACAGCTCTTCGCCGAAGGATCAAGTGTACTTCTCGACGCCCAGTCAAATATCTAGACAATATGACACAAAGTAGTGCAGTTTTACATAACAGAATTACGACACATACAGGAAGTTGCGGCGATTAGCCTTCATCGGCAAACAAACACATTCACAAAACACAACATATAGTCACGGAGATCTCCTGTGACTACATTAAAACGTGACGGCTGGACGAGAAGAATAAAAAGATGGAAAAAAAAACAAACAAACATGAAAGCAATTAAGAGAAAATGAAAGTAGGAAAAAATGTTCCTACTTATCTCAGAATTCCGAATTGTGTATAAATTTTTTCCTACTTTCATTTTCTCTTCATGGTTTTCATTTTTTTATCTTTTTATTCTTCCCGTCCAGTCGTCACATTTTAATGTAGTTAGAGGAGGTCTCCGTAACTATATGTTGTGTTTTGTGAATGTGTTTGTTTGCCGATGAAGGCTAATCGCCGCAACGTCCTGTATGTGTCGTAATTCTGTTATGTAAAGCTGCACTACTTTGTGCCATTTCATATTGTTTAAATTTTTACAGCTTTACCGCAGTTCCACCAAATTTTAGTCAAATATCTAGAGGCGGCAGGTTAGAGTACTGGAGGGCACTATAGCTTTCAATTTGGATAAAGTGCAGTGTGTCCTCTAAACTCTACTTCTTTCTTTACATCTGTGAGCACCATTCCACTGTGCTGAAACAAAAGTATTGTAGACGGGAGACATCACAACGCCATTACAGGCAACGGATTAGACAAGTAGATATTTCTTATGCATTCCATGACATGAATATACAAACTACACTCCCTCCCTCGACCCGGCACACCAACCCACAATTATTGTTTTGCTGCATTATCTTGAAGAATGGTATGTGAATAATAAAAAAAAAATACGAATACAAGCATACTATTAAAACCGGCGCTTGTGGGTGTCGCTTGTCGTCCCGGGAGGAACGTGGAATGAACAAGCACACCTTGTTACTTCTTCTTCTTTGGGATATTTGACTGACTTCTGTCTACACTCCTCCCTTCTGTCTTCCCTTCCATATATCTTTTCCTTTCTCTCTCTCTCTATTATTCTTTCATCACATACTCCGACAACAGTTTCCTTCAACAATTAATAAAATATTTATTAAATAAAACTATGTCTGGTGTATGGATGGACTGTGTATATGTAGTTGGTATTGTCTGTTAGTGTATTCTATTGTTGGTGCAAGAATGAACTCGGAATGTCTAGTCTCCGTATCACATCTCGCCCAGTCGCACGGCCAAACCACAGGACATCAACATGTAACAGGACAGGTCTCACCCTGGATGTTCCGTATGCTTGAGTCTGGAGGTAAATCCGTTATTGAACGAAAAAAAACTGTTCACCACTGGATCACCGTAAAGTAATAATATTCCAGTAAGTCTATGACTTCGCCCGAGTCTGCTTCACGAAGTTACTAATCCAACACCGGAAAAACCACATCACCACAGTCCCGCATATTGTCTCTATAGACTAGCAATGTTCTGACTTGTCTATTGTTTCTTCACTATGAGTCTACAGTGTAAACGTATGTAGTTTTATTTGGCTTTGCTTTCCGCAAGATTATCTTCCTTTTTCATTGTTACTTTGGTTATCTGGATATCCTTTTCTTCTTTTTCAAAGTTCATTAAGGCTATATTTTATTTTGTCTCCCTATTTGACCCTGTCTATGTTCTTCCTTGGTTTATTGAGGTATTTGATCTCCGCCCAAATGAAATGCCTTGAGTTTATCAACAAAGCTTTTTCTGTACACAAGACGTGTTGGTCTATCTTCTCTGATAGATCAGGATGGGAATTGGAACCTGTGAGATGTATAGTAAATCAAGTGATATACTTCTGCCACTTAATACTACTTATGTAAGTGCCCTTCTCCAACCGTAATGAAAAGGCTTTCGAAGGATACACTGACATACGACATATGAATTCACCAAAGTCTAAACTATTCACTAATAGAAAGCAATGGTAAACGCTATGCACCAACATCTATTTCCCTATGCTAATATTACGCTAATATTAGTTTACCTTATATCTTCTATTATTATCCCGGAATCGAAATTAATAATTAAGCACATCGGCACTAATATCCCATTGCCTTAACAATACGGGACTATAATTTCTTTTCCACACATGGGAGTAATAGATATCTCTGTCCAGTTTTGGAACACACACTAAAACAGAAAACCCAATTTCTACTATTTATATCGAGTGTCCAATCCTCCGTTATTGTTTGATGTTCATACCTCAACACTCGTCTCTTGACGTATCTTGCACATCAAAAGGCGGTGAAATCACGTAGTGATTAGTTGCTCGTTTCGTTCAGTCCTTACAATGTTTCCCTGGGTTCCCCTTACGCTAATACTTCAAAGCGTCCGAACCCGTTGATTGCCGTCTCCGTTCGGTTTTCCACAACGCGATCTCCCCGTTTCCTGTGTCCGTCCGATCAGATCGTCAGGCAATGACCTCTGCGAAAACCTGTATCCTATTTTTATATCCGTCGGTCAATGATCTTTAATTTATCCTCCTCTCAGACTGAAGTACACGATTGTTAACCCTCCTCCTACATTGTAGTTTTATATGTAAGTTATCAAGGAATCACTAAACTGCAGTTTTCCCGTGACAGTGGGTCACGTGACCTTGAAAACACGATCAATCATCAGTTTCATTGAACGCTCGAACAAAAATTAAACAAAAACAAAATGTGAAAGCCATGTCAAAAATTTTAAGAAAAATTACTATTAAATTAAAAAGACATGTAAAACTTGCATATACAATCAATCATCGTGTATTGAAAGCTAATGTGAATATTGAAGAGAAATACCTTGTGGGAGACAAATAGGTAATTCTAACGCATTGAAAGTGTGAACAACAATGACAGACACTTAAATCTTTGTTGTATGCTGAATCATTTTATCCAACAGTTATGTGACAAGAAGATATACATAAACCATTCTCCGTTTTCTGAAATATTAACTTGAAAATTTCACACATACACTTCTATATATGGGGAGCCACGGTAGCACAGTGGCTAGACGATCGTCTAACTGTCCAGCAGATCTAAAAGCAGCCGGAGTGGTACTAACATCACTCCGAGAGTGCCGATGTGTCTATATAAATATAGATCTTAAAACGTATGCCCAATGTTCCTGCAGGCGTGTAATATGGTCATTTAATTGTATTTAGAAGATTATCTTAGCCTCTTGTCTATTTGTCATTTTATTGGAAATGAATAGTTTTGTTTAGTAGTTTAGTCGACGGATCTATATCACGGCACACGGGTGTAACCCATAAGAGCTCCGTTCTACTACTAACTCTAGCCTGAGTCCGGAGAAATTCAGCTCAGTGCACAAACTCCGTAGCACCGGCGAGAATCCTGAAATACTTTAGGAAGATTTTAAACTCGAAATTTAGCCCGAGCAGCGCCGTTAGGTTGTATTCTTTTTCAATCTCCAACTCCCAAGGGATTTTTTACGTGCGCAAAAATACACACGGACGTCCGATCTCACTATCCAGAGACCACGGGAAATTTTGTTACTAGAAGTCCTCGTGAAAAAAACTCGGCCCTCACCGGGGCTCGAAACCGGGACCTCCAGCACTCGATGCGGACACCATACCTCGAGACCACTCAGCCCCTTATTTTTGGAAATGAATGCGATACTTAATTATAATCTCGACAAGGCAACTTGGTCGGCCGTTATGACTGCCACAAGATAGTTGTACCCATTCATCTGTTTAATAGTTTCCCTGTTTACTTGGATGTTAATCGGGACTGTGGCTTAGGGGATAGTGAGACGCCCTGTTTCATGATTTCCCTTCAAACCGAGTTCATGGTTCGAATTCAGATGTGAGCCATTTGGAAGCAGATCACATTGCATTGATTTAGATGGTCTGACGCGTCGGCCGTTGAAAATGCAATGGCAAACTGCTGAACTAAAATGGCATAATAAAACACAAAACAGCGATTAAATGATGGATTTGATTACACGGTTATGTAAAGGACAAACCACTAACTTTTAATTTGAATATTACATTCCAGTATTCCTATCGTTTTGGAGATGTCCGTAATTCCTGTTTTCTTACAATTTAATTCTAACCCCAGTTGATCACCGTGGATACTAACAGCACCCGTTAAATGCCACATATTCTGTTCATTGTCTGCAACCAATACACAAGGTCTGGGGGAATTACACATCATTAACAATTTTATGGCAATGTCTTGTTTTTCAATATATGTTTTGTTTAATTATAAGTTCTTTCCCGTAAATTTGGAAAGCTGCAAGCATTTTTATTATGTCGACGTATCTAACTCTATCAAAGGCCTTTGTTTAATTAAATAAGCAAATATCTATATATTTATTTGCTTCTGTCGAATACTTTATTAATATTCTCAACAAATATACAGCATTTGTTGTACCCTTCCAAAATCCAAATTGTTCTTTTCACATTTCAAGTCAAGTTGTATTTCTTTGTGAATTATCGTGAAATAATTGTGATGTGACTCGTGTTAATTGTTTGAATCTGAAGAGTCGAAGGCGCCTATTTTCTTCAGGATTGCAATCAGCACAGATTTACAGAAGTCGTGAGGTATTTCTATATATTCTATATTGTGTTCAGAAGCTTGATGAGGGATCTAATCCAGTCTCCTAATGCATTGATCAGGGCAGCTGTAATGTTGTCTGGACCTGAGGTCTTGTCGGATGTAACAGGGGAGTAGAGCATATTGTTGGAACCGCGGTAAGGCTGTGGCGGTGATTTGCTTGCCGCTCGTTGTTTATGGTTTTGAACTGGCGTCGATGAGGATTTGTAAAAGTAGCTAGATCTCCCAGGTCGACCCAGCCTAATTTTATGAAACTGTATTGGTCCCAAGAGCCGTACTCGTGCTGGTAGGAGAAAATAATCCTGCCTCTGATGATGAACTGAACCAAGAGCATTATCTTGTGAGGCACGTACCCTAACCACTATGCAACCGTTTTCTGACCCTTAAGATCAGTATCACCATCCAAAACCATGAACCTGGAATCAAATAGTAAGCTTGCTCTGTGATCTGCCTGACCAACACTCAAAGATCCACACTCATTTGCGATCGCCTTTGTTGTGATACTACAGGCAGAACACAGTGCTGAACCTCGAGCTAAGGGAAGTAAGTCATCGTGTTTAGATTCACCCAAAGATTGTGTATATAACCGGTCTGTACAAGTGCAGCCCATGTTGAACGGAAGGCCGAAATCAGGAACTGAAGCTGCCATATGCAAAAAGTGACTATTCATTGGCTGTGACCAACAGTAATGCATACTCACTGCAGTGGTGCGAAAAGTCCGGGTACTTTCCCTGCTTATCAAAAATACTGATGTGGAACAGTAAGCAAAAATTGATTATTTCTTGGCTGTGACCTAAACCGGAGCGACGTGTGCGGACTCTTCAGTAATGGACATTTACTTTAGTGGCATGAAACGTCCGTGTATTTTCTCTGCTTATCCTTGAAGTCCGAACAATATAAACGTGGCTGTTCTGAAGGACGCCCGTGTGCTACCATGGTCATAGAGGTAGTAACACCTTGAATTACCATGCATGTCGTAAGAGGCGACTAAGGATGGTTGCCGCGAGACTGGCTACTCATCCAGTAGCTGCAAAATCCAAGTGATCTTGGATAATTCTGCAAAAGACTGCGTATGAACTGGTTGTGGGCTTGTGATCCACTGGAAGATGAATGAGGGGAAAAAATAACAGAAGGAAAACAATGGTAGGGTGAGGAGGGAGAAAGGAGGAGGAGAAGTAGAACATTAAGAAGAAGAAGGAAGAAAAGAAGAAGAAAAAGAAGAAGAAGAAGAAGAAGAAGAAGAAGAAGAAGAAGAAGAAGAAGAAGAAGAAGAAGAAGAAGAAGAAGAAGAAGAAGAAGAAGAAGAAGAAGAGTTCTGAAGGGCCCAGGTAGGAACAGAAAACCAAATAATTAAAACCTGTGCCAAAAATTTCATTTAATCGTGACTGCAAACGTTTCCAAAATCCTGTCTAGGAAGAAAACCCGAGCAAGAATATGTAATGATGTCTGATGTATCATCCCTTTGAAGGCGCACATATAAGAATATCTTTGTAAATAGACATTCGATGTTAACCGGACTAACATAAAACATGTCAGAGATGACATAAACAAAAAGCTATATTTAAATATTGAGCACAACCCACTACTGGCAACGCTGATCATATTCTGGTACGAACCTAAGGCCTATCCACGTCAATATGGAAGCACTATACTCGAGTTTCGCTCTCGTTTGAGTTCGTCAGTAGTGCATATCCCTGACCGGATCCGGAAACAAGCCCCGGATTACTGGCGTGTGAAGCGGGTGTGTAACCACCAAATAATCGAAAAGCTATATTATGCTCTAAATATCGGTGGTCATGACATACCAGAGATTCGGTACGCTGATGATACAATATTGCTATCCACAACACAGAATGGTATAGACAACCTAATAACCTCAAAGTAATTGAATAGCGAAAATCACAACTTATATCTAAACATAGCAAAAACAAAGCTATTGCATACAGATAAGTCTACTATGGAGAAAGAAATATATTTTATTAAGGAAAAATTGGAGATGGTAGAAACATTAGAATATATGTGGTCATTGATTGCCAACAACGGTGACACAATGAAAGAAATTAAAAGACGACTATCTATTGCTCTTCAAAGACTAAAACAACTGAATAAATTGTGGAGAGGGACAGACAGAACTACAAAAATTAGATTGTTAAGAGCGTGCATCTTTCCCATTGCAACATACGCCAATGAGATCTGGATGCTTACTAAACAAGCTGAACAGTGCATAAATGCCTTTGAATATAAATGTTACAGACGAGTTCTAAGAATATCTTGGATAAAGAAAAGAATAAATGCATCCATATTTCAGGAGCTGAATATTGAAGAGTGTTGGCTATTAAAGACGATAAAACAAAGAAAGTCATTATGAGAACTCTTCTCTTGCATGTCGTTGAGCTTCTCTAATTTGCTAATCTACTGCTTTGGTAGAATTCCCACAAAGTCCGATTTAACATCAACAAAAATGACCCAGATTGATCCAGTCTAAAATAGGTATCAGGAAAATTGTTTTGGTTGTGAAGTCGGAAGTCGGACCAAATCACCCCTGGAGTGTCGATGCGGCTATAAAAATATAGATCTAACACTATATAACCAGTACTCATTGAGACGCGTAAAATGGTCTTTTCTTCCCTCCTGCCATATCGATAAAGCGAATACACATACAAGTGACATCAATTTGCCTTTAACTGTGGTTAATTATGTCGCATCAAAGCAAAGTAACAAAAGGAGAAACAAAAACACACGCTAAATGTGAATAGTTAATATTCCTTTTCGAGAGTCCTATCAGATTGTCATTTGTTTACCCTGTATCCTTGTTCCCTCTTACGGAGTGTGCCTTAATGTTTCACATTATCTGTCTTCCTTGTGATCGTACTCTCATCAGATCTAAATATCAAACTGCCCCCCTTTCAGCCGTCTTGCATGCTCTGTGTGCTGGAGTGTCCTTCCATAGAGAAATACATGAATGAAAAGTTTCATATCTGCTAATAAACAGGAAGTGCGAATGCTGTCTCGGAGATTGGATTTGGAAGAAGCGTTTGCATTAATAAGAGGAATGTTGTCAGTTGAGAACATTAACAGATTTTGTTGAGGAAACGCAAATAGTGTCTTCTGGAGAAACTCTCATGCTCTTGACTTTATTGCTAACTGTCTTTGGGATCGTCACTTCCTGGAAATACAAGCACATGCGCTAGCACTTCCGCTTTTCTGTACCCCTGGTCCCGCTCTAAAGTGGTTCGCCATGTTGCCATCACCAATTTTTGCTTCCCCCTCGCGCATGCTTAAACGAGCTCTTGAAGCGCGCGGACAAGCAGTGTGTCGAGCCGATTTAGAGAGGCTTTCAGCTCTGCCTATTACGCTAATTAAATCTATCAGCCGCTACAAATACCAATTTTGCTCTTGACACACGTTTCCTTGTCGCTTTTATGGAGTGATTTCGATGGGTCCCGAGCCAACGATCCCAGGAACGCTGCAAGCTTTCTAAAACAGACGGCAAATTGTCTACTTCCCTTTACAACTGACAACTTTGAAGCACCTCCCAGCGACTTGTCTCCACATTTCTAACCCTGTTAGGCAAAGTTGAGACCATTTTGAGAGGCGGCCGCGCAGTCTGGCACCCAGTTCTTCATAGTAGTATATATAACTAGATTACTGCATTTTATAAAGCCCTCTTGGTTGGTTAAGTTCACAACGAAGAGGGATCAGACCATTTATGACACGTAATCACTATCTCAACAGCGAATTGTGTCCACAAAAGAGATTGGCAAAAGCAGATGCGGAGTCAGTGGAGTAATTATAACACAAAACATAGATAGCGGCTCTACGCACCTTCAACCTGTCTTCACAATCTTATCGGATTCACGAAGAACTGCTCTTTTTGTTATTGGATCCATGAAGAATGGTTTTTATATTATTGATATTCCATGAAAGTCTGTGCGTCTAGATTTCATTTTCTCATACTCTCGTCAAAGTACTCAGAAGGTCTAGTGTGTATTATATTATATTACACATAGCTTCTATAATTTTATATTGCCCAGAGCGTCTGGTTTTTATAATTATTATTGTGCAAAGCTGCCAGTTAGTGACAGTTTGGATTTTTGTAATGTGTTGGGTTTATTTGCTGCAAGGATTGGTGGCAGAAAACTGGCATGGTCATATTTTCAAATAGTTTTGTAACAAAATTACATAAATATCTTTCTTACTATATATAATATGAGCGTTGAAGTGTTGTCACTTTTTTCCATTTCTTTCTATTCGTCTATTTATCTGTTGGCTATCAGATCATGTTTGAACAGGTAAACCACATGGCTAAGAGGTCGACCAGGCTTCATAAAACTGGGTACCCAAGAATGTTCTGTGATGTTAATGACAGCTGGTGTGACACTGACCATATCATCACCGAATGTCTATTGGTCTATTAATCATGGATGTCTAACACAGATGAGATCTAACGCAACAAATCTCCCTATATATTTGTTATCCTGTCCATTGTTCATGGATCTCTAAAATATTTAAAACCTAATGCAACAAATCTCCCTAAATAATTGTTATCCTGTCCATTGTTCATAGATCTCTAACATATATGAGAGCTAACCAAAGAAAAACAAAATATACTATGTAATATTTACCTGTCCATTATTTACAAAGCTTTAACATATTTAAGACCTTTAAAAAACATCTCCTTATGTAATTGTATTCCTGTCTATAGTTGAAATTTTTGAGACCTTACTCAACTAATCTCTCTATATAAATGTGTATCCTGCCTATAGTTCATCAATCTCTAACACTTATGAGATGTGACGCAAAGAATCCCCATTTATAATTATGTCCCTGTGTATTGTTCTTGATCGCTAACACACTGCGACCTAAAGCAGTAGATTCATTATTGGGCTCCTGTTTATTTTTTCATGGATCATGATCATATTTGAGACTGACGCAATGTGAAACACATCCCTCTATATAATTTATTTCCTGGATATTGTTCATAGATTTCTAACACAGTTGAGACTTAGCGCAAACAATTTCCCTATATAATTGTGTTCCTCTCTATTGCTCGATGGTCGTTGACACATTTGAGACACAAGGCAGGGTTTCATCAGTTGAGATGCGGTGGTCATCAGTTCTTCAACAATGTTGAATCCAAAACAATTCTCGGGTCAGCAGCGCTTCAGTCTCTCAGTTGCATGTCCTTTGCAGAACTCTGCGATCAACCCAAACACCAGATTGACTTTCTACGCAATTTTAAGTTCAGTAGTTTGCCAAATTTGTAAGAGCATGAATCTTTCCTATTGCAACATACGCCTGTGAGACCTGGACACTTACTAAACAAGCTGAACACCGCATTAATGCCTTTGAATATAAATGTTATAGACGAGTTCTAAGAATATCTTGGATAAAGAAAAGAACAAATGCATCCATACTTCAAGAGCTCAATATTAAGGAAGGCTGGCTATTAAAGACGATACAAAAAAGAAAACTGAAATATTTCGGTCACTTGAAACGTCACGAAAGTTTGGAGAGAACAATAATGGAGGGGTATATGTCTGGGAAGAGACGAAGAGGAAGGCCAAAGAAAAGATGGGTCCAGGATGTAGCGGATGATCTCCAGATGGGTGTATCGGACGCGGATATCTTGCTTACGATCGAGAGATTTTCTGGAAGATTGTTATGGGATCGAGGTTCTGCAAAGGACATGCTACCGAATTTATGAGTTTGCCATTGCTTTCTGAGCGAGAAGTCGACTTTTATGTTCAACTGATCGGTTTAGGGAATTACCACACTACCCAGCCATTAGGGTAAAAGAAGTTTAAGTCCACGTTGATATGTAGGAGACTGGGATTAATGTTGAGATGTAGGATTAGTTTACAACAATATTGTATCCACTGAAAAGTTGACTTACTTTACAGAACAACCTCATCGACTGAGATGTTGGATTAATTTCTAGCAAGACTTTATCCACTGAGCTGTTGGATTACTTTATAGCAAGACTTCATCCATTAAGGTGTTGGATTGATTTCTAGTAAGACTTTCTCCACTGAGCTGTTGGATTACTTTATAGCAAGACTTCATCCACTAAGGTGTTGGATTGATTTCTAGTAAGACTTTATCCACTGAGCTGTTGGGTTACTTTATAGCAAGACTTCATCCACTAAGGTGTTGGATTGATTTCTAGTAAGACTTTCTCCACTGAGCTGTTGGATTACTTTATAGCAAGACTTCATCCACTAAGGTGTTGGATTGATTTCTAGTAAGACTTTATCCACTGAGCTGTTGGATTACTTTATAGCAAGACTTCATCCACTAAGGTGTTGGATTGATTTCTAGCAAGACTTTATCCACTGAGCTGTTGGATTACTTTATAGCAAGACTTCATCCACTAAGGTGTTGGATTGATTTCTAGTAAGACTTTATCCACTGAGCTGTTGGATTACTTTATAGCAAGACTTCATCCACTAAGGTGTTGGATTGATTTCTAGTAAGACTTTATCCACTAAGGTGTTGGATTGATTTCTAGCAAGACTTTATCCACTGAGCTGTTGGATTACTTTATAGCAAGACTTCATCCACTAAGGTGTTGGATTGATTTCTAGTAAGACTTTCTCCACTGAGCTGTTGGATTACTTTATAGCAAGACTTCATCCACTAAGGTGTTGGATTGATTTCTAGTAAGACTTTCTCCACTGAGCTGTTGGATTACTTTATAGCAAGACTTCATCCACTAAGGTGTTGGATTGATTTCTAGCAAGACTTTATCCACTGAGCTGTTGGATTACTTTATAGCAAGACTTCATCCACTAAGGTGTTGGATTGATTTCTAGCAAGACTTTATCCACTGAGCTGTTGGATTACTTTATAGCAAGACTTCATCCACTAAGGTGTTGGATTGATTTCTAGCAAGACTTTATCCACTGAGCTGTTGGATTACTTTATAGCAAGACTTCATCCACTAAGGTGTTGGATTGATTTCTAGCAAGACTTTATCCACTGAGCTGCTGGATTACTTTATAGCAAGACTTCATCCACTAAGGTGTTGGATTGATTTCTAGCAAGACTTTATCCACTGAGCTGTTGGATTACTTTATAGCAAGACTTCATCCACTAAGGTGTTGGATTGATTTCTAGCAAGACTTTATCCACTGAGCTGTTGGATTACTTTATAGCAAGACTTCATCCACTAAGGTGTTGGATTGATTTCTAGTAAGACTTTCTCCACTGAGCTGTTGGATTACTTTATAGCAAGACTTGATCCACTGATATATTGGATTAATTTATAATAAGACGTCATCGACTGAGACGGTGGGGTACTTTATAACAAAATTTAATCCACTGCAATGTTGGAGCACTCTATCGAGCTTCTTAATCCATTGTGATGTAGGAGTAATTAATAATAATGTTTAGTCCACTGAAATGTTGAAGCAATTTGTAGCAACGTATAATCCACCCAGTCGTAACGATACTATATAACAACGATTTATTCACTAAATGTTGAAGTAATGTATAACATTGTTTTAGCCCACTGAACTTTTGAGTAATTTATAGCCAGAATTAAAAATCACATCATAATGCATATTTTTTCTGTGATGTTGAGATCAACCTTAACCACTGTTGGCTGTTTATGATTTGCTATGTATTGTAACGTTCAGTAGTTTGCCATTGCTTTCTGAACGAGATGTTAATATTTAAGTCCAGATTATCTGCGTATGGGACAAACTCACTACGGTGCAGCCAGAAGAGGTGCAGCCAGAAGAGACAGTTTACTCTTGCTAAACCTCTCACCCACGTTGACTCTTCGCCAAATATATTTCATGACTGCAGGGTTATGAACCAGGTTCAATAATTGTGTCCATGTAGCCTAAGAATAATATATTTCCCATACATGAATATTTAGCAAACGAGTTATGTTATTGTGTAGTCTTCTTGAATTTATTATAGAGAGAAGGGGTTGAAGTTGTGAGGAAAATATCGTGTAATTCTCGCAGCTCAAACTCTGCCTATCGGCCGAGTATGTAATACCATATCTAAAACCCTCGTCGATCGTCCTTACTTCCAAAACCAAAGACATATGCCGGTATCTAGCTCAGCTAACTTTAAAACTGCTCCCCCATGTGGATTCGGGCCATGACCACCGGATCGGCAGACGTGTAGCCACATCGCTGCCCTGGCTCCCGAAACAAGTAAACGACCATATTTTATTCATTGTTTTTTAAAATTAACGTCAAAAGAAACAGAAGATATTATATACGGGTATGCGAAAGAAACACATTTCACAACAGTTGAGTACCCAAGCTGGGATGATTATTATATTCCACACATAGTCTGAAGTTTTATTTTATAGACCATCATACACGCATCTCAACAACATCATTGTCACATTTACTTGTGCTCGCACACAATAACCTAACCGATACAATAAACTGACTAAACCACGGGTTCGTGGTTTAGTGAAATAAACATACGACGGGAAGTCATCAAGTAATAGGAATGTTACGAATAACAGTTTTTTTTTTTTTTACAATAGTGCCAACCAAAACGTGTGTGTGTGTGTGTGTGTGTGTGTGTGTGTGTGTGTGTGTGTGTGTGTTATTCAACATAGTTCCATTTCCTAGCAACACACTTGGTCCACATGTCCACTAGCTTCTTGATGCCTTCCAGAAAATGGTCTTTGGGGGTATGGCCTTAACTGATTGTTTCACGCGAGCCGATAGGTCAGCTCAATGGAACGGTGCTAGCCTGCCACGAGCCGATAGGTCGGCTTGGTATAGACAGTGCGTTATTTGTTTCATGTCTCTTATTTTCCGCAATTTTTATTGCCTGGAAATAAAAGTCGCTTATATATTGCCTGGAAATGACGACACACACAAAAGATTTCCTTTCGATCAGTTTCAGACGAGACGAGTGGATTCATTGTGTTTTAGGAGAAAACGAGTGTTTTAGTAGTTTGTTTGACTATTTTAAAATTAGTTTTGAATATTTATATTTTATTATACTACCCCCATTACGTCGTTGTCATCTAAAAACTTCTGATCCCGTAAATTTTATTTCAAGACTTGTACAGCAACAATATTCTTTTAACGGGATTTCGATAGTATCACGGAATTAAGTTTTTCATTAGCATGTCACGGTATCGAGAAATAGTCACAGTTTCACATCTTTCCTGGAAATGCATCAAATGCATCTGGATATCCCATAAGATAGTCATCATGTCTTTTCCAGTGGATATTTTTGCTCCTTGAATTTTCTTCTTAACCGGAGACAACAACGAGTGTTTCTCTTGAGGCAAACATCTGTTGCAAATCTGAACCAGCATTCTTCTGTATATTTCAGAAGGTTTCACGCCCTCAAAGCACAAAAAAACAACAACAACAACAACAACAACAACTAATAACACCACGTTGTTCTTCCACGCTGCAAGTTGATAGTGGAGCAGCCATTTTGTATTCGCTATCGCGCATGCGCAAGCTGCACGATCCTCACGAAATCTACATGGGGTATTGCTTAAATGTCAGTGTGTATCCTGAATAAATGTTTCTAGTTGCCTGTACTCTTTTTTAAGGGTTTAACGACTTTCTCCGAAATCCCGTATATCCACGTAGGGGAACACAGCTGCGCGAGATTCGGTAGCGGATCGCGTCGCGTTAGTTACTTATGGGGGTACGCGAGTCTATCGCTTAGAAAGCAATGGCAAACAACTGAGCGTAATCTTGCCAAGACATCAACAACAGCGGTAAAATGCTGATGTTGGCAGCGATGTTCTGTAAATAGGATATGCGGGGGGGGGGGGGGGGAGGGGGGAACTCTTCCTTGCACTGTATAATAACATTCTTGTCTCCCCCGATGTGTCTCCACCTTGACGTGGTGGGGGAGCTTGCGTGTCCCATAGACCCCATTTGCTTGCCGATGGGTGAAAAATTACATATCGGACAGCTTATGGGATAGGGACCAGACTAAGAGAGACACAACCTGCTGCTCTGCAGGCATAGACTGAGGATAGCAGTCAAAATTTAAATGAGGTGCACAAAGGCAGAATTTCTTGGTCCGGACAAAACTCTTAAGGCTCCCTGTCGAGGGCTGTGGCTGAACGCCTCTAAGCCACAAACCCTCGGATCTTAGAGCCAGGCTGATACCCGTCTACCGGAAAATAGAAACATGATACTGAGCAAGCTACATGCTCAGGTCTGATACATGTTCGAAGGCTCCCAGCTGGGGGATATGAGAGTTTCCCGGATGAAGGGGCCTGGCCGTTTCCCGTTCACTGCTGCACGAAGGTAAGGTGCTGAGCCGGCAGCACATGTAGCCTACCTCGTGAGCGAGTACAAAAAAGTCAGAAAAGTGCCCCAGTCGAAGGGTTACGGAAACTGTCTGTATCTAACTCATAGAGAGTGTAGACAAAAGTGGAATAATGTCTCATCAACGCAAAATGGAACGCACGGCGAGCGAACCTATTGCGTGGTCTGAAGTCACAAGCAAAAGCTTACCGAGTGGATGTCACTCGCAGTCTGACCGCTCCTGGTGTGTGATTGAGCGATCAGTGGCAAGTGGGATGCCCAACACATGGAAGTGAGGAACTAAAGCAGCCATGAGCAGGACGTGGAAACTCCTTGGGTGAGCCCAGTCTCAGAGCAATATGTGCCGGCTCTGCAATTATGGAAGCCTCCTTGGATAGCGAGATAATGCCCATGGTCTGCCCCTGCCTTCCCTTGAGGACAGACCACGATATCGCTGATCGTTCTATCTTGACCAGCTGAGATGTGGGTGACATTACAACAGTCTAACGTGTCTCGAAACCAGAGGAAGGCTAACCTCACTAAAAAATGCCCGCCGGAAGTCGGAAGTGTCGTCCTACGGGTGGCAAACTAAAAATTGACACTACGCATTTACGTCCGAGTGAAATGTCTCGTCCGAATGTCCGCCGTGCCTGGAACAGCTCTGATGGGTACAGGGACAAGCACATGTCCGAAAACTCGCTTAGTGGAAACCAACCGCAGAGCTGACTGGTTTGTGCAGGAATGGCCCAGGGCGAGCGAAATGCCCAATATATTGAAGTGAGGAATTAAAACAGCCATGAGCAGGACGTGACGATTCCCTCGGTAAACCCAGCACCAGAGCGTTATGTGCCGGCTCTGCAATTATGGAAGCCACCCAGGATGGCGGAAAATGCTATGGACTGTCCCTGCCTTCACTTGAGGGATGACCGTGTAGTCTTCGACTGTTCCAACTAGACCAGCTGAGATGTGGACGGTACCACAAAAGTGAGAGTCTCCCAGGATTGCTAACCTGGTCAAAAATGCACGCTAAAAGTCGGATGTGTTGGCCTGAGGGTTTCGACCCGAGGGTGCCTAACCAGACACACCGCAATCACATCTGAAAAAATCACTCCGGATGAACGCAAAGAAGAAAGAAGAAGATAACATTCTTGTTATTCAGAAGAATCAAATAGTGATTCATACTTGGTCCCTATATATATATAGTATACAATAATCAGCATCATTGTCGTCACCAATTGCTTCAACAATGCCTCGATAAAAGTTTCAATCTGTATCTTATATATAAATTAGGATGTGCGTCCGTATTTATGTATCTCTGTATGTATGTATGTATGTCCTTTATACGTTCGCGAACGGCCCATCCGATTGAGATGAAATTTTCTACACGCCTTCCTTTCATTCCAGAGCTGTCAACTGTGATATTTTGTTAGTGTGAAATCGCCTGCTTACTCAGTATTATTTCATTTTTCATTTTTCATCATAATTTCATATATCTCAGGGGACCTAACTCTGTAAAAGTTATTTCAAGGGGCATAACTTTTCTGTATAACTTATAGTCATATTGTGGCATCGTTTTTAAAGATTTATAAACTCTTTGTCCATAGTTATGTACCGGCATATGAGTTATAATAAATAATGATACAATCTGTAAGGCATTTTCAAAGTTTTCATAAAAATGATGCACAATGCATAACATTGTAACTCATCTTTTTTTGCTTAAGAAGTTACTGTAGTCATGCAGGTGATTAGAAAGAGTTTTCATTAAAAATAATGGATGGTGTGTGGTAGAACGTTCTTTTAAGTTACATTTTTTTTTGTTGTATGAATTTAATGAAGCCGGACAGAGTCAGGCAGACAGATAGACAGACAGACAGATAGACAGTCGGGAACAGGAACTTATATGACTACTTATATAAATTAAATGAGATGCTTCACACCAGGAGCTGGTCGATGTCGGGCCGGGTCAGACAGACAGACAGACAGACAGACAGATAGTCGGTAACGGGAACGGGAACTTATATGACTACTTATATGAATTAAATGAGATGCTCCCCACCAGGGTCTGGGCGAAGCCGGGCAGGGTCAGCTAGTTAATTATAAAAAACATAACATACCGCAACAGGAACGTGCAGTGGGTATATGAAGAGTTAGGACCATTACATTGTGTGTGCGGAATAGCAGGTGGCCAGGTTTTACCTCCCATAGCGAACATCGAGAGCTAGCATCGAATCCTGAACCGGCAGTGCTCATGCCATTGTCAGCACAACATCCTAACCATTACAGTAACGCGCCCGCTCAGTTTATTTATGCTTATTAATTCATATATCGATGTATCCATCCATCAATCATGTGCCATGCCCATAAGCGTGGGCGGTCATGTTCTGCCATCTCACTCGATCACCAGCGTCGTGGATCAGCTCTGTGTTCCTGTTTCGACCATGCCACGTGGCCAAGCCATCCAGGTATTTACTTCTCGGTCTTCCCCTTGGTCTCTTTCCTTCGATCTTTCCAGTTGTCACCAAGTTCTCCAATTCATTTCTTCTCATAACATGCTCAAAAAATGTTGACTGTCTACGTCTAATATCTCTAATCAGTTTACGATCTTCATTTGTTTCTTGAAGGACTTGTTCATTGGTTTTTCTGTCTGTGCATGGTATTATTTGCCGAAGTATGCCCATGTCTAAATGCAAGATACGTTATCTGTCTATTGTGTTTTGCCGCTTTGCGTCTCTTTTCACACTAATCTTACCAGATGTTACAACATGTTCCGGTTATTTATTCTGTTGATGTGTCCACAGCTTCTTGACTATTATCTTCTGATGTCCGCGTTGAGTCTCTTTTGTGACATGGCCGCTTTGACGACACTTTTGCAATTTCCACTTTAGTTTTATGATTTATTTAATTATTCCTCTCTAAAACCATATTCATGAAGGTGTTAGGGATGTTTTTGTTTGTTTTTCTAATTCTCCAATATTTAGCAGCTTAAACAATTTTTTGTCTAACTTTTAGTGAAAATGATTTTTAATTTCTACAATTCAATTTTTGTTTGCTACATGCTGCCTATTATTTGTACAAAAATTCATCAATTTAATATCAACATTTATTTTGAATACATAATCTGAATTTTTAAACTTTTACCAAATTAAAACTATTGTTTTAACGGTACACAAAACCGTTCTTGTCCGTACAGTGATAGCTCCTGTAGCAACATGTGATGTACATTGCTACAGACAATGGCTAAAAAAAAAATAAGTTCATGAATATGAATAATTTAACATGAGCTAATGCATCTCCTCATCAAGTATAGCACTTACATTAGCTTAAGGTGTAACGGAAAGCTTCCTTTTTCTCCCCGAGCATACAGCCAGTTTTGCATCTATTTCTCGCTAAAGTTGAATTGGCGCAGTCTATCGTTAAATAAAATAACAACCACTTGGCAAGACTGCTTAGCGCTTAGATGCAAACAGCTTAGTGCCTGCCCTAATGATTGTAGCAATTGCTACCAAGTATGGGCACAGATTAACAGTCTACTTCAGACTGTATTTGTGGATTAAAATAAGAGAGAATGATACACACATTCAATTACTCGTCATAATGAGGGAGTACTTTCTCTTATCTTGGACATGTAATAGCAGATGATGGCAGAAGTGACACAGAAATATAAAAAAAAAGAATAGGAATGGCCAAAAATATCTTCAACATCATGAAATCAGTGTTAACAACTAGAGAGATTAACAACGCATTAAAAATCAGAATTGTCAAATGTTATGTATATTCAACACTACTATATGGCGCAGAAGCCTAGAAAGTGAACACTCAATTAGAAAGTCGAATAGAGGCCTTGGAGATGTGACAGAAGAATATGTCGTATTTCGTGGAATCAAAAACAGTCAGATACAGCGCTTCAAGAAAAAACTGGAAATTAAATGAAAGTTGATGAAAGAAATAAATAAATTAAAAAAAAAAAAGTGAAATATTTCGTCCCACCTTAAAAGGCATAACACTCTTATAAAAACCATAATGGAGAGTAAGGTTGAAGGCATGTGAGCAAGAGGTAGACAAAGATACAAGTGGGAAGATACCACCAATAGATGGATGGACGAACAGCAATCTGGCAGAATGTACACTCAGGGCGAGAGACAGTGTTTTTAATCCATTGTAGCCAGCCTTCATTGCGAAGACGGCACCTGATTGATTAATTGATTAGGGAGTATATACCAAGCAAACAATTTCTCGACAGCTAATAATCGCATTCAAGAACAAAGGGATCATGCATACAACTGATGCGGTCTCAATGTCGTACTAGTGACAGCTGAAGGAGCTTACGCATCATTAGGGGACAAGCAAACCAGTGGTGTCAATGAAACCGCTACGTGAAAGAGCCCTAATACTTGTAATTAGAGGCACTATTCATCTCACTTTATTGCCAGTTACCCAGGATTATAACAACTGACTAGATGCGAAAGATGACAGAGAATGTAACATACCACTAATATTTCTTTTATTTGCGCACCATAGAAATCCACTTCCATCACTCGCTTCTGTAGACAAATCTGTTAATATTGTGACATTGGCAAACAAGAAAAGCCTGCTGAAACAGGAAGCTCTAACTTTGTGTAGTCTCGCTTCATAAAACGGAAGTTGCGTGCAAACGAAGATCCGCCCTGAGAGATTTCTGCCAGAACGAGCATCGGAAGTGACGAGGGAGTATGTCTAAGACGCCCAATGATTGGCTGAATTCCCGAGTGGAGGACATGCTGGGAAGGGACCGACTTATTGATACTCCGCTGAGTTCATTATCTCCCTAATCACCGACTCAATATGCAGGTTTAGTCGAGCGGAAAATGCGACTCATTTCTAAAGTCCGGTCATTCTTGGCACAGAGTTTAACCCAAAGATAAGCCGAAGGAAATCATTTCATAACAAGATCGCATTGAGAGCAAGATCAAAGAATATGTTTGCTCTATCCAGGCTAGTGGAAACATGATTCATTTCATGTATTAACTTTCCCCTATTGGCGTGAATATCGATGAAGTACTAAACTGTTGTTCTGTTTTGATTGCACGGAGGAGACTAGCCCAATTAGGTTGCAGTAACGGTGTATTTGCACAGGGATATATTTTTTAAAAGGGCGTGTATAGTGAAGTCATGTATTTGCGTTAATGTATATTCTAAAGTATAAATGACCAAAAATTGTATGTAAAAAGAAATATATAATATAAAGTTATATTTTGTAAACGTTAGGCTGACAATGGAACACGCTTGGACGAGGTTCGATGTCAGTTCTCGACGTTCGCTACGAGAAGGAAACATTGACTACTTATTCCTCTGAGCACTCTGGCCTACAACATGTGATGGTCATAACACCTCACATACCTACAGCAAGTTCCTGCCATGAAAATTGTTGTGTTTTGTTTTATATATGTTTTGTTTTATAGATGTTTTGTTTTATAGATGTTTCGTTGACTGACTGGCACCTTGCCGTCTTGACAGACAATAGTTTGTAAAGTGGAGTTCCATAATACAAAGCCTGGGCTGAATTTAGAGACCATGTGTTACCCATACACCATGATCCCTCTCTCGGCCTATCTAGTGTACTCCAGAGGAAAGGTAACACCAATATGTCTGGAACAAGACAAGCTGCAGAAGCTGTCGGATCAGTAAAGCAATGCTCTAACTGTCCGCTTGTCGGAGCTTCGATCCTAGACCAGTTGCCAACCAAGGCTTAGGGCCTGGGTCTGCCCTGCCGTGACATTTAGTCTTTAGGTTGCATTTCCTCGCACTAGGATAAGGCTTGTACCCTCTCAATTGCGCTCCTCCGCCCGAAGCCATTGGCACAATGTGTAGTGTCGCGTTTGGTAAGCGCCGCCCAATATTCGGCGCTAACAGAAGTAGGTAGTACCGTCCACTGTCATACGGTAGGTCAGTCATATCTAACTAAGACCTGACATCGATATATATCTTTTAAAGGCACATTAACAAACATTACTGCCTTAGAAGTACATGTAACATGCGGTGACTAATGCCTTTTCTCGCTTCCTTTCCTTCACAAACTGAATGAAATGTATGATACCCGTTTTCAACGGGTTTCCTGAACAAGTAATCTCATTTGGTATCTATCTGACGAAAATATAAACACAAGCGAAGGTAGACAAATTTGCAGTGTTGAGAAATGTCAATTATGAACCACACTGGGAAAATATTCTGTGACATATTAGAGAAAAGACGATGTCTCTCATCTAACAGCAGCTTCAATCACCAACAAGAAATGCACCCATGCCTGTGCAAAATTTAACTACAGGAGAAGTCAACTGAGTATAATTATAATCTGTAAGTTGCATATGCCGGTCTCTCTGGTCTAGATGTTACACGACCTTCTCCTTAATCTCGTATACTCTCGTAAGTAACGTGACGTTGCGCGAGAATTGGTAGCGGTTCTTTCCGCGTCGGTAACTTACGGGGTATGTGAGCCGGTCGCTCAGGAAGCAATGGCAAACTACTGAGCGTAATCTTGCCAAGAAATCAACAATCAGCTGAAAGATGCTGATGTTGACAGCCATGTCCTGTAAAGGATATGCGGAAAAAAAAGAGTTGCATATGTCATCCAGGAACAGGATTTTGACCCTGTAAGTCAGTGGTTCTCAACCTTTTTTGGCCCGTGCTCCCTTCACCATATTTTCAGAACATCATCCCCCCCCCCTTTCGTACTTCCTTCCTAAAAATTTGGCCCGTGCCCCCTTAACCATATATTCAGAACGTCATTCCCCCCTTTCGTATTTCCTACCTAAAATCCCCCCCCCCCCACACACACAGTATACGTAATAATGGAAGGTAAAATTAATAGCACATACTAAAACAAGTCTAGACATCCACATAAAACGTGATTTGTGGGTCTACTTACTTTATAAAATGAATTTTAGAAGGGTGAGACGTACAGAACCGTAAAGTATGAAGGGAAAAACAGTATCAAGCAATCGGTTCTTGTATTAACGCGATCTTTAAATAATCTTAATTCCCCCCCCCCCCGTTGGAAACCCTAAAATTCACCCCTAGGCGGGAATTCCCCACCGGTTGAGAACCACTGCTGTAAGTAGTTGTTGTTATTTTAGTTCGCTTTGAACTCAAGCGCAGTCCATTCACGTGCAACTACTTCTAATAGCACCGGTCAGATTTTTGCGTGTGGATTAACTTTCCCTATTAAGAGTGTCCCTCGCCATCAGGCGAACCTACTCAGACTACTGAAATTGTTGTAATTTACGTCCCCACGTCAAGGACGAGAAGCCAACACTGTAGTCCATCTGACTGGTGCATGGATTCGACACGCTACCCCGGCAGCAGCGCACAGGAAGTTTAAGACCAAGCGTCTTTATCCATTCGGTCACCCTGGCCTCCGACTATGTAAGTAATTAACAGTGTGGGAAACAAAAACAGTTCTATGATACCGGTTCAAGAAGTTGTAAAGGAGTTAACATTTCAAAATGGAATCTACAGTTCCACGCGCAAGGCCGATATTATATTAAGGCAATTAAAGTTGACTGCGCCTGTGTTACAGGAGCGCGGAAGTGGAGCAAAGAACTAACATTGTAACCCAGTGAGCAGGCCATAAAAGACGACTTATGGGGGTTGGTATGAAAGTAGATACTTCATACCGCAAACAAACTCAGCAAACATCTAACCAACCATGAACTGGACTTCAAGGGGCTTGGCCCGCGTGGCCTGGGGCTTCTACTCCGTTAGAAAACTTAAAGCCAGAAGAAGAAAGAAAACGATGAAGTAGAAATTAGTGTAGGCACAACAAATTATGACAATTGCAAGATAAGAAACAGTAAAACACATTTATATATAAAATCATCAAATAAAAAAAGCATGGAGAAGTTACTTAGATATGAGACATAATTTTCTCATTTGGTAAAATACTGCTGGAATTTAACACACACCCAATACAGTGTGGCATAATCGTTAGACACATATAACGAATATTGTAAAGCGAAAAAACTGTATGTGACTAGAAACCCCCTTTGTGACTAGCAACCCATTACTGAATAGAAACCCATGTGTGACTAGCAACCCATGTGTGACTAGCAACCCATTACTGAATAGAAACCCATGTGTGACTAGCAACCCATGTGTGACTAGCAACCCATTACTGAATAGAAACCCTTGTGTGACTAGCAACCCTTGTGTGACTAAAAACCCATGTGTGACTAGCAATCCATGTGTGACTAGCAACCCTTGTGTGACTAGCAACCCACGTGTGACTAGCAACCCTTGTGTGACTAGCAACCCTTATGTGACTAACAACCCTTCTGTGACTAGCAACCTATGTGTGACTAGAAATTAATGTGTGACTAGTAACCCATGTGTGACTAGCAACCCTTGTGTGACTAGCAACCCTTATGTGACTAGCTACCCTTCTGTGACTAGCAACCTATGTGTGACTAGAAATTAATGTGTGACTAACAACCCATGTGTGACTAGCAATCCATGTGTGACTAGCAATCCATGTGTGACTAGCAACCCATGTGTGACTAACAACCCTTATGTGACAAGCAACCCTTCTGTGACTAGCAACCTATGTGTGACTAGAAATTAATGTGTGACTAGTAACCCATGTGTGACTAGCAACCCTTGTGTGACTAGCAAATTATGTGCGACTAGAAATACATGTTTGACTAGTAACCTACATGTGACTAGACATTAATGTGTGACTAGCAACCCATGTGTGACTAGCAACCCATGTGTGACTAGTAACCCATGTATGACTAGCAACTCGTGTGTGACTAGACACCCTTTCCAACTTATGTTATAAGTGTTAATTTAAATGGGCATTTAAAAGAAAGAATAGGGAAACATTATAACGACAATGATGTTTGGTCTCGTTGGCTGGTGAATCCTCTGAGAGACTGAGTTTGAGCTCTTAAGTCTGAAGCATTTGGCATTAAGTTGGTTAGAGCCATGAACCGGGCTTGCACTCACACAAACCAGAACAAAAGTTTGGTGTACATACTTTCTTCTCGACCGTGTACCAAAGATAGCAGACATATAGAAAGACAGACAAATAGACATGCGGACAGGTAGGCAACATATAGACAGACGGATAGACAGGCAGAACGACTAATAGACAGATAATCGGACAGATAAATAGATATATTGATAGACAGAATGCAAGAATTTTATTTTCAAAAGGTTACGTCTTACATTCGGCCCCTCCAATCACTCATCTTTGTTCATCAATTATCTATTGTGCATGTTACATTCACAGTGAAAAAACAACATTGTCAAATGAATGTTGTAAACCATGTTATGAGATAGGCTGGCAGACACACACACATACGCACATGCATAAAGGCAACATAGACACCTGCATACATACTTACATCATTTACACAAATTCTCACAATTATGCACTCACTCAATAACACAGACAGACAGAAAGACAGACAGACAGACAGACAGACAGACAGACAGACAGACAGACAGACAGACAGACAGACAGACAGACAGACAGACAGACAGGCAGGCAGGCAGGCAGGCAGGTAGGTAGGTAGGTAGGTAGGTAGATAGGTAGGTAGATAGATAGATAGATTGATGGATGGATGGATAGATAGATAGATAGACAAATAGATAGATAGATAGATAGATAGATAGATAGATAGATAGATAGATAGATAGATAGATAGATAGATAGATAGATAGATAGATAGATAGATAGATAGATAGATAGATAGATAGATAGATAGATAGATAGATAGAACAAACTTTATTTTCGAAGGGTAACAAATTGGGCACGCAGGCACGTCTTACATTCGGCCCTTCCAATCACTCATCTTTCCTTCATCAGTGCATAGTGCATTCACATAGGAAAATAAACATTGTCAAATGAATGTTGACAGACAGACAGACAGACAGACAGACAGGCAGGCAGGCAGGCAGGCAGGCAGGCAGGCAGATAGATAGATAGATAGATAGATAGATAGATAGATAGATAGATAGATAGATAGATAGATAGATAGATAGATAGATAGATAGATAGATAGATAGATAGATAGATAGATAGATAGATAGATAGATAGATAGATAGATAGATAGATAGATAGATAGATAGATAGATAGATAGATAGATAGATAGATAGATAGATAGATAGATAGATAGATAGATAGATAGATAGATAGATAGATAGATAGATAGATAGATAGATAGATAGGATAGATAGATAGATAGATAGATAGATAGATAGATAGATAGATAGATAGATAGATAGATAGATAGATAGATAGATAGATAGATAGATAGATAGATAGGTGGTAACTAGGCCGTATTTAGTCAGTAAGCTAGGTCGTTAGTTATGTAATTAAGTGTGGCTTCAGAAAAGAACGTGGAACTGTTGACATGATTTTCGCTGCAAGGCAGCTCCAAGAGAAATGTCAGGAGCAGAACTCCGAAATGTTCTCCACTTTCATTGACCTTACCAAGGCTTTTGATACAGTCATCAGAGAAGGACTGTGGAAGATTATGGCAAAATATCGCTGTCCACGAAAGTTTATCCAAATAGTGCGGCTATTTCATGATGGCATGCAGGCAAGAGTACAGGAAAATGGTGAACTGTCTGAGCCCTTTCCTGTCACCAATGGAGTGAAACAAGGATGTGTCCTGGTACCAACACTGTTCAGCCTCATGTTTTCAGCTATGTTGACGAATGCCTTCGAGAACAACGACATTGGAATAGACATCAACTACCGTATGGATGGAAAGTTATTCAGTCTCAGAAGTCTGAAAGCCAAAACCAAAATTGACAGCGACACCGTCAGAGAGCTCCAGTTTGCTGATGATTGCGCTCTATACGCCAACTCAGAGGCGGACATGCAACATAATGTTTTAGCTTTCTCACATGCCTGTGCCAACTTTGGGCTCAATATCAATTTGGAGAAGACTGTAGTTATGTACCAGCCAGCTCCAGGGAATAATCACACTGTGCCGAATATCAAGGTGAACGGTCATAGACTAAGTGTTGTGGACAAATTCACCTATCTTGGCAGCACTATGTCACAAGCTGCCACAATTGATGATGAAGTGAATGCAAGAATCTCCAAGGCTAGCGCGGCCTTTGGCAGACTGTACAAGAATGTATGGGACAGAAATGGAATAAGCCTGCAAATAAAGCTGAAAGTCTACAAAGAAGTTGTATTATCCACAATGCTATATGCTTGTGAAACCTGGACTGTTTATCAGCGACATGCTAGGAAATTAAACCACTTCCACACAGTCTGCCTTACTGAAGATTAAATGGCAAGACAAGATCCCAGACACTGAAGTTCTAGAAAGAGCGTCCATGCCCAGTATCTACACTCTACTAATGAAGAATCAGATTCGCTGGGCTGGTCACTTGATTCGCATGCCAGATCACAGGCTCCCTAGACGAATTTTTGACGGCGAGTTGCGTTGTGGTAAACGCTCCCAAGGCGGCCAGAGGAAACGCTTTAAAGACATTCTAAAAATCTCACTGTATGCTTTTGGAATTCATCATGACACCTGAGAGACTGCAGCCAGAGACAGAAATTCGTGGCGTGCATCATTACGCAAGGGTCCAGTCACTTGTGAGGCAACCAGGACTGCAAGAGCTGTGAAGAAAAGACAGAACAGAAAAACCACTGCAGAAAATCCTCCTCCAGAAACGTCAAGCATTCTTTGTCTACATTGTAAAAGAACATTTCGAGCCAAAATAGGCCTTATCAGCCATCTTAGGACTCATGATCCTAATACTTTCAACCCCACTGGATGAAATGAATTGTCATCATCATTCTTGATGAACAAACAACAACAATTAAGTATATATATAAGTAGGCAGCATAATTTACTTTAGTGCTGAGTGGTTTCGAAGTAGGGCAATCTGGTTGAGGCATCTAATGTATCGTATTGGCTAGCACGCTTGCCCCCTCCTCCTCCTCCCCCCCCCCCCGACTCTGTGGCCATGGGTACGAATCCTCTTTCGAAGCTGGAAGTTTTGTTTTTCTATTGACCGGGGCTGACATGTTGATCCAGTCTAAAATGGATACCGGGTAAAGTCCTGGACAGTAAAGGCGCATACTGACTACACCACCCACTGAGTGCCGTGGGCCTGTAACACATGGAGCTAGAACCATATACACAATACGTCCCAAGGCGTGTACGCAGATTCTTTACTTACTGTAACTTTAATTTGCTTTATTTACTGTAACTTTACTTACTTTACTTACAGTAATTTTAATTTACTTTACCTACTGTAGCTTTAATTTACTTTAATTACTGTAATTTTAATTTACTTTACTTACTGTAACTTTAATTTACTTTACTTACTGTAACTTTACTTACTTTACTTACAGTAATTTTGATTTACTTTACCTACTGTAACTTTAATTTACTTTACTTACTGTAATTTTAATTTACTTTACTTACTGTAACTTTAATTTACTTTACTTACTGTAACTTTACTTACAGTAATTTTAATTTACTTTACTTACTGTAACTTTAATTTACTTTACTTACTGTAACTTTACTAACTTTACTTACTGTAATTTTAATTTACTTTATTTATTGTAACTTTAATTACTTTACGTACTGTAACTTTAATTTACTTTACTTACTGTAACTTTACTTACTTTACTTACTGTAATTTTAATTTACTTTACTTACTGTAACTTTAATTTATTTTAATTACTGTAAATTTACTTACTTCACGCACTGTAACTTTAATTTACTTTACTTACTGTAATTTTAATTTACTTAACTTACTGTAACTTTAATTTACTTTACTTACTGTAACTTTATTTACTTTACTTACTGTAACTTTAATTTACTTTACTTACTGTAACTTTAATTTACTTTAATTACTGTAACTTTACTTACTTTACTTACTGTAACTTTAATTTATTTTACTTATTGTAACTTTAATTAACTTTACTAACTGTAACTTTATTTACTGTAATTTTAATTTACTTTACTTACTGTAACTTTATTTACTTTACGTACTGTAACTTTTCTTACTTTACTTACTGTAACTTCAATTTACTTTACTTACTATAACTTTACTTACTTTACTTACTGTAACTTTTCTTACTTTACTTACTGTAACTTTAATTTACTTTACTTACTTTATTTACTGTAACTTTAATTTACTTTACTTACTGTAACTTTAATTTACTTTACTTACTGTAACTTTACTTACTGTAACTTTAATTTACTTCACTTACTGTAACTTTACTCACTTAACTTATTGTAATTTTAATTTACTTTCATTACTGTAACTTTATTTACTTTACTTACTGTAATTTTAATTTATTTTACTTATTGTAACATTAATTAACTTTACTTACTGTAACTTGACTTACTGTAACTTTAATTACTTTACTTACTGTAACTTTACTTACTGTAACTTTTCTTACTTTACTTACTGTAACTTTAATTTACTTTACTTACTGCAACTTTACTTATTTTACTTACTGTAACTTTTCTTACTTTACTTAATGTAACTTTAATTTACTTTACTTACTGTAACTTTACTTACTGTAATTTATTTACTGTAACTTTACTTACTGTAACTTTACTTACTGTAACTTTAATTTACTTCACTTACTGTAACTTTACTCACTTAACTTACTGTAATTTTAATTTACTTTAATTACTATAACTTTACTTACTTTACTTACTGTAACTTTAGTGTATTTTACTTATTGTAACTTTAATTAACTTTACTTACTGTAACTTTACTTACTGTAACTTTATTTACTTTACTTACTGTAAGTTTAATTTACTTTACTTGCTGCATCTTTACTTACTGCAACTTTACTTACTGTAACTTTACTTACTGTAACTTTTTTTACTGTAACTTTACTTACTGCAACTTTACTTACTGTAACTTTATTTACTGTAACTTTACTTACTGTAACTTTAATTTACTTTACTTACTGCAACTGTACTTACTGCAACTGTACTTACTGCAACTTTACTTACTGTAACTTTACTTACTGTAACGTTAATTTACTTTACTTACTATAACTTTACTTACTTTACTTACTGTAACTTTATTTACTTTACTTTCTGTAACTTTTCTTACTTTACTTACTGTAACTTTAATTTACTTTACTTACTGTAACTTTACTTACTTTACTTACTGTAACTTTAATTTACTTTACTTACTGTAACTTTACTTACTTTACTTACTTTAACTTTAATTTACTTAACTTACTGTAACTTAACTTACTGTAACTTTAATTTACTTCACTTACTGTAACTTTACTCACTTAACTTACTGTAATTCTAATTTGCTTTAATTACTGTAACTTTACTTACTTTACTTACTGTAACTTTAGTGTATTTTACTTATCGTAACTTTAATTAACTTTACTTACTGTAACTTTACTTACTTTACTTACTGTAACTTTATTTACTTTACTTACTGTAACTTTAATTTACTTTACTTGCTGCATCTTTACTTACTGTAACTTTACTTACTGTAACTTTACTTACTGTAACTTTACTTACTGCAACTTTACTTACTGTATCTTTACTTACTGAACCTTTATTTACTGTAACTTTACTTACTGTAACTTTAATTTACTTTACTTACTGCAATTGTACTTACTGCAACTGTATTTACTGCAACTTTACTTACTGTAACTTTACTTACTTTACTGACTGTAACTTTACTTACTTTACTTACTGTAACTTTAATTTACTTTACTTACTGTAACGTTACTTACTGTAACTTTAATTTACTTCACTTACTGTAACTTTACTCACTTAACTTACCGTAATTCTAATTTGCTTTAATTACTGTAACTTTACTTACTTTACTTACTGTAATTTAATTTACTTTACTTACTGTAACTTTATTTACTTTACTTACTGTAACTTTTCTTACCTTACTTACTGTAGCTTTAATTTACTTTACTTACTGCAACTTTACTTATTTTACTTACTGTAACTTTTCTTACTTTACTTACTGTAACTTTAATTTACTTTACTTACTGTAACTTTTCTTACTTTACTTACTGTAACTTTAATTTACTTTACTTACTGTAACTTTACTTACTTTACTTACTGTAACTTTAATTTACTTTACTTACTGTAACTTTAATTTACTTTACCTACTGTAACTTTACTCACTGTAACTTTAATTTACATTTCTTACTGTAACTTTACTTACTTTACTTACTTTACTTACTGTAACTTTACTTACTTACTGTAACTGTTCTTACTGTAACTTTACTTACTTTACTTACCGTAACTTTACTTACTGTAACTTAATATACTTACTGTAACTGTTCTTAATGAAGTAAGCCAATATCAGCCTATTAAAAGGGGTGTGAGACAGGGATGTGTAATGTCTCCAGATCTGTTTTCCCTGTACAGTGAAAGTATTTTCAGAAATATTGAAGATATGGAAGGAATCAACATTGGGGGACGATGCATCAATAACATTAGATATGCAGATGATACAGTCTTGATTGCAGACAATGAACAGGACCTGCAAAATTTAGTAGATGCGATTGTGACACACAGTGAACAACTAGGGTTAGAATTAAATTGTAAAAAGACACAGATTATGGTCGTCACTAGGAAGGACGAAATACCACAATGTAATATACAAGTAAATGGGAATATTCTTCAACAAGTGAGCAGGTACAATTATCTCGGAACAGTAATAACATCTGATGGGAGATGCCTTGAAGAGATTAGAACAAGAATCGCCATGGCAAAAGTAGCCTTTAGCAAGATGAAAAACATATTGACCAATAAAAAGATGTCAATTGAAACGAGAAAGAGAGTGTTGAGATGCTACATTGAGCCTGTACTTTTGTATGGATGTGAAGCGTGGACAATGAGCAGTCAGGCTGAAAAACATCTGATGGCTGTAGAGATGTGGTTTCTGAGGAAAATGCAAAGAATACCATGGACAGCCAGAAAGACCAATGAACAAGTCCTTCAAGAAACAAATGAAGATCGTAAATTGATTAGAGAAATTAGACGTAGACAGTCAAAATTTTTTGGACATGTTATGAGAAGAAATGGATTGGAGAATTTGGTGACAACTGGTAAGATCGAGGGGAACAGACCAAGGGGAAGACCTAGAAGCAAGTACCTGGATGGCTTGGCCTTGTGGCATAGTCGAGACAGAAACACGGAGCTGATCTACGACTCTGGTGATCGGGTGAGATGGCAGAACATGACCGCCCACGCTTACCGGCATGGCACATGATGAATGAATGAACTGTTCTTACTGTAACTTTACTTACGTTACTTACTTTAATCAACTTTCCCAAGAAGACAAAGTACGTATCAAACTGCATTTTAACAAAATAAGGAACATTAGGATTTTATACTTCCCTATTGGGTAGTGGATTGGGGGAGGGGGGGGGGGGGTCTATCCTGTTTGCATAAGACGAAAAAAAAAATACGACAACCGCTGTGCAGTAGCGCACACGGAAAACTCACCAGAAGATTACAATACAAGAGGGTAGACAGAATATGTCGTCGACTTGGCTAAACATTGGACATTAGAGTCACCCACAAAAATCAGCAGCGAACCTATAGTAGTTAGTGCACTTGCTAACCCGAAATGGTCCGAGCATCAAACGCCAGACTCGGCAGTTTTGTTGTTTCCGACCTTCATGGCTCTGCTATAGAGCCATCATCATCATGATGTACCTTGCAAAGTGGGGTAGGTGTGAATGTCTCTACACAGATGCCGGTCCGTGGGGTGTTGGATCCGTTCTATTGATGTCATACCTCTGTGCGCTCGTCTTGGACCACCAAGCATCATTTCCCTCGGTCAGCTCCTGCCTCTTCTACCGATTATATTCCCAGTTGTTGTAATGTTCTCTAATGCCTCTCTTATGATTATATAACCCCCCCCCCCCCCAAAAAAAAAAAAAAAAAAAAAAACAACAACAACAAACAAACAAACAAACAACAACTCTGTTTGTCCATCCATCCATCATGTGTCATGCCGGTAAGCGTGGGCGGTCATGTTTTGCCATCTCACTCGATCACCAGAGTCGTGGATCAGCTCCGTGTTCCTGTCTCAACCATGCCATGTGGCCAAGCCATCCATGTATTTGCTTCTAGGTCTTCCTCTTGATCTGTTCCCTTCGATCTTGCCAGTTGTCACCAAGTTCTCCAATTCATTTCTTCTCATAACATGCCCAAAAATTTTTGAATGTCTGCGTCTAATGTCTCTAATCAGTTTACGATCTTCGTTTGTTTCTTGAAGGACCTGTTCATTGGTCTTTCTGGCTGTCCATAGTATTCTTTGCATATTCTGTTTGTCGCTTTAATATAATTGTGTATAATGTTCTACTTTCACTAACCTCTTCCAGGCAATCGTTATTAGTTACCCTGGCCGTCCAAGGTATTCACAAGATCCGTCTCAGAGTCTCCGATGCCGCTAGCTCTTCCTAGTGTGTTGCTTTCACATTCCACTGTCATACAGGGGAACATGTTCCATGTAGCATTTCAATGTTCTCTCTCTGACATTGTAATGTCCCAGCACTTAGAAATGTTGTCTTCCATTTTGGAGACAGCCGTCAGCCGCTATCCCTGTCTGATGCCATTAGCAAGTGCTACTATCACCTCCACTGAAATATTCAATCTAGTCTGTAATCTTCAAGCTATCGAGAAATGCATTCTCGTGCATTAAATCCTATGCTGTAAGAAGAAGCTAGTCTAGGCACTTACATGCTTTTCTTAACAAGAAAACTGCTATTCTCGTTATTCTTCTACGAGCCTGGTTGGAAACGCCAATTCTTGCTTTCTGCATGCCGACAATTGCTTCCCTTCTGATATGCAGTAAATCTTAAACAGACACTCGAAGTAAGAGAAGGAGAGAGTGTTTAATTCTTCTCATCTATCTCTATTTGTGCGTGGCGTTGGATGAGTTATATGAGGCACGACTGGTAGATTTGGTGTTCAGATCCAGCTGAAATTATCACGCTATGGTTATGTTCGTTCATAGTTGCTTTGTGACTGAATCCAGTCCATTGCATTCGTGACGAAACTGACATCAAATTGTCTGACCAGACTAGGGACACAAACACTTGTCCTCAGCTTAAGCTGAAGGGACAAAACACATATGCATTCAGGCAAATGAAGAAGAGGATTAATTTAGTATGAGAGAGAGGGCTCTGTGCTCTGTCATTCTCATATCTATACATACATGTTGTGGTCCATGAATGATAACCAGTGTGAATTTCCCTATGTGAACATTTCTCCTGCATTCTTAATGTATCTGTTTCATGAACATAACAATTGCTATCTCAAATGTGAGATATTCATTAAATGCTATTTAATGTAGCGTTAACCATTATAAGGATAAATCGTTCACAATATACTACCCCTATTTAGAGGAATAGGTAAAGAAAGGAAAATTGAAGGGAAGATAAAAGGCACTCGAGAATCGAATGTAAACTGTAAACAGGCAACAAACAATCTGGTACAGCCTTGATTTGGGAATATGAGTATTAATATAGTTGATCATGCCATTACAACTGTCATTCTGTATCATCACTGTCTAGGTTCTAGCCTTGATGTATATGCCTGCTAATTTATTTCTCTATCAGACTTCTAAAGTCTTGTCATTCTCTGATGTCTGTGTCTTCTATGAGATTACCAGCACATCCAGACCATTATAACAACCAGGGCAGGAGGAGGTGGCTTTACAGATAAATATGTGCCCATCAGCAGTTATGGTTGATCAGTACAGAGGAGAGACACAGGACAGTAGATCCAACCCACTGACACTGCCTTGTTCTTCTTCTTTCTCAAATCTTCTACCTGTAGCCCTTTTTATTCTTGTCAATTCACTATAAAATTCAGTTGTGACCAAATATTAATAAGCGCATTATGTTTATTTACTTTAGAGAGGAAATGGTGTTCGCGGATGGACAGATGGATGCATAGATGAATGTGGTATGTTGGGAGGAAATGTTCAGTACCCACCAAAGCATCCCCCGTAGTGAAGTAACGCTAGAGCGATGGGACGAATTTATAACAGAGTGGATAGGTCACAGGAAGCTAATGTGACCCAAAAGAACTGGAAATTTCTAGGGAACTCCGGGATATATTAATGAATCCACACCTGTTTATCTATTCCCAGAAAAAAGAGAACCAAAGTTGAATCATCATGAACCCCCACTTGTATCAATTTTCCCTTTACGGTGAAACGGTTACAAGAATTTGTTCAAATATAGAGTTCTCCTCAATGAACAATTTGGAACCTGGGAGCTTACAGTGGAATCAGTAATTCACTGTGCACTCGTGTTTACCCAGCCACATACCGTTCCATATTCTTCAAGAATGTTAATTAATGGTGTAATTAAACATATAATGAAAACTGGCACATCACGAGTCATTTAATAAGAAGAAAGTTAGATTTAATCAGTTTAATGTAAAAAAAAAAAAAAAAATATGTGGAATCTAGAGACATATGGTGAACCTTTGAATATGAATTACACATCAATACACACAACATGTATAAAATGTTAACCAAGAACATTAAGAACAATTTCTGGCACCGTGTATATGAACATTGTTCACAAGGTCATGTCACTGTTCTCCCCTCAAACTACACTTCCTTATTAAAATCAGTCCAGGTGATATCGAAAAAGGCGAAAAAATAGTTTTTAGAAATGTCTGGAAAGTTTATGAGAAGAAATGGAGAAGAAATGAAATTAGCTGCTGTCGCGAAATCACTGTAAATTAGCAATCAGATGATACAGATAACAAAGAGAGTCTGATTCGCAGCTACAAGTTGTTTATTCCCGGGGGCGGTGAGATCAAACGGTACAGCCGTCTTTGAGAGTTCCCCACAAGACAGAAAATTGTAGGCATGTTGTTGTGGCCCGATCTGGAGAAAGCGGGAAACACGCTGGCTTGTTTTGGTTGTCGAAACAAGAGAGACAACATTTGCATTGGTTCAACAAGGGGGAGAGAATAATTCTGAAAGAGTTAGTTGCCCTTGAGACCATCTTTGTGGACATCAAAGAAAGTCACTTGAACAATCCAAGGCTGTTTGAAAAATCTAACTGGTTGCAATGATTGTAAACTAGAGAGTTGGTCTAAGACGGACGGTGTTTTCGCTAGCTCTGGATGAATTTGAAAAACACATACCGTGTGCGGGATTAATTAAATTTAATTTACGCGTGCCTGTCATGGCAAATTGTAATGTGATTCAGGATAAAAAGCAGTGTTACATAAGGTACTCCATAGATTATATTTAGGTATAATTAATGTGGGATAGACTGGTGATAGTAGAGTTTAGGACTTTAACGTAGTGAAGTGATAATTAGCTCTGCTAGTTGAGAATAGGGTAGTGAAGTGAGAATTAGCTCTGCTAGTGAGAATAGTGTAGTGGGGTGATATTTGGAGAGATTGAGAATGGGTTGGGAGATAGGGGAAATGTCCAATGGTGGGATCTTCCAGTGGGGTGCCTACTGGGGTTCTGCACTCTGTCTATTGGTCTTTCCTTGTCTTAGCCTGATTCGGACCAAGGTGATGAGCTCCTCTGCTCTATGACAGAGTTTAGTTCGCTGATAATTATCTGAGCGAGGCCGTAGGCCTACACTCAGCTAGTAGGATCAGTAACTAGTGCTCTCACCAGGTGTGTTATTTCTCTAACAGGTTCCCCGCCAGTTACGAGGAAGCTCTACACTGGTTTTGAGGAAGTTCTGCTCCGATTGGGAAGAACACCAGATGAACAGTCAATGTTTTTTTTTTTTTAAGAAAATGAATAACGTCAGAGAAGAAAGTTTGTACAATGGTGTTTACGCTGGGCCCATGATCAGGAGGGTTCACCAGAGCATGGCTCAGATGAGCAAAACCATATAACGATTCCTGTGTGATAAGGTTCACCTAGGATGGGTGAGGTTCGTTGATACACCATATATCATATGACTAAAAAGGAACATTAAACGTAGCATTCACATGGAGCTGTAGAGTCCATTGGAATAGTACAAGGGACATTGTATTTGAGACAATATAGACAATAGATAGGATCAAGTGTATTACCATTAACAGTGATACCTATATTCACAAGTACAAGGATTGAACATTTAAGAACTATAGGGACCTATAGGACGCAGTGTGTAACCGATCCGTGATCAGTGTTAAATTATAGACTGTATCTATTTCGGATGATCATGTAGATGGATTACCAAGTAGCTACAGAAGAAAGTCAGCGTCTGGCAGGAGATACATCACTGGGTGAGGTTTTCTTGTGCTGACCTAACGTGCTGTGGTGTGACCTTGCTAGGATGATCTGACTGGGCTACTGATCTGATAGTCCGATTATACACACATTATAGTACACGACACACATTCTTCGCATACACTTCTCACATACATTACACTTTTCTTTTAATAAATTAATTGTTATTAATTTTTAGAAGCTGGAGTTGTTGAGTATGTTGCGTTGGGGAAGAATGAGAGGGGGCCTGATCCAGTAGTGATAGAGAGAGAGAGAAAGAGGTGTCCATAATCTGAGGGAGTGTGGTGGACGGAATCTAGTGGATTCTCCAGGATAATGATAAAAGGTTAAAATATAATGTGGGTGTTGATTCCCCTCACTCCAGGGACGACACTTTAAAGAAACACACGACAGCTGCCGACTTTATTATGCTGTGGCCAAGAATAGTTCGCCAAATGAAGGTGACCTTCTGCAAGATGGAAAATATACTAACCAATAAAAAGGTGTCATTTGCACCGGAAAAAAAATATGTTGAAGTGCTACATAGAACCTGTACGTTTGTATGGATGTGAAGTGTGGAATATTAGCAGACAAGCTGAAAAACACATAATGGCTGAGGAAATGTGGGTTCTGAGGAAAATGCAAAGAATACTATGGACAGATAGAAAAACCAATGGCCATGTCCTACAAGAAACATGAAAACCGTACTCTGATTTGAAAAATTAGACCTAGACAGTCATAATTGTTTGGGCACGTTATGAGAAGAAATAAAATGGAGAACAACTGGCTAGACTGAGGGGAAAAGAACAAGGGGAAGGCAGAGCATTCAATATCTGGATGGCTTGGCCATGTGGTATGGTCGAGACAAGAACGCACGAGCTGATCCACGACTCTGGTGATCGTGTAAGATGGCGAGACATCACCGCCCACGCTTCTCGGCATGGCACATGAGGATGGTAGAATAGTTCAAGGCACACATTTCACACTTCTACCACAAGTGTGGAGTGAGTACACATCTAACAAACCTATGTAGAAGCTTATATAACAACAGTGAATGCATAGTGAGAGCAACTGGAGGTCACTCAGAACCCTTCACCATAAGATCCGGAGTACGACAAGGTTGTGTCCTCTCCCCTCTCTTTTCATAACATATATAGACAACATATGTAAAGAAACCAGCCAAACAGAGACCGCAAGAATAACGCATGACGAGAACACAGAAGAAGAACCATCTGCAAATCTAACCGTTAGAGAACTCCTGTTTACGGATGACCAAGCACTAACAGCAAAATCAGAAGCTGAATTACAATACCATATGAATAGTCTAAACGAAATGTGTTATAGCAGCACTAGATTTTATTAGAAAGCAGCAAGTCAAATGGTTTGGCCATGCAAGTAGGTTACCATTCAACAGCATACCCCAACAAGAAATGATGTACAGACTAGATGGAAACAGAGGAAGAGGCCGACCACGTAAACGTTGGACGGAGGGAATAGCAGAGTCCATGGGAATATCGATACATGAAACCCATAATCGGGTACTCTCACGATGTTTATACTTCACCTTGACACCGCAAGGTACGAGAGGAACATGATGAGATGAGATGAGATGAGACCACAAGATCTTCCACGGACAATATTTATCCACAAAGAGAATAGTCACAGGTTATGTGAGGGAGCCACGGTATGGCAATGACTACGGCGCTTGTCTGTCGGCCCTGTGGTCACGTGTTCGAATCCTCACAGAGGTGGGGCTATAAAACAAAATTGTCCTGTACTCTCAGATCGATCCAGCCTAAAATAAGTACCAGGACATATTGACAAAGTAAAGGCGACCAGCGTGATATTGATTACATAACCCACCGAGTGCCGATGGGTCTATTAAAAATAGGGGTGCCAGCATCATGTAACCAACCCGCTGTAAGGCGTGGCAAAGTTGTTTTTTTTAAATTTTACTTACAAAACCGTTACTTAAAAAGAAATAACAACTGTAAAGTGATTTCGTAAAAGGAAACAATAATAACACACGATATGACCATTCCCTGAGATACAGCACGAAGAACTGATACAGAAGTGTATCATCGGCTGAGGGTGGGTAATCCGTGATTAGTGTCTGAAAGTGAACGAGAGAGTCAAGTCTGGAAGAACAAGGCGATGCATGTAGGAACGTAACTCAGCTGATGTCCAAATCAGTTTGTCATCAGCTGAAAATATCTCAAATCAACCTAATATGTTACCTTTTTAATACGCTTAGCACTTGTCTAATTGTGCTCACGCGCCCATACTTTAGGCTTTGGGTGCTTACTGTCAGTGGAAACGCTGGCTGCAGGTAATTAAATCCGATTGTTCCTGTGATTAGCCCCAACTAATGAGATACCTGTTCTCTCCGATAGCCAAGGACTGCCTTGACACTCACACGTGGTCATGCATTGGATCTCTTGTGAGCGAGCGAGTTACGGCTCCACGAGATCAAAGCGTAGTACGTCGAGGAATGGTTTACATGTCTTTTTGCCAGATCCTGTCATTACAAAGTCCTCTTGAAACTCCATCCTGTCATAGCAAGAGGACATATTTAAGTGAACCTTTATATAAGTGTGAGAAGCCATCTTGCAGCCCGTATTAATAAAGACACGTTTAGAAAATATAATCTAGAAAGTGAAGTGATATTTTCTTGCATGTCGGTGGAGGAAAA